>JBBBDQ010000127.1:777500-1160000 GCA_037127315.1 Ascarosepion bandense | reverse complement strand
CCCTTCAAATTTAGCCAAAATAGCATTATTTCTGTGCAAATGTATATGCTGAACTCAAATCAACAATTAGTTATTGAATAAAGTTACCTTTTTTGCTTTGAAAGTCCATACAAACTGTATCTCGCAATTTTTCTCTCCCGTAGCTCTCACGAAGTCATGTAATTAACTGCAGAATAACGTTCTACATAGGCAGAATTCTTTGTCAAATTTTGGTTGATTTTCTTCCTTTACTGAAACTTTCGGCAATATACTTCCTGTTATGAAAGTAATAAGCGTAGAAATACAATAGCGCATTACCTTCATTACCAGAAGTACATCACCGGAAGTATCAGTAAATAAAGAAAAATCGAGGAAAAATCTGCCAAAATATGTTGCATTATGCAGCACGTCATTCTGCAGTTAATTATATGACTTCGTGAGAGTTACAGGAGAGAAAAAGTGCAAGATATAGTTCGTTTTTTGTATTGGACATTTAGATAAAAAAAGGTAAGTTTCCTCGGGACTTACAACGAAAATTTACCAAGACATGATATTTAAATTAATTTAGTATAAAAATAAATTTATTTCCAAAAAAAAAAAAAAAAAAAAATTCCACATTATTTACTCACTTAGCATCCTCCATAATTTACCTAGAATTTTCAGTTGACCTAATGATTATTTATGGGTGTCTCATCAATTAAAAAATTTTCAGAAACTAACAGTACTCTCTTACTCATTTATAAGTCTACCATTCAACCCATGCATTAAATATTGTTGCCATATCTGGTCTGATAAAATCCAAAGAAAAATCTGCAATGTTATCAATCCTGACCCGGCATCTCAGCTTCAGTCACTTTTCTATAGCTCCAATATAGCTTCTTTGGGCCTTTTCTATAAATATTTTTATAGTAATTGCTCTGATGAGCTTTCCTGTGTGGCACCTGGATCTATATTAATTTCATCCAGTTAACTGTGATATTTCTGCTACAATTAAAGATTGTGGGATTTGTTTTATTACTAACAGTATTTTGTTTAGTTTGTTCATATAAAATTGTAATCATTGTAAATATTCATTGGGGTTGATATATTTAATTATTTTTATCCTCCACCCCCACCAAACGGACAAATTGTACATATGTGAACTAATTAAGACTTCAATAGAGACTTTGAGGTGTTATGTTGACTGTAGAAAGAATAGCAAGTAAGAGTGTGTTGTTTTGATGTAAGGATTGCTGTGGTACGTTTGGGTCAGTAATTATGACAGATTAAAAACCAGCTTTTCCTTATCCCCCTTTTTGAACTTGTGCCACATCTTTATATCTAATCTAAACTTATTTATAAATGGAACTTTGTCTCTGTGTGTTTGTGTCCCCCCCCCCATTACCTATAGACTCTGAAACAGCTGAACCGATTTTCTTGAAAATTTACACAGTTGTACTATAAGTGTCTGCGAGTGTTCTTAGGTTTTGTGTCGAGGTACCCCTGATAAATATCGAAAATCGAAAAAAATCGGGTTATAAAAGAAGTGGTCCGATTTTAATCAAATTTGATATACTCATAGACAAAGACATAAGAAACGATATTCAGAAGTTTCAAGGTTGTAGTTCTTACAATAGTGCAGAAAATCGATTTTATATATATATATATATATATATATAAAAGGCAAGATGTTTGTGTGTGTGTCTGTTTATCTGCCTGTATGTCTGTATTTTTTTCAGCCCTTTTATTTTAGTTTTTGCTTCGGGTTTGGCTCTAAGTAGGTATAATTGTAGTTCTTAGTCTCAGCCATGATACCATTTACTCAGAGGACTTATTTAGCCTTCAAAATTCAATTTATGACGAAAAAGAACTTATTCGATATCGATACCAGGAAATCAAAATTTGACTTACATCCATTCATTTTTCTTTCAGTCTAGGGTTTCGCTTTAACTGAAAACAACTATTGCTTTTTAGTCTTTCGTGTCAATGTTCAAAGAGTCTGTGCTCCAGGACCATGGATTAGTTTTAAAGCTTTCATTACACCCGAGCAACACCGGGCTATACTGCTAGTGTGTGTGTGTGTGTATATATATATTATTCGCGATTTGCTCTTCGCCGACGATGCTGCTTTGGTAGCCACATCCTTCGAAGAAGCCCAGGCTCTTCTTGATCGTTTTTCTGCCGCATGCAAAGCCTTTGGATTGACAATTAGCATAAAAAAGAGTGAGGTAGTACATCAACCACACCCTACTCCGAAACAAGTTGAAGGTGTAAGGCAAAATCCACCTGAGTATAGATTTCCTGAGCGTAAACTGAAAGTCGATGGTCATGATACAAATTATGTCAAGTCCTTTCCTTACCTCGGTAGCAAGGTGAACCAAAGAGGTTCTCTTGACAATGAAATTATTCACAGAATTGCTAAAGCCACTTGTGCCTTTGGAAATCTTCGACATCGCTTGTGGGACGAAAGGGGTATTCTACTAGACACAAAAATCCTTGTTTACCGTGCTGTTGTTCTTTCCATTCTTCTTTACGGCTCTGAATCATGGACTCCGTACAGACATCACATTCATCAGTTAGACGTATTCCACAAAAGCTGTCTACGCTCCATTTGCAGTCTTGGCCTCTGCGACAAGGTCTCAAATGCTGAATTGTTCACAAAATGCAAAATATCTGGGATCGAACCATTCCTTATCCAATCGCAATTGCGGTGGGCTGGTCACGTCTTGAGGATACCTGATGACAGAATTCCGAAGATTGCGATGTACAGTCAGCTGGCGGATGGAAGAAGGAATGTGGGATGGCCTTGGCTTAGGTACAAAGACAAGTTAAAGAGTAACCTGTCTGCAGTGAACATACCATATGGGGGTCTTGAAAATGTAGTGAGTGACCGTAAAGAATGGAGATTACGGTGCTTTGAAGGTATCCAGAAGTTTCAATCTGGAAGCCTAAACAAACTGAAAGAAAACCGAGAAAAAGCAAAACGACTAGCAGCGGCACCACTATCTGCAGCGGTCAGTCTACATTCATGTTCTATTTGCGACCTTGTTTGCAGATCTCTTGCTGGACTGAAAAGTCATCTGAGGCAAAAACATAAATGAATTTTATAAATATAAGATGTCTGAACCTTATACGTCAAAATCGACGGGAGAGTCCATCATATATATATATATATATAGATAGATAAGTGATAAAATTGGATGTTGTGTAAGTATTTGTTTGTTTGACAGATTCGACAGTGTCTGCATTTTGCAGTCTAGCTCGACGGGAGTTGTGCTCAGATGTAGATCAAAATTTTAGAACGCTAACGACACATTGAAATTTTTCAGAAAGCTAAAATTAGGGGTAGAAAAATATATATTATCACCCCACAAAGTCAGGGATCAGTTTATGTATTGATTTTAATATAGAATCGATCACCCCACTTTATATTATCTATGTCTATATATGTTGCCCCCTCCCTCTGCCACCCTAATCCAACAGAGACATTCTACATTGTTATCTATCTCAATAAAAGTGACAAGGATGGACGTTGTGTAAGTATTTGCTCTGTAAATTCATGTTTTTTAATATTATTATTCCTTAAACTACCCGAGTGAAATCAGGCTAAACTGCTAGTATATATATATATATATATATATATATATATATATATATATATATATATGTCAACACAAAATAAAATCGTCGGTGATGGTGGATTTTATAATATTTCAGTTTAAACAACCTCTCTGAAGATGGCTCATGTGAGCCGAAAGCTTAGAAGAAAACCAATAAATAATTATCCAAATGTTGGAGAATTTTTGTCTTTATTTTCAACTGAAATTAAAGCAAAAATACGACGTTTAGAACGGCTCATGATTAAACATAATAGACATTCAATTTCTCTTATATTTAATAGCATATGTTTAGAGAATATATATATATATATATATATAAATATATATGTGAGTATTTTCAAGACATACATCTTTATGACTCTTATTGCTGTCAATGTATACATACATTTTCAAGAGGCTGAGATATGTCGGTCCCTAGTGTTTGTGTTATAATTTAACATTTGATGCTGATTCCAAATCAACAGGTATACAATATAAGTCTATATATTAGTTTTGTGATGTATTTGATTATATTGTATACTTGGGGTTGTTGTTTAGCTTAGTCTCTAGTGTAGAGTATTTGATCAAAACCGAAATGACATCAGGGCACTTCAGCGTGGTGTAATGATTAGCAAGCTTGTCTCTCTAGAATCATAACTGAGTAGTGAGTTCGATCCTCACTGGGTACCCCTTACTTTCGGCCATTTGTTATATCTAAGCTACACTTAGAAAATCACCTTCCTCCAGGTTTGGGGGTTGGGCGCAGGGCTAACAAACCTACCTCATAAAAAACAGTTTGTTACGGAAACAGCAAAAACGCTGCCCTACAGGTGTAAGGAAAAGTTTATTTTTTATTTATTAAAATGACATCACACAAGAAAAATCATTATCAACTTTAGTTATTTTATTTAAAATGAGTGACATTTTCCTATTTTTCCCCAAAATGAGCCAGCACAGTCAGGCAACAATGTTTTAACAATGCACCAGTGAATGTGTAAATAAAGCGACTAGAATTAAGATTAGAGATACAAGGCAAAAATGAAAGCCATTTTACACTTTAACGTCATCTCAAAAATTGGAAGGAGAGAAATTTTCTTTTGAAAGTTAACTCATCAATTGTCCTTAATTTTTGACATTTTCTTTTTACAATTTTTACATCCATGAAGCACATTTTGTTTTGTCGCTGATTAATGAAATGAATAAATTTCTGATACATGCAATATATTATTATTTTAGATTTTCTTTTGATTATTTATCCATTGGCAAATTAATATTTGTACTGACTGCAATATTTGACAAGCAAAAGAGATAAAAAGGAAGTTCTTGATGTTAATTCCGAATAAAAGACACTTAGATTTCTTTTGTTTTGACATTTAAAGTGAATCATTTGTTATTTTAATCAAGTGACTTCTAAAAAGAATCTTTGGTGGCGTTTACTGATAATCTATATTATTCTCATTTTACTTTTTAATTACTTTTGATGATATATAAAGTTTAACTGGGAGAATTAAATCTCATCACCTTTAACTTAGGGTATTCCAGCAATACCTCAAAATATCACCTTTTTTTGTATTACAATCTGAAAATACCAGATCCATGTCAGAAACTTTCATTTTGTAACTTTTTTCAAGGCTAAAATATTTAAAGCTCAAATGGCAATTAACTTGAAAATCAATCTCAGCATCAACTTCAACAGCAATTTTATTTGCTCACTTGTCCTGTTTCTTGCTTTGTGGTTCCACATTTTCATGAGTCAAGTTAGGATTTCAATTGAAAACATTGTAAGAATTAGTCAACCAGATGACAATTGATTTGAATCCTCAGTGTTGTAGAGGAGCTAGCACCCCCTCAGCACTCTAACTGATGGACTGGCTCATAACCTGAAAGACTGAGAATGTATTTAAAGGGTCATTTTTAATAAGTTGCACAAGCAGATTAATATTCAGACTGTTTACTTCATCAGTTATTCACCGTTTAGACCCTTCACTTTTTTGCTTGTAAGTTTTTGTCATGTTGTTTGTAACTTATTGTATATATACTTTAGCACAGTGATAAACACAATCTCAACAAAACTTTAAATTTTATGAGGGCCACATTAGGGGATCTGGGGAGCTGTAAGTTCAATGAAAGGGACCACAACAAGACAAATTTGCTGCCTTCTATATTTTAATTCTAATAAACTTAATTTAATTAAAATTTATTTGGGTGCTTTATTTACAAATGAACATTAAGCTCAAAAATCACATTAATGATTAAATAAATGGAAATGTTTTCCTCTTTATACATTAACTATATATTTGTCTATACTTCTGAGATGAGATTTACACTATTACTATTATTTGGAATATTGTCCTCATCTTTATTGCCATGTTTACAACGTTTCGTCCGATGTACACTGCAGCTTTCTTCAGGTGCTAATAATTTCAAACCAAACCCTTTATTTTGATCACTAGGGTATATCACTCATTTCATATACAATGCCACTTCTGGTAGCCATGTAGTTATCTCCCTTTAAGTTAACTCACCAAGTTATTTGTTTAGTAAGGACACATGGCCCATTGAATATAGATGCTAGTTAGTTCCAGTGACTTGACCCAAATATTTGTGAGTTCAATACTAGGCTACAGCAATGTTGAACAAATAACTTAATAAAATTTATATGCAAAACTTGTTTTATGTTGCGTAACTTTATCTTTAATTTTTTCTGTTTTGCAGACCTTTTTTTTAATTTGTGTGTACATTTAATATGTAGAACTTTTTTTGTTGTTGTAATAAAAGTTTATTTCAATGAAATGGTTTGGTTTTCAAAACAGGCAGTTTTGAAATTTCCAAATATTTTATTATGTGTGAAACAAGTTCTATGTTGGATCTGAAGAGACATCCACACCCAACACATGGTATGGTAAAAGAGGATGGGGAGCCCTGGATTTTTGGGTTTTCTTTATCTCTTCTATTTGTTTTCTGGGTTTTTGAAGGATCTTATCTTTCATGGACCGTTCTACTTCAATTGTGTCTTTCTGAAGCTTTCATCTCTCATTTGACTAGAGAGATTTCTGTCCTGAGCAAGGTGTTTTTGAGCTGATCCTTGAATCAACAATGTGGAGGATGTGGTTTTTTGACAGGTGCAAGCTCTGAGAGGATCTGTTTGGGTAAGTTGATATCTAGTATTCAGGCAATGTATCCAGCCCATTGAAGCCAATAGCAAATCATGGTGAGTTTTTTTCTAGGCTCTCCATCTTTGTGCAGAGAACTTCATTGTTCGTGATCCAGTCCTACCACAAGATCCACAGGATTTGACATCATTTCATTTGATGGATTCTTTCAAACTTGTGGATGTTGCTTCAGTAAAGTATGCAGGTCTCACAGAAATACCATCCTCTCCATTATAATAAAGGTCATTGTATGTGTGTGTGTATATATATATATATATATATATATATATAATTTCCTTCCTGTCACACTCATGGAGAGAGTCAATAGCAAGACATCATCAGCTTAATTCATTCTCTTTACTACCAGTAATTAAACTTTACTACCAGTTATGAAAGCTTTTGCCCCATGTTTTCTCTTCGACAGTGGCTTATTATTTTATTTCTTTGCAATAATTATGTTATCAAATAGTGAAGCACACACACACACACACATATATATATATATATATATATATATACACACACACACACACTACCAGCCATAATTATTAGGTCACCCCAGTTAAAAAAATCAAAGATATATTTCATACTATTTTTAGCATTTATTGCCAAGTGGATAATTCTAAATGAAAATAGAATGTTTTTTTCTTTTTTGTTAATACTGCACAATAACATGTGCATCAAATGAACTGTTCTGGTGTCCAGTTTTTGTGCTCTCTTTGCAATGATAGTCTCTTCTTATTGGCTGGCCGAAGCAAAGGCTTCCTGGCTGCCTTGTAAAATTTTGCAAGGTAGTAATAACAAAAGAACCATTCTATTTTTCATTTAGAATTATCCACATGACAATAAATAAAGAATATATATATATATATATATATATATATATATATATATATTCTTTATTTATTGTCATGTGGATAAAATAATCCTCTCAAATATTTTGCCATCATTTTTGATGGCAGAGGTAAACACGTCAAGAATTCTCTGCAAATAAAATAAGTTTGTTCTCCCATTCTTATAGCTAAACAAAAAGTCGTCAATTTTTAAAGATTTTAAATCATAGTTTATTGATTACATATTGTTTTTCCTATCAAATAATAACATTTACAACTGAAAAGGGATTTTTCCCTCTCAGCTTGGTAAATGAACAGAAAAAAATTCCCTTAGAAAATACCTAATTTTTTGTGTTAAGAACCCCAAATAAATGGTACATTTTGAAAGGTCTTAAAATGACAACAGAAAGGTTTATTTTCCCAAAGTTTCCAGAACAAGAATGTCTTATAAGAACTAATTTTCTTAAATGAAAATTATTTTTTCTCTACAATGTTAACGTACATCATATTTAGCATATGAAATAAATAAAAGTTAAAAATTTAATTTATAGAAAGTCATCGCAACAGACATAGAACAATTTTTTTCAACATCAGATGATTGTCAATCCAGGTCACTGTAGGGTAATTTAAAACTGAATTTTTTTTTTTTTTTTTTTTTTAATCATCTCACCCCAAGCAAGGCATTCCACTGCCACTATTGCGCATGGGGCTACATAGGGGAAGGTAAAGAGAAGGAGTGGATAGACATAGGGAATGTCAGGAGAAAGGTGACAGATGAGTAAGGATAGCGAGGATGAGGGTCGGGCAGATGGGAAGAGTGCTTGATAGAATGGGAGCAGGTTAGTGTGTTAGGAGGTGTGTATTGACCTTACATTTAAACTCCTGGAGATTGTAGCCGTCGGGGAAGCAATCGTTTGGAAGAGAATTCCACAGTCGGGAAGTGCGAGGAAAGAAACTGTTGGAGTAGAAGTTACGGCTGCATTTTATCGGTTTCACTGTAAAAGGGTGGGATCTAGTTGCTAATCTAGTATCTCGTGCAAATTCGTATTTAGGGGGCACCAGTGATCTAAGTTCATCGGAGCAGAAGAATGCTTTATTTAATAAATGAAAATAAACGGTTCACACTGCCATCTATGTCCAGGGATATTTATCTAGTTCTTATTTATGGCTAGTAAGTTTACCATTTCCAGTGAGTCCAAGTAAACACTTGGAGACCCAGAAGTTGAACTCAAAATTACTAAGTCACCAAATTCAAAAAGACAACACTAATCAACAAAGCATTGTTTACGGAAATGTTTTCCAAGATGCACTTTTACTCACTGATGTGACAGATATGCTACATTTCAAATTAAAATCTCACCAGATTTTACACATATTTGGGCACTCCTAAACATGAGAATGCACCAACTGTCCAGGTATTTTCAAATCTCCACATAATCAAAAGCTTAAAATGAGAAAACTTAATTAGAAATCTTTCTTTTTTTTTTAACCCCAGGCTTGTGCATTTTCCAGTTTTATGTCTGTACTTGTCTCGTAAAAAAACATTTCTACAAATTATTTTTTTATATAATTACAGCCGTTTAAGACATTCTTTTCATACAAAATACCATCTAATATTACAGGCTAATAATATATTTATATATGTTAATAATAAGATATAAACTAGTAAATAAGCACAACAAAATTCTTATTTGTAAAATGAATTTTTTTTTTTTTTAATCATATCACCCTGAGCAAGGCGGTAATGCCACTGATGTGCCGGGGGCTACGTAAGAGTGAAAAGATTGGAAAAGAGAAAGCCAGAAACCACATCCTAAACAGGGAACAAGGGATGAGCCTCTACACCTGTTCAATAGACATGGGTGGAGTGTGAACCGGGCGATAGTTTAGTCTATCTACTCCAATTGAAAAAAAAAAGAAGAAAAGGGAGAAAAGTGAAAAGATTGGAAAAGAAAAAGCCGGATTAAGGCATTTGTACATTCACCAACCACTTTGGCAGTCAACCAAAATAAAAACTATGAAATAAAAAAAAATAGAACTGAAAGTAAAACAAATTTTTAGAATTAGCCTTGATGCAATTTTTTTTTTTTACTAATGTTCACCCAAAACAAGGCCCAACAGCCACTCAAGATAGAGGTTGAGTATCTTATCTGAAATTCTAAAATCCAAAATTTTTTTCAGATGCAGACATAACTTGCCACAAATAGGAAATTTCAGAACACCCAACTACGTAGCCTATGTTGGCACAAGATTTTCATTCAGATTGCCACAGCAACACCTTCATATTTGAAGATTACTTACCAGGTGTTTCATGCTCAATAAAGATATTATTCAAAATGTCGAAAAGTCCTGCACTGATAGGTTTTTTTGTAAGCAGTGTTAATGAATTTTTTTTTTTTGGTACACATACAGAAAGTACAAAACATATTTCATATAAAATCCTAATTTCATTACTTAAAAATCTGTGTGAGCATTATATAATTAACATCAGAACCTGTATTTGTATGTACATAAAATTTATTAAATCTAATATAAACTACTTTCAGGGTATATGTTCTGTTGTGTCATGGCTTGTACCATGTGACATCCAGTTGCCCAGATGTATAAAAGACAATGTGCGCTTAGAACAGGAGAGTTGACATTATCACGGACTTTGGAAAGTAACACCTACTACTGCAAGAGACTATAAATATTGTATATACCTCTTAGTTGTACCACTCTGCTAATAAATTAGTTTATCTACATTTCACTGTGTATCTCTTCATTCCATGATACAACAGTTGCGCACTGTCATTATCACGGACTTTGGAAAGTAACACCTACTACTGCAAGAGACTGTAAATATTGTATATACCTCTTGGTTGTACCACTCTGCTAATAAAAGAGTTTATCTACATTTCACTGTGTGTCTCTTCATTCCATGATACAACATTTTCTTTATATAAAACTACCTTCAGGGTATATGTATAAGCTGTGTTATGTAACGGAATATCATGTTCATACTTGGGTTCCATTCCTAAGCTGCTCCATTTTGTAGATGCTTTTTACAAATACCCTGCATTCCAAAAAAAGAAATCTAAAAACCAAAGCACTCCTGGGTCCAAAAATTTCAGATGAAGGATAGTCAGCCTGTATAGAGTCACTAAAGGATGTTGTATATGTGTAAGAAGACTGATCCAATTTTCTACAGCTTATCAAACCTTTTCAGGTTATTTACAATCTGACAATATAATAATGGTTTATTAATTAACCTCACCTTGGGTCGATCATTAAACTACATCTGTAAGCAAAACCTCTGATTGGGAGATTAGAGATTTTTGAGAAACATTGAACGACCTCTTCATTGTCATTTCAAGGTCCACCCTACCCTGGGATTTTCTTCATAATATATAGTCTTTGGTGTGACAAACAACAACCGGCTCTAGGGCCTCTGATCAGCAGATTGGAGGTTTTGGGTAGAATGAAACTGCCTCTTCATTGTTGCCGTTTCGAGGTCCACTCTGACCTGGGGTCTTCTTCATAATATATAGTCTTTGGTATGACAATAAACTACAACCGGCTTTAAGGCCTCTGCTTGGGGGATTGGAGGTTTTGAGAAGCATGGGACCACCTCTTCATTGTTGTCGTTTCGAGGTCCACTCTGACCTGGGATCTTCTTCATAGTATATAGTCTTTGGTATGATGATAAAGACCTGTGATTGGTAGATTAGAAGTTTTGATAAGCATGGAACCACCTTATCATTGTTCTCATTTTGAGGTCCACCCTGACCCAAGGTAGTAGCATCTGTTCAGGTCCCAGCTATGGGCAAATAGTAAAACCCCAAACAAAATCAAAACACTATAAAAGTATAAAAATACATATTTATAGCAAAATGACCGACAATACATTATGTATAGTTGAAGGCATACAAAATATATTTAGTTCAGGTATATAATTGCATTCAAAATATTTCAATCTCAGCATTAAATAACCCATAGAGGTTGATATGCTACTAAAACTCACA
This sequence comes from Ascarosepion bandense, assembly GCA_037127315.1. Lineage (NCBI taxonomy): Eukaryota > Metazoa > Mollusca > Cephalopoda > Sepiida > Sepiidae > Ascarosepion > Ascarosepion bandense. Next base: position 1,148,454 of record JBBBDQ010000127.1, on the reverse strand, counting down.
TTAACCTATAGTTAAGGAATGAAGAGATGGATTCAAACCTTTCCCAAAAATACTTCTGCAGAAGTGAATATAACTAACCCATTTGAATTGGAACTCAGCTTTTTAATTAACAATATCCATTACACCACCCATACATCCACATTTACAGAACCTAGTATTCCCAAACAGTCACTCATCTAGGTACTGACCAATCTTGATGTTGCTTAACTGCAGTGATTGTAAGACAGTGTAAGAAGAAAAGGTAAGAGATATAGTTCATGAGATTATGTAAGATAAATAACGGTTTATTGTTTATATTGCAACATTAAAATAGGTGTCAGTCAGTTAAGTGCCATACGTGAAACACGCTTGGGCGATCATGTCTCGAGAGAGACATGACTGACTGGGCAGAAGATTATCCCGCAGTAGACTGTCATTGCTTTCTGCGGTATACTGGTAGCCAGCCAAGGAAATAGAACCCAATCTGTCCTGTTATTTGATTCATAGCTAGAGGGGGAAGAGATGTATTATATTATTAAGCAGTAATTAGTGGGGGATGAGTTTATCACTTCATGACAATATAAAACCGGTCCCCCACTTTATACCCAGTAGAAGCCTTAATCATGTTTCCAACTATTATATTCAGTCAGTTAAGTGCCATACGTGATACATGCTTTGGGCAATCAGGCCTCAAAAGAGGCATGACTGACGGGGCATAAGATTATCCTGCAGTAGGTTGCCATTGCTTTCTGCGGTAGACTGGTTGCCAGCCAAGGCTATAGAACCCAATCTGTCCTGTTATTTAACCCATAACTGGAGAGAAGAGATGGATTAATACCTTTCCCACGGGTATTTCCACGTAAGTGAATGCATTGAATTCAACTGGAATTTGAACTCGGCTCCCCGATTTCTCGTGCCAAGCCGATATCCAATGCACCACAACGTATATATTTGAATAGGGGTACCCAGATTAAAAAGGAATACAGGTTAGATTCTTGTTGGAAGGGGTGAGAACATTTTCTTTAATAAGGCTTTCAATCTCTAAGTCAGTCAGTCAGTCAGTCAAGTGCCATACAAGATACACGCTTCTTAAGAGACATGACTGACTGCGCAGAAGATTATCCCGCAGTAGGTTGCCATTACTTTCTGCAGTAAACTGGTTGCCAACCAAGGCTAAAGAATCTAATCTGTCTTGTTATTTAACCCATAACTGGAGGGAAGAGACAGATTAATACCTTTCCCAAGAGTATTTGCACATAAGTGAATGCAAGGAATTCAACTGGAATTCGAATTCAAAAACAAAAAAAACAAAAAAAAAATTGGTTGTCTACTCAAACATATCATATTGCAATTATGCTTGTACATTCTTTTGTTAGTTCACACAACTGTTTTGCCCTGCCAATATTTCATAAATAATGGACTATTTTAATTTTGATCACATGGAAAGACAAAAGAATTAGAAATGCTACTCGGTTTCAGTAAAAAAAAAAAAGTGTTTACCATCTCCTGCTATTATCTCAGAAATAATGGACTATCCAGTTTTGATCATGTAGACAGAAGGGAAAAGAGACACATCCATTTTCTTACTAAAAAGAAAAAGAAATATTAAAGTGTTTAATAGAATCTGACATGCGGTGAAATAAATTGTGAAGTAATTTTATCCCTTCCTTGAGGAATTAAAAAACACATCATTAATGAGGAGAGGGAGAGAGAGCTGGCTTATAATTTGCTGACAAAAATGAATTGGGAAATTTAAATAAAGAAACTCTTCTTAAAGGCTGAAGTTATGAAAGCAAATCCTGTCGTTGATAAGCAAGTGGTCTGGTTTATATTTTTGCTGGACAGAGATAAGTTCAGGAATTGCAAAATAATTTTATCTCTTCCTTGAGGAATCAAGACAATTAAAATTAATGACTAGAATAAAACTGTCCTTTTGCCTGCACACTTTAAAAATTAGATTTGTTACAAAGACTGTTGTGCCTGCTCTGGGAAGTAGGCTGAGGTTGAATGCTAAGAAGGTAGGAGGAAGAAGAAGAATTTAGCACCACCTGTATGGAGTGATGGCACAAGATGTAAAGCGAAGCTAGTTAGAGTTGAGAGAAGGAGCGGTCCTTGGGACTACTACTAAGGAAGGTGGATAATTTTCCAAATTTGTAAAGTTGATTAAGAGTGCAAATTTGGGGAACAAAAAACCCTTGTTGGGATTAATGCAAAAATTTAGAAATCACCAAATCTCCAGGATTCGTCTAACACATGCTGGGTTTTGGACCTAAGTGCATATAAACAGATAACTTTGAGAACTTAAGGACTTGCATAGCAAATTCCCACATCAGTGCCTCTGGTCTTCACATCAGCAGCCATCAGATCTCCTGAATGAAAAACATTGAACACAAATCCAGAATTTTTGACAAGGCCAAGTATTACTGTAGAGATTGATACAAAAGGGTTAATTTTGGCTGCACCAAGAACTATATAAACCAATTGAAGATTAACCCAAAAACTCTTTTGTTTATTTTTGTGTGAAGATATTTCTTCCCTTCCAACATATTTTGATTACTACAACATTCAATCTTTTATTGCTCTGAGGTCAAGAACACGTGGGAGTGGATCAAAGTGGTTAGCAACCAATAGTCAGCTTGAACTAGCATCAGTATTGACCAGCGCAAGCTTAGATTGACTAAGAGGTTCTAACATAGATAAAATCATCGTATGTTTGAGTTTTATCAAGATAAATAAAACACACTCTTATATGTGATCTGAAGAAGATATGTATAAATAATAAACAAATTGTTTTTTATTTGTTGATCAAGCCACTATGTAAATTCTAAATGAAGTTCCTCATTTCTAACCAAAAAGATTCAAACAGACTTTACAATTCTGTGACAAAATAATAAATAACTGGTTTCCCAGCTTAATTTTGGAACAATACATAACAGACAGGCTGTAGTAAATACATAACTAGGCTGACACAAATCTTGAAAAGGTGAAGAGACAAAGAAACACACCATTTTCATTCAAATTTTACTAATCTTAAAAAACAAATGTGTCACCGAAATAACATTTAGACTTTATTTTCAAACAATTTTCAATCTAAACAAAAAACATGAAATAAAATGAAATAAATAATAAAGAAATAATGTCATTTGATGCACATCGATTTTAGAAAATTCCTCTATTTCACTGACATTTAAACCATAATTTTTTGAGAATTCCATTATTTTTTTTATTTTAAATTCCTTTAATTCTTTGGTTTTCCAGTTTGGCTATGAAAGCTGAATAAAAATCCTACAGAATTCATATAATTTGTTTTACTGAAACTAGTAATGCTATAATTCCTGGTTCCTAAAGCTGATGCTGTAATGTGTGATGTGAAACCTGGAAATTCTGTAAATTAGTCAATGGTAAACAAATGGATAAAAACAGAACAGCAATAAGAAACTGACCTTTTCAATGTAAAGCAGCCAACAAATTAATGACACTAGTAACATATTTTCAGAAATATATAACCTTGTCTAACACCTCAGTTAAAGTAAATCTTCTCACTTTGTTTTTTTTTTTTCAATTGGAGTAGATCTATCTATCGCCCGGTTCACACTCCACCCATGTCTATTGAACAGGTGAAGAGGCTCATCCCTTGTTCCCTGTTTAGGATGAGGTTTCCGGCTTTATCTTTTCCAATCTTTTCACTATTATGTAGCCCCCTGCACATCAGTGGTGTTACTGCCTTGCTCGGGGTGATACGATTAAAAAAAAAAAAAAAAAAATCATGTCGGTGTATATAATTTTGACAAGAAATGTATTTGCATTATGTTGTAAAATTTGAAAAAAATAAAGGATGTTATTTGAAAGGTCAAAAAATACAGGTGGCAAGCTAGGTCTTGTTTTGACAACAGAGATCAAATAATTCAGTACCCGAGGTGTAACTGAGCACAAAAGAAATAACACGTATCGGGTAGTTGTCTATTTAAGTCAGAGTTTTAACAATTTGCAGATGGCAGTTGAGTTGAGAGCACAGAAGGGGCCAGATGTCTAGCTGGCTGCCTTAATGCATATGTGCTGACTTTCCTGACACTCCACACCATGACCAAAGTCACTGAGAAATTAATAAAAAATATGTTGAATATTTTTTTTTAAATATTTGTGTTGCAGTTCGTCATTTTAACTGTGAAAAAGCAAGTCACTTTGGGTCCAATTTATGTTCCGTCATTTATCAATGTAAAAAGATAATCAAAATTTTGGTTCAAGCTTATTCTTACCTAATTGTTACTAAGTTTTTTTTTTTTGTCATAGCCATAGACTTAAAAGAAATTAATGTAAAAAAATTATTGCATCTAATTGTTTATGGTATAAAATACAGTGTTGGAGTCAGGATTCTTTGTAAGGAAAGTTCTGAAATTCTTAGGGCTATATCCACATACTGGATAGCATTTTTTGGCACTCGAGGATCTATTCTCACTGACAATAGCAGAGAGTTTAATAAACAATCATTAAAGAACATAGCACAGAACTTGAATATTGTCAGCCAGTTAAGTGCCATATGTGATACACACTTTGGGTGATCATGTCTCTTTCAGGACATGACTGACTGGGCAGAAGATTATCCCGCAGTAGGTTGCCATTGCTTTCTGTGGTAGACTGGTTGCCAGCCAAGGCTATAGAACCCAATCTGTTCTATTATTTAATCCTTAAATGGAGGGAAGGGACAGATTAATACCTTTCTCAAGGGTATTTGTGCGTAAGTGAATGTAAAAAATTCAACTGAAATTTGAATGCGTTATTGCTGCTGAAAGTCTGTTGAGCGATGGTTTGAACGAATGACACAATGGAATACTGGGAGAAATGGTAAAGAAAGCCATAAAAGACACAAGTTGTAGTTTTGACGTAGCACTTGCATCGGCAACAAGTGCCAAAACTACACTCCAGTGTTCATAGTTATAGTCTTAACCGACTTGTCCTTGTCAGGAATCCAAAGTTGTTTTCTATTTTAAGTGACATACTCCCTGCTTTAGAAGGTACTAGCAGTATAGCCCAGCGTTGCTCGGGTGTAATAAAAGCTTTAAAACTAATCCATGGTCCTGGAGCTCAGACTCAGCCTAGAGAATATTAGAAATAATAAAATAATAGCGACAATTTAGCAATCGCACCTAATATATATACTAGCAGTATAGCCCAGCGTTGCTCGGGTGTAATGAAAGCTTTAAAACTAATCCATGGTCCTGGAGCTCAGACTCAGCCTAGAGAATATTAGAAATAATAAAATAATAGCGACAATTTAGCAATCGCACCTAATATATATACTAGCAGTATAGCTCAGCGTTGCTCGGGTGTAATGAAAGCTTTAAAACTAATTCATGGTCCTGGAGCACAGACTCTTTGGATGTTGGCACGAAAGACTAAAAAGCAATAGTTGTTTTCAGCTAAAGCGAAACCATAGACTGAAAATAAAAATGAATGGATGTAAGTCAAATTTTGATTTCCTGGTATTGATATCAAATAAGTTTTTTTCGTCATAAACTGAATTTTGAAAGCTATATAAGTCCTCTGAGTAAATGGTATCATGGCTGAGGCTAAGAACTACAATTATACCTACTTAGAGCCAAACCCAAAGCAAAAACTAAAATAAAAGGGCTGAAAAAAATACAGACATACAGGCAGATAAGCAGAAAAGCACAGAAACATCTTGCCTTTTATATATATATATATATATATATAAAATCGATTTTCTGCACTATTGTAAGAACTACAACCTTGAAACTTCTGAATATCGTTTCTTATGTCTTTGTCTATGAGTGTATCAAATTTTATTCAAATCGGACCACTCCTTCTATAACCCGATTTTTTCAATTATCGATTTTCGATATTTATCAGGGGTACCTCGACACAAAACCTATCTAAGAACACTCGCAGACGCTTATAGTAAAACTGTGTAAATTTTCAAGAAAATCGGTTCAGCTATTCCGGAGTCTATAGGTAATGGACACACACACACACACACACAGAGAGACAAAGTTCCATTTATAAATAAGTTTAGATTTCTACCAGTAAAGTTGTTGTCATCAATCTCAACCCAATGCAATCTGCCAGGAAACATTTCATAGCATGTGAGCTTTCGGAAAAACTAAGACATGCACTTTGTCACCAACTTTGAATAAATATAGTGCAGTCATACAAAAATGGTGATATTGTTCTCTTATAAAAGAAACATATGTGTTACTAGAATTATAGGAATGTTTTATTTTCCAAACGTGGTCAGCACATTGTGTCCGTATTCACAGTTAGTATTTAGATACATAGATAAGACAATTCATACATTCAGTTAAAAGTAAAAGCAAAATTATCCTTGATAATGGCTAAAAGTATGGATGAGTGTTCAGATATGCAAAAAAATTGCAAAGAAAATATAAGAACACAAAAAAAATTAAATAAAAACTTAACCATAGTACCTTAGCAGTTGTTTTAATGAAACTCATGATTTAAAACAAGAATGGCGGGGAGGGATTGGTGCCCAAATATACACACTATATATATATATATATATATATATATATATATATATATATGTAAGAAATTACTACTAAGATTCCGCTAGCTTAACCCTATAAAAGCCAATATTCTCCAACCCCTTCCTTTATTAGATCAAGGCTCTGGCATTAGAATTTTTCCTCGTTCTTTGTTTAAATGGGGTTGACAATGCTTGTCTTAAACTGACATATTGAAAATGGCTATTTCCCCTCTAAATTTTATCTGAATTTACGGATATATATATAAGCCAGGAATAAGCATAGTTTAAATGGCATTTTTACTATGGCATTAAAAAACAAAAAAGCAACCAGTTTCATCCCAACCTTCTCAAGTTTATTTCTGAGAATAAGAGATGTGTAAAATAAACAATAATAAATGGGGGAGAAGAAAAAAATGCAAGGAAAACTAGAGTCCAATAACATTCAAACCAGCAAGCAATCCTTCTGTTTACAGAGGGAGGGTTTGCTAGATTTGATGTATAAGCATTCTAGAACCTTTAAATGATATAAGGAGTGGGACCTTCATAAAATAGAAAAACGATCCAAACTCAATCCAAAAACACAATTCCTGCTATTTATCAATGTCCCACTCTTTATATGATTTAGCACCTGTTATGGTCCCAGCTATGGGCAAATAATTAATCCCCAAAGTGAAATATGAAAATATAAAAATAAATTTTTAATCATAAAAATACCAGTAATACATTTTTGAAAAAATTAAAAATATGACCAGCAATCCATTTGACTTTCAATAAAAACACTCTTTGCAAAAATACATTAATGAAACCTGATCTACAAACTGTTTTCTTACAAAGAATATATATTCAGTTCATACAAACATATTCTAAAATCTTATTGGCTTTAAATAACCTGATATCCTGTAAAACAAAATAAACCAGACCATATTGATTGGTACCAGGGTTAATGCCAAACATTTAAAATTTGGACAATCACATTAAAGGTTTTAATTACAAAATCTAAAGACTTAATATTGTTCAACTGAATACAGGCAGCTCCAGTTGATTAATTTGTTCCAAAGTTTTATTCCTGTAGGACAACTTCATGTCCAGTGGTTAACAGAATCAGAGAGAATATTCAAATTAATTATTATCCTTTCAGATAAGCTATTAAAAATCTTAAGTGTTTGACAAACAACTTTTACAAAAATTAATGTTAATAAAAATAAGATTTTTATTTTTTAATTATTTTATCATAAAAAATTATTCTGCCCAGATTTGTTTTCATACTATTTTTTTTTTTTAATCATATCACCCCGAGCAAGGCAGTAATGCCACTGATGCGCAGGAGGCTACGTAAGAGTGAAAAGATTGGAAAAGAGAAAGCCGGAAACCACATCCTAAACAGGGAACAAGGGATGAGCCTCTTCACCTGTTCAATAGACGAGGGTGGAATGTGAAATGGGCGATAGTTTAGTCTATCTACTCCAATTGAAAAAAAAAAATTTCTTGAGGTGTCAAAAATCATTTTTATCAAATTTCTGCAGTCTACCACTTCTCTCTATTTTTCTTCATAGAAATCCTTGAAAACTATTTTTTAGTGTGATTTCTTTACCGCCCCCCCCACTACCATTTTCAGCCATTTCTCATTGTGTAACTTCTACAAACTCATGGTGTTCATTTATTTGAAGAATTTTATTTTCCTTGATTTCTCTAAATACTAATTCAGATAATTGTACAACCAACAGATATTGGCATAACTACAAATACTGCAGTGATGAGCATTTAAAAAAAAAAAAATCTCAGTAATTATCTCTGGAATTATGTTAAAAAATATATTCAACAAACGATAAATTTTCGTAATTGTACTATTGATCATAATTTTTAGATACACTGCACATGAAATTTTTTTAAAAAAAATCAAATAATTATTGGATTTTATGATTAGATCCCAAGTAGGCATGTACACCGATGACATAACAATCTACTCTCGCATCGATCAAAAACCAGGTGTGGGCGACAAAGCGAACCTCGCTGCCGAGCTTGAAAAGGACCTCCAATCCGTAGTGGCCTGGGGTAGGAAATGGCTAATAAATTTCAATGCTTCTAAAACGAAGCTGTTATCAACTAACCACCATAGACAATCGCATCTACCTCCCATTAGCATGGGACAGGCTAGCCTCCCAGAGAGTAAAATACTACGCCTCCTTGGCCTTATACTTTCGGCGGACCTCAAATGGAATGACTATATCAAATCCATTGCCAAATCTGCCGCTATGAAAGTCGGCTCTCTGTGCAGGGCCCGGAAGTTTTTCCCGTCTGAATCTATGCTGCACATATACAAATCTACCATCCGCCCGTGTATTGAATATTGCTGCCATATCTGGTCGGGTGCCATTGCTGCTCTCCTTGGGCTTCTTGATAAAATACAAAAGACGATCTGTAACGTGGTTGATACTGACTTGGCAGACTGGCTGCACCCACTCTCTCACCGGCGTGATGTGGCTTCCCTGTGCCTCTTCTACAAGTACTTTCATGGCTTCTGCTCCGATGAACTCAGAGCACTGGTGCTGCCTAAGCACGAATTTACACGAGATACTAGATTAGCAACTAGGTCCCACCCCTTTTACAGTTAAACAGATAAGATGTAACTGTAAATTCTACTCCAACGGCTTCTTTTCTCGCGCTTCCCGCCTGTGGAACTCCCTTCCACAACTCTGCTTTCCCGACAGCTACAATCTCCAGGTGTTTAAATGTAGGGTCAATAGACACCTCCTATCACACTAACTCCCAATTATTCTCAGAACACTCTCATCTACCCAACCCTCATTCTCGGTATCCTTACCCGCCTATCACCCACCCTCTGACATTTCCTATATTTAACCATTCTCGGTATCCCTACCCGCCTATCACCCACCCTCTGACATTTCCTATATTTAATCATCCTTTCTCCACTCTATGTAGCCCCCTGCACAGTAGTGGCAGTGACATGCCTTGCTCGGGGTGAAACGCTTATTAAAAATGTGCAAAAGTCCTGAGCACTTTCTTTTATTAATAATTACACAGCAGAAAAGTAGTTTTAAATTTTCAGTCAGTCAGTTAAGTACCATACATAAAACACACTTGGGTGATCATGTCTCGAAAGAGACATGACTGACTGGGCAGAAGATTATCCCGCAGAAGGTTGCTGGTGTTTTCTTTGGTAGACTGGTTGCCAGCCAAGGCTATAGAACCCAATCTGTCCTATAACTAGAGTGAAGAGATGGATTAATACCTTTCCCAAGAATATTTGCATATAAGTGAATGCAGTGAAATTCAAACTCAGCTATTCATTCAAAAGAACCAAAAAAGAAATTCAAGCCTCTTGCTGTTCTATCAATTTTTTCACAACATGTATTCTGATCAGCTCGATTCTTTTGCTTCACCAGCCCTGACCTTTGCAACTGAGGCACCCTATGCAGCATACAGAAGAATGAATCATCCACATTCACTTTGTATTTCAACAGTAAGAAGTTTCGTTCCGTTCAGACAGTTTCTTCCCAAGAATTACTGCTTTGTAAAACAGATTCTCAGCAGAATGTTTTTCCAATCACTTGAACTCTTCAAGTCTAGGGTTAACTATTATCTTACGGCATATCATGTTGAATACACCGGTTCTCGGTCGATCACTGAAGTTAAGCAACGTTGAGCCTGGTCAGTACTTAGTTGGGTGACCACTTGGAAATACCAGGTGCTGTAAGTGTTCAGTGACAGATGTGTGTTGTGGTGGATATCGGCTTGGAAAGAGAAATTGGTGAGCCGAGTTCGAATTCCAGTCAAGTAGCCTGCATTCACTTGGGAAAGGTATTAATCCATCACTTCCCTCCAGTTATGGGTTAAGTAACAAAATGGGGCCTGGTAGCAACCCATCTAGTGTTGGTGTCACAATAAAAACACCCTTGGTAGCCCTGGCGAAGCATCAAGTATTCAGCTATTTGACAAGTTTATGAATTTCGCTGCAAACTGCACCAGGGTTCCAAATACACAGGGAATACTGGAGGTGTGTAGTGAGTTCTATCTCGGCCAATGGCCGCAAGACGATGACGATTATCTTTCCTGTAAAACACCTTGAACACCATTTCTTACTGCTCATACAATACCACACAGCAACTCTACCTTGAGAGACTCTTGGTGTGGATAGTAATACAAATTATTAGTGTGTAGAGAGATCCAGTTATATTTGTGGGGAAATAGCAGATTCTCAGCAACATGTTGCAAAATGGGTGAAAACCAATTTAGAAACACTTAAATGAGAAGTCCTACACCAATCTCCACATTCACCAGACATTGCCCCGTCCGATTATCACTTATTTTGATCAATGACACATGGTTTAGCTGAGAAGCACTTTTATTCTTACGAGGATGCCAAAAATGGGTTGACTCGTGGTTAGCCTCAAGAGATTTGTCTTTCTGACATGGAATTCAAACGCTGCCAAAAAGATAGGAAAAGTAGTGGCTAGTGATAGACAATACTTTCGGCGATATGCTTCTTACTAATTTCTGTAATTAAAACATAACTTTTCATGAAAAATCAGCAAGATCTTATTGAAGGTTCTAATATATATAAGTAAATATACACATTTATCCTCACCAGTAGCACAACTCAGAGTTTCATACCCAACATAATCTTCACATGTTGAACTGATAATTATTTACATAATTTAAATTTTGTTAAATATATTTGGTAATCAACAATGGTGAGGCAGTCCATATCTTATATGGGGATTGTTTTTTTTTTTTTGCTTTTGTATTTAAAATAAAAAAAAATTATGAATTTTCTATTTAAAATAAACAGTGAGATTTATTTGGATGTGTGTGTGTTCTTCCTATTTTTTCCTGTTTATTTTGCATACAAAATTCATTTTTTTTCACTCATATTTATATCTAGAGAAAATATACGATAAAGTGGAAAGGTTTACTTGTGAAATATTTCATCCTTTGTCTTCAATAATTATCACAAAAAAATACGTAGAACCCTCAAGAAATCTAAGATTGTATGAACCCAAAAGGGATATTTTACAAAACAATACGTCAAATGCTTTGGTGGTTGCCCACTGTCATGAGATGGACCACAATTTTGACAAAGAATTACTACTCTGATCAAAGGAGCAAACAATTCACTACAATGTAAATGTCTAGTGTTTTAATCGCAAGGTCATCTCCAGTAAATTTGCACCCTCTTACATTTCACTATTCCTCGCAAATCTATTATCAGTGTGGAACATCTATTAATACTTATGTTTATTCTCAGTACAGAATTAACCCCTACCCCATATAAAACTTTTCTCCCTCAGATATGGGTTAAATAGCAGAACAGATTTGGTTTTATAGCATTGGTTGGTAACTAGTCTACCACAGAAAGTAATGAGAACCTGCTGCAGGAAAATCTTCTACCCAGTCAGTCATGTATTTTTCGAGACATGATCACCCAAGTGTGTATCATGTACGGCACTTAACTGACTGGCTCTTTACAGACACTACAAAAATATTCACAGAGACACACAGCAAGTTTACACTGTCTATGATGACCTTAGGAGTGAGGAGCAAATAAAGGTCATGTCATGCAACACCTACTACCCCCTGCACAGACTCAAGATCAATGGCACAAACTACATCAAGTTGTGAGACAAGATACTCTAACTTTTGATCAAGGGGCTGACCAAAGATCCCAGCAGGACTTTCCTACCTCTCACATGGCCAAAGAGTGGCTGGCTGAGAATTTTCCTGACAACCCTCACTTTATTTGAATCACCAAAACTTCTACAACAGAGAGGTGTCATCCCTCATTAAGGCTGCCATTATAAACACAACCAGTGGGAATTCATCCACTCATGCAGTCATCTCCAAGGTTGTTTTATTGAATAAAATTTGCTGTTTACCTCAGATTTGCATAGGCAAAACATGTTGAAACACTAGTCCCAGTATAAGCATCAAATTTAAGCAAATTTGAGCCTGGTCAATACCTAGATGGGTGACCACTTGAGAATGTCAGGTGCTATAAGCTTGGATATGTGGGTGGTGCAATGGATAATAGCTAGGAATTGTTAATCAGACAGCAGAGTTCCAGTCCAGTCGGATTTGTTCTATTCTCAGACCTCAAATGGAACCACTATATTGAATCCATAGCAAAATCTACTGCTAAGAAGATTGGGTCACTATGTCGATCCAGGATGTTTTTTCCGCCTGAATCCATCCTGCATATATACAAGTCAACCATCCGTCCGTGCATGGAGTACTGCTGCCATTTATGGTCAGGTGCCCCTGCCGTTCTCCTCAGTGTTCTTGACAAGCTCCAAAGGAGAGTCTGTAATGTGATAGGTACTGATCTGGCGACTCGACTGCAGCCACTTCCCCATCGTCGAAATGTGGCCTCCCTTTGTCTGTTCTATAAATACTTTCATGGCTTCTGCTCCAACGAACTTGAGTCACTGGTGCCTCCTCAACAGGTGTTTACCCGTGCAACCAGACTGGCAACTGGGTCCCACCCATTCACAGTCAGGTTAGCCAAATGCAGACGACAATTCTACTCCTGCAGCTTCCTCTCTCGCACTTCCCGCCTGTGGAACTCACTTCCATATACTTGCTTTCCTGATGGCTACAACCTCCAGAAATTTAAATGCAAAGTCAATACTCATCTACTAACCACTGGCCTCTAGCTCTCTCCCCTCCTCTGTATAACCTTCCCTTTCTCTCCACCTATGTATCTGTCATCGCACATGCTTTCTCAGCTTTCTATTGTTCCTTTCTAACTAGTTTGTACTCCTCACTCTTTTCTAATTAATCTTTTTACATTTATGTAACACCCTGCACATCAGTGGCATTTCCGCCTTGCTCAGGGTGAAATGATTGGAAAAAAAAAAAAAAATTCACTTATGAAATGTACGAACCTTTTGTAAGATTTCTATCCCTGAATTATTTGTCTATATTTCTGAGATGAGGTAGTATTTACATTATTCAGACTATTGTCCTCATCTTTGTTGCCATTTTTATGACATTTAATAACAGATCATTCTATTTGTCTATATTTCTGAGATGAGGTAGTATTTACAGCATTTACATTATTCGGACTATTGTCCTCATCTTTGTTGCCATTTGGACAACGTTTAATAATAGATCATTCTATTTGTCCATATTTCTGAGATAAGGTAGTATTTACAGCATTTACATTATTCGGACTATTGTCCTCATCTTTGTTGCCATTTGTACGACATTTCAGCCTTCTTCAGGTGCTGGGAATTAAGGACACTAATGGCCCAGTGGATATAGACGTTAGTTAGTTCCTGACTTGACTCTTAGAGTCGTGAGTTCAACACCAGGCTACAGCAGTGGTAAACAAGTAACTTGCAGAGTTAGAGGGAGATAACTCATGACTTCCAATCGAGACTTTACGCAAGGAATGGAGTTCATATACCCCAGTGATTGTAATAAAGGGTCGGATCGAAATTCCTAGCACCTGAAGAAGGCTGGAGTGTCCAATGGCCAAAACGTCAAACAAATGGCAACAAAGATGAGGATAATAGTCCAAATAATGTAAATACCCTAAACTATTATTATCTAAAATTAAAAAAAAATTAAAAATCCTTACAATCTGAAAATATTTTCTGAACTTTAACAACATGCAAAGAGTTGAGTTGGTAAGTTATACAAAATGGATTAATCTTTTTTTTTATTCATTTCACCCCAGGCAATGCAATGAAGCCACTAGGGCACAAGGGGTCAATGAATGTTAGAGAATATGAGAAAAACTACGATTAAGGAGAGAGGACAATAAAAACACGAATTAAGACAGAAGATAACAACTGACACTGCATTTAAATTTGACAAAGTTGACTGGAGTTTTGTTTAACGACATATCAACCTCTGTGGGTTATTTGATGCCAGAAAGGAGGGGTTTTAAGGTTTTTCTTTTTTTTTTTTAATTTTCAATTATAGGTTGATTTAGTCAGATTTTAATGAAAGTTTTGTTTTTATTCTTTTTTTTTATTTTAGAAAACTGAAAATGTCTTCTAGTTTTGTATTCAAATATGTTTTGCTGAGAATAATTTTTTTCTGTCAAAAATGTGTTATGGTAATAAGTTTGTTTTTTTTTCAAAAATATACTGTTGGTAAAATTTTTCCTTCAAAAATGTATATTTTTCTATAAAAGTCTATTTTCATTCATATAATTATATAAAAATGCATTTTTATACTTTTAGAGTGTTTTGACCCCAGTTCAAGGGTTAACTATTTGCCCATAGCTGGGACCCTAACAGGTGCTACCACTCTGGGTCAGGGTAGACCTGGGAACAACAGCAATTAAGAGGTGGTTCCATTGGTTCAACCACCCAATCAGAGGCTTTGCTGCCAGATGCAGTTTACCATCATGCCCAGGACCACAAAGTTGACTGGAAAGTAAGAAACTGAAAGAGATTTTCAAATTTGAAGTGCAATTGAAGAAACTGTTAGCATAGAACTTACAGTTAGATGTAGCCATTTTGACTGTGAAATGTGGAGATCTTGTCATTAATCTAGTATTGCATTTATTTATAAAGTCTCGGCACCAGAGTGGAAAGACAGTTCATCAGAACAATAACGACAAAAGTATTTATAGAAAAGTCACAGACAAGCTACGTTATAATCAATCAGATTTACATGTGTACAGATTATTGTGAAACAATACTTATTAATCTTTGAATATCTCTGCTTTTGTTTCAATTATGATTCCCTGTCAAATACATGAGGCACCCCCTCTTTTGTTTCCCCGTTCTAAAAATAACAGATTTGTTGCTTCAGAGATGACTGTATCCTTTAATCCAGTTTCCACCACCCTCACCAACACCTGTACGTTTGCCTGAAAGTCTTTCTTAAAGTAGAAACAGTTTGAATCAAAATTCAAATATAGCCTTTGTGTTGGGTGTTGTGCGCGCTGAAAATAAATAAATACAGACACACAAGCGCTATTCACCATGAAAAATGGAAATATTCAAGCAGTAGAATTAAACAAAATAAAATATGGCAAAGTAAAATATGTTTTCGTCTACAAATAAAGTTCTTGAAAAATTGAAATCTCGTTGTTCTAATATAAATTTATAATTCATGCAAATTACTTTGCCTCTATTCCGTCAAAATTTCAGTATTGTGCTCATTTGCTAAATTACAAGGATTCACTGTCAAATTTGCATCACTTTCTCTCAATAAACCATAAGGAATCACAAATAATTTTGATTTCAATTAAACAACCATTCCACCAATCATGATTTGTTTGTTTTTCTTGTTTCTACACACAAATCTTAGGATAGTTAAAGAAATTCAGGTGTGCTTGAGTAAACGTCACCTATAAAGATTAACTAGCCGCCTCACTAGACAGGTATCCTCAAATACAAGTGGCTGTTATTGTTATGTTCAAGATAATGATAAATAAATTTCTATACATCAAGAATGATTAACGGGAAAAATGAGAAAATAATGTTTTTCGTGTGTCGCATTTCGTCCTGACGACATATATATATAAAGAAAATTTAAGGCAGACACATTGTTTCATGGTGAATCGGAAATATAGAACTATTTCAGGCGAACCATCATCAGCTTCCGTCTTTTTTTTACAAAAGATTTTACACGAATTGAGTAAAATCCTTTGTAAAATAAAGAAGAAAGCTGATAATGGTTCGCCCCGAAATAGGCCTGCACTTCCGATTCACCATGAAATAACGATTTTTAAATTTAACAGTTTCTTGGACAGTGTGATAATAATGGGAGATTGTAGAAATAAAAATCTTATTTCAAATTTTTGTTCTCATCTTGGTTAATATAGGTATTATAATAGACGTTTCAACCACTATCATCCAGTCATCATCAGGTGTCTGCAGATTGGATTATCTCAATTATCGTAGCAATAAAAAATGCCTTGTTTGGTTGATTTTGTTTGTGATGGATAGGGAATTAAGAAATAAAATCAACCTTCTTATTTTACAAAAATTCACAATGACGTGTGAAATTCTGGATTTTCCCAAATAGAAAAAAGATTGACCATGTGCGTGAAACCAGATTTCGCAAATAGATGTTAAATTGATTTTCTGACTGATGGAAGTGATTTGCAAGACTAAAGAGACTTAGCGATCCAGTGTAAAAATCTGAATGACTATAAAGGCTTTGATCAGATCAGCACCAGAGATGAAACATGACAATGACGTGTGAAATTCTGGATTTTCCCAAATAGAAAAAGGATTGACCATGTGCGTGAAACCAGATTTCGCAAATAGATGTTAAATTGATTTTCTGACTAATGGAAGTGATTTGCAAGACTAAAGAGACTTAGCGATCCAGTGCAAAAATCTGAATGACTCTAAAGGCTTTGATCAGATCAGCACCAGAGATGAAACAACTAAAATGTAACAGGAGATACTTCAACCATGACCGGATCCAGATAGGTCACATCAAACATTGTTCTACTTCTCCTCCTTTCTCGTGTGCTGATTCCTTTTACTTCTTCTCCGTTCAAAGACATTCCTATCTAACAAACGCTCATACATACATATGTACGCATAAACTCTTTCCAACAAATTACTACTACGAACATTTTCTACAACTCTTGATACCCTTAACTTTCTCACTGAACATTAACTCAAACTATCTATTCTTCTTATTCTATTCTTTTAATAAATTTCTATTTTAACAAGAAAAAGGTAAATATTTTTATTCTTCCACAATAATTCACACAATCTCCAACCTTCTGATGACGAAAATAACCTTCTGATAATTCTGATGATAATTCTCGATAAAACTTGTAAGCAGTAGGGAGTTTGGTTATGTATGACACAAGGCCGAATCAAAGAAACATTAACCATCCCCCCTATAGCTACATGTCTAACGGTCTATTAATACATCTATGGGCGATTTCTTGCCAAAATTGTATGCCCCCAACTGTATATTTTGTTCATAATTTTATACTTTCAGGGTAACCATAGGTTTTATAAATATAGTTTGTAGATAATCTATTGTAGACGTTATGTTTTGGTATAAACCTATTTGTTTAAGGCAGGATATGATGCTGATGGTTTGAATATTTTGAAAGTCATCCATGTTGGTTTCCTTGAAGCATTTTTATCTTCAGTTCATTCAGTTAAACTGTGTTTCACTGTGAATGCACCTTGGCATGTTATACATGTTTGTACATGTTGGTCAACCTTCATTCTTCAGCTGGTATGAATGGGTGAGGTAGGAGTTTTGTTTAATGACATGTATATCAAAAAATAATTAAGTGTCAAACATATACTTTTAGAGTGTACAAATTTAAAAAGAGTGCGAAAGAAGCATTACCAAACAAGTAGTTTGAAAAAACTATTTATGGAAACGAGACCAAGCAGGATACTCGAATTCTTAAAAGAAATTGGAATGTACTCAAAAATATGAGTGGTTGAATACTATTTCACATGTACATAGATATATGTATTTCTACCAACTTGCTACATATTGCAAAACTTAGTTCTACCAAATGTGCGTTCGCAAACCTTATATATATATATATATATATATATATATATATATATATATATATACATACATACATACATACAATGTATGTAGGCTGGATTTGGCTTCAGATAACCCGTGGTGGTTGGTATGCCATAAAATCTAAACAGCCAAATTAAATATATACATTTTTATAAAATATTTTATTAATTTAAAATGTGCTAAATGTATGAATTTGTTTAAATACATGGGTTTGTTATATTTAGTAATTTGCTAAATATATAAACTTCTTCAAATTGTCCTGAACATTTGGTTCAATTTTTAATAATTCGATTCGATGTTAAATGACCCAAGATGGGTTGATATACTGTAAAACAAAACGGCCAACCAACCGTGAATGCAGCTTGGCATGTTGTACATGTAGGTTAACCTTCATTCTTCAGCAAGTATGAATGGGTAAGGTAGGAGTTTTATTTAATGGCACATCAACACCTCTGTGGATTATTTAATGCTAAACAGGTGGGGCTTTAAGGGATTTTTTTAAATGTTTGGTTATAGTGAGAGGGTTGATTTAATCAGATTTTGATGAAAAAGTCTTTTTTTTTTTTTATTTTAGAAAACTGAAAATATCTTCTAGTTTTGTATTCAAAAATGTATTGCTGGTAATTTGTTTTTCCTTCAAATATGTATTATGGCAATATTCTTTTTCCTTCAAAAAATGTGTTATGGTAATAATTTTTTTCTTCTTCATAAATGTATTGCTGGTAATATATTTCCTTCAAAAATGTATATTTTTCTATAAAAGTCTATTTTTATGAATATATTTCTATAAAAGTATTTTTATTCTTTCATAGCATTTTGACACCAATTTGGATGTTAACTATTTTGCACATTGCTGGGACCCTGGCAGGTGCTACCACTCCGGGTCAGGGTGAACCTGGGAACAACAGCAATTAAGAGGTGGTTCCATGCTCCTCACAACCTCCCAATCAGAGGCCTTGCTGCCAGATGCAGTTTATCATTATACCCAGGATCCCATGAACACTTACTCAGACATTGGTAACAATTCTGTCAAGAGAAATGAAAAAGCCTTTTGTAGTCCCTCCTTACATTTCTATATCAAAGAGAGCTGAAACATTTGAATATTTTCTGGCACCAGCTGGGTTACAATTAAAATATGTTAGTTTATATGATGCAATATTAGTTTAGGCTCATTGATTTCATAACACGTCAACACTTACTTGGTCTTTTAATGTAAATTTTATATATGGAGCACCCAGTATGAAGCAAACCAACTATTCTATAATAATGGTCATCAAGACTAACTTCTTTACAGTATATACAATATTCAAACTGTTATCCTCATCTTTGTTGTCATTGTAGCTGCTGTAATCTCCAGTCTTCTTCAGATGATTGGCATAGTGGAAAAAATTTCAATATCTCATCTCCGAACTATAGAAAAATAAAATTTTGCTAATCATTACACAACACCAATGTGCCAGAAATTATTTGGTAAATTTTTGTTTTGTTTCCCGAAGGAAAAAACTTTCTAAACCATCCTTAATTCCGTGCAAATGTATATGTTGAACTCATATCGATAATTGTTTATTTAAGAAACCTACCTTTTTTTCATGTTATCAACCAGAAATAAATCGGACTATACCTCATCCCTTACCTCCGTTCTCGTATCTGATTCACCGCTGAATGACTTGAGGTGTAGGATACTTAGTTCAGCCTTTGTACTCCCTTTGAGCAATTAATCCGTGATTTGTTTGGTTTCGGAACTCGTTTTCCACATAGTAATTGCAACAAGGAAGTAAAAAGGCCGAAAAATCAGATAAATACGCGTGAAGTCAGTCTGCAGTAAATAGCATTTTTGAACTGTGGTTAGGGGGTGAGATAAACAGTGACAAGAAGTTCCATATTTTTCTGCTCGATATCAAGAAAAAAGGTAGGTTTCATTATAAACAATTATCGATTTGAGTTCAGCATATACATATAGGGATGTTTTGGAAAGATTTGAAGGGGGTAAAGGCCTTCGGGGAACAAAACAAAAATTTACCAATTATTTGAGGTTAATATCATGAAATATCAACCCTTGTTGAGTTGTTTGAGGTTAAATTTTTATATAAGGCACTCAGTGAGGATCAAACATTACTTTAACAGCTAGACTAGCTTTGCTAACCATTAGTCCATGTCAGTCAGTCAGTTAAATGCCATACATGATACACGCTTGGCCGATCATGTCCCGAAAGAGACATGACTGACTAGGCAGAAGGTTATCCCGCAGTAGGTTGCCATTACTTTCTGCAGTAGACTGGTGGTCAGCCAAGGCTATAGAACCCAATCTGTCCTGTTATTTAACCCATAACTGGAGGGAAGAGACAGATTAATACCTTTAATAAGTGTACTTGTGCATAAGTGAATGCAAGGAATTCAACTGGAATTCGAACTCAGCTACCCGATTTCTCGTTCCGAGCCGATATCCATGTCAAAGTATTACAATATTAGAGGCCATAGGTTTATGCACATGTACAGACAATATGGTAATCACTACCTGAAAAAAAATAGTACTAAAAATTTAAAAGCAGTGTCTATGTGTAGAAATAAATATGTATATCTTTACTCTGTGAGTGTGAGTAAAAAGAAAGCTACGCACATACACATTAAGATATATCTGTATATAAACATACAGATGATAAATCATTTTCTATAATGCACTACCATTTACAGTATTTCATTTGTTGAAATAAACAGACATTGGTAACAGTTCTGTCAAGAGAAATGAAAAAGCCTTTTGTAGTTCCTCCTTACATTTCTATATCAAAGGGAGCTGAAATTTTCTCACCTTGACCAACATCTCAAAATCTGGTTAAATGAGCAAAGAACAGAATTTTTTTTGAAATTCTTTCTTGGTTTGAATGAGAACCTTTCTGCTCCCCACTATATTTTAAGGCCATGATCATGACATTTGTAAGAATTTAATTGAAGATAATGAGACAAAGTGGGAAAGCTTTTTAAACAACACATTTATGCTTGTTTCGGTTCAGCTTATTAAGCTAGAATGAAAGTAAGGATTTTTGAGGATGAGAGGGGCAATAAATTCCTGTATCAAATCCGACGGCCAGAAAGTGTTTGTCTTATTTTATATTAGTTATTGGTGCCTCATTTAAAATCAACCCACTCTGAGTAGATCCGTATTTTTATCGTAGCTCATGTACCACATTGTGCTGCTATTAGTCTTACAATAATTGGTGGTATTATGTAAGGTCCTGGTATGGGGTTTGTCAAGAATCATGAGATTAGCTAACTCGATGCATTTTTTTTTTAAATAATCATTTCACCCCAAGCAAGGCAGAAATGCCACTGGTACACATGGGGTTACAGTGAGAGAATAAAAAAAATGTTTAGGAGATATTGAAAAAAGATAAGAGATGGATGATGAATCAAGTAGATAAAAGATGGCAGTTGAAATTGTATTTACACTTTTGGAGATTGGAGCTATCAGAGAAGCAAACAAATTAAAGTGAATTCCACAAATGGGAAGTGTGAGAAAAGAAGCTGTTAGAATTGAAGAGTGGTTACATTTAACTATTTCTATGATAAAAGGGTGGGACCTGGGTGCCAATCTAGTAGCACCCTTAAATACATATGGTTAAGGTACCCGGGAACTCCCCTGGTCAGATGGGAATTTGTCAACAGAAAATTGAAATATAAGCAAAGCAGGAATCTTCCATAATATAGTCATGCAAGCCATTGACAATAAGACAAAAAGCTTGTTAACCACTATGTACTCTATGGGTTAAATAACAGGACAGACAGGGTTCTATAGCCTTGGTCGGCAACCAGTCTACCGCAGGATAATATTCTGCCCAGTCAGTCATGTCTCTGTCGAGACATGATCACCCAAGCGTGTATCATGTATGGCACTTAACTGACTGACTCTATAAATACAATAACTTATCTGTTCAAGCAAATTCTATAGCAGCAATTCCTAAACTGGGAGAAATTTCCCCCTGGGGGAAAATTTGAAGCTACCAGGGGGGAAATAATTATACTACCTACTAAAAAAAAAAAAATTTCAGATGGATTTTCTCATGTCTGAGAGAGAGAGAGCTTGTTGTTTTGATGGGCAGCACCGTAGCTACCAGTCGGTTCACGTTCAAACATGAGCTCTGAAGGGAGGATTTTTTACTTTACTCACAATCAAGCCCCAAGCATGAAACCGACTGAAGGGGGGGAATGTAACATACGTTGCGCACTTGCCAAAACTAACCCTGATATTGATACACTGGTGCACAAGAAGCAGCATCACCCTTCTCACTAATTTAATTCTGAAGTAGAAGAGCAAACAAAAGTCCTTTTATTTGTTACTAACCGCTCTCTATGGCTATGCTTAGTTGTTACTAACTGCTCTCTATCCACTTTACTCTGTAGCTATAAGTTTATCAGTATATTTGTACATTTGAACAATAAATTAGTAAATAGTCTCAGTGTGTTTTAACTGCTCTTTCTCTGATACACATGAAGGGGGAAATCTGGAAGGTTTGAACTGGGTGTAGGGGGGAAATGACGGAAAAAATTTTGGGAACCACTGGTCTATACTGTGAGCAGCAGTCCCTGCTCCTCAGACCCTCTCGCAAACCATGCATCTTATAGACTGACATAACATACAGAATCCAGTGGATAAATTCCCACTATTCTATATTCTTAATTTCATGCAAATGTATAGTTAGTTTTTGATATTATCAACTGCACAGTATAGTAGGGTCAGTTGGGCAGCATCTGTGAGAAAAAGAGCACTATCATGCAATTCACCTTGCCAGTAATTTGGAAACAACATATTGTACAGCTTAACATTTGTGCTGGAAGCTCCAATACAAACATCCCAAAGTGTTTGGGTGTCAATCTAAGGACAGTGAAGAGAATTTGGAAAGAGCTGGATGAGTCTAACGCTGATTATGAAGATGGTTGCAGTGATCACTAGTCAATGTTATTTTTATTTTAGCATCATTTAGATAACAATTAACCCATCAAACTGTTAGTGTACAAGTCTGTAAGAATCCCCCGCAGACACACACACATATATATGTGTATACATACATGTCAGTAACAACCCACGCAAGCAAACATTATATATATATATATATATATATATATATATATATTTTAGAACATGTACAGAAATTTTTTTTATATATCCACCTGATGAGACATTGTAGTTTCAATGTCGAAACAAATGTACAATTGTAGTGAATATATAAAAAAATCCTGTACATGTTCTAAAATATAATTTATAATAAATATTCACAGCTCTATATATTATATATCGAGCACTGTTTTAAATTAATGTTTTGGATGGTGTAAAAAATTTTTTCTTCGTTCTGTATTCACTCAGATATATATATACACACACACACACACTATAAATTATACTTTAGAACATGTACAATTTATTATTATTAGGTTCTAAACTATAATTTATAATAAATATTCACAGCTCTATATTGTATATCGAGCACTGTTTTAAATTAATGTTTTGAACATTGTAAATTTTTCTTCATTCCTTATTCACTTGGATATATATATATATATATATATATATATATATATATATATATATACACACACACACAAGTCTGTAACAACCCACGCAGACAAACATTATATATATATATATATATATTTATGTGTACAAGTCTGTAACAACCCACGCAAGCATACAAATGTACAAGTCTGTAATATCACACACACACACACACAGATTAAATGAAAAAAACAAATGTCAAGAATAACCATCAAAGAAATTGTTCCTTGTTCGACTTTATATATAAACATGGAGAAGTAATGGATGGTTAGTGCATATCACTTTGAAAGGAATTGTTATAAGTCAGAGGACAGGGGAAAAAGACAAGGATGTTAGGATAGTGGGGATTATGAAACATTCTTTCAAGATTCTGGTAGTCCAAGAGGGCAACCATTATTGAGAAACTGTGGTTGGGAGGGGGGTAGGAAAGTAAAGAAGTAATTATATAAATAATGGAACATAAAACAAAAAAGAACAAAAAGAAAATTGGTTCTCAAGTGAAAAAGAAGTCTAGGGACAAAACCGAAAGAACTTGAATGCTAATGAAAAAGCTGAAGAAAGAATAAAATGGGATTAGAAAAGAAAAGAAAGTTAAAAGGAAAAGGAGGTAAAAAGAAAAGAAAGTTAAAAGGAGAGGTAAAAAGAAAAGAAAGTTAAAAGGAGAGGTAAAAAGAAAAGAAAGTTAAAAGGAGAGGTAAAAAGAAAAGAAAGTTAAAAGGAGAGGTAAAAAGAAAAGAAAGTTAAAAGGAGAGGTAAAAAGAAAAGAAAAGGAGAGGTAAAAAGAAAAGAAAGTTAAAAGGAGAGGTAAAAAGAAAAGAAAAGAAAAGGAGAAGTAAAAAGAAAAGAAAGTTAAAAGGAGAGGTAAAAAGAAAAGAAAAGGAGAGGTAAAAAGAAAAGAAAGTTAAAAGGAGAGGTAAAAAGAAAAGAAAGTTAAAAGGAGAGGTAAAAAGAAAAGAAAGTTAAAAGGAGAGGTAAAAAGAAAAGAAAGTTAAAAGGAGAGGTAAAAAGAAAAGAAAGTTAAAAGGAGAGGTAAAAAGAAAAGAAAGTTAAAAGGAAAGAGGTAAAAAGAAAAAAATAAAAAATAAAAAAATGATTACAAAAATAAACAATGAACAAAAAGAAAATAATTGAATGACAAGCTCACACTCATAACTAGGTCAGTTCATCTGAACAGGAAATAGAACTTTTCTTTTTATGTGTCATGTCCCTTCAGGACAAGAGATCATGGCCTTCCACATCTTCCTGTCCCTTGTAACTCTTAATATATTTTGTCTTGTTTTTTCTCCCAACTCTGCTCTGCCATCCATTTTCTTAAGCCCATCAAGTATGTCACACGCTATTTTCCCCATCTCTCTTTCCCTCTATCTACTGTGAGTATCAGATTCTCCAAGCCCTCCTTCCTTATTAAGTGTCCCAGAAACTTCAGCTATCTCTTCCTGATGCTAAGTACAAGTTCCCTTTTTGTATTTGTCTATGCTTCTGAGAGGAGGTATTATTTACACTGTTCCAACTCTTGTTCTCATTTTTATTGCCAAAAATAAAGGG
The DNA here is from genome assembly GCA_037127315.1 of Ascarosepion bandense. Classification (NCBI taxonomy): domain Eukaryota; kingdom Metazoa; phylum Mollusca; class Cephalopoda; order Sepiida; family Sepiidae; genus Ascarosepion; species Ascarosepion bandense. Next base: position 1,123,378 of record JBBBDQ010000127.1, on the reverse strand, counting down.
TATGGTTTGAAATTCCTAGCACCTGAAGAAAGCCAGAGTATACAATGGCTGAAACATCATAAACATGGCAATAAAGATGAGGACAACAGTTCAAACAGTGTAAATAATTGATGTGGGTCCAATAGTGAAGCCACAAAAGAATAACTCAGACAACAGATAATAGGTTTAACATGTATTTAACAAGGAAAATATAACGACAAGAATGGTAGTAAGCCACGCCTACCTGGCGGGCTGCTCCCAGAACGACTACCCTGAGAGTATAAACCTTATGGTTAACAACATATATTAAGTCAAACATAGATACAAGAGTAAACATAAGCTTGGCTTACTAGTGACAGACAGACAGACTGTGCTGAGCTGAACTGAAGCCACGAGAGTGATTAACTCTCAGTTACTGGTAGGAAGAGTCCATAGTTAAGTGGGTAACGCCCCACAACAATAATATAAGTTTCTTTTTCCTTTTTGTTTTCATTCACTTCAAAACCTCATCGATGCTCTCTTGTTCTGTCTATAGTATCCTCAGCATCCTTCTGTAGAACCACATTTCTGTTGCTTCAAATCTTTTTTTCTTTGAGGAGATTGTGCAGCATTCAATGCCTTATAAGAGCCCGCTACTCTTTTGTTTCTAACAAAATTTTCCTGTCTCTTAATACTCTACTTATCTTTTGGAATGCATCTTTGGCCATGCCAACAGGCCTTCAGATACCTGCCTAGAATTCACCATCTGAAACTCTGCACACACAAACATTACAAAATCTTTATCTGGGATAATTTTAATTTATTTGATCTACATTTATCATAAGTAAAATGTGAAAAGATGAAAAAATGCAAAATCTACAAAGTAGAAAGAAAAATATTTGCCTATATTTCCTTAAGGACACATGGCCCAGTGGATATAGATGTTGGTTAGTTCTTGACTTGACTCTTAGAGTTGTGAGTTCAATATCAGGCTACAGCAGTGGTGAACAAGTAAATTACAGGGTTAGAGGGAGATAACTCATGACTTCCAATCGCGGCTTCCCGAAAGGAATGAAACTCATATACCCCAGTTATCGTAATAAAGAGTTCGGTTCAAAATTCCTAGCACCTGAAGAAGACTAGAGCGTACAACAGCCGAAACATCATGCAAATGGCAACAAAGATGAGGACAATAGTCCAAATAGTGTAAATACTTGGGGTGGGGGGGAAGAAATGAATTTAGTGTAAATACTTGGGGTGGGGGGAAGAAATGAATTTAGTGTAAATACTTGGGGGGGGGGATGAATTTAGTGTAAATACTTGGGGGGGGGGTGGGGGGGGGGAAATGAATTTAGTGTAAATACTTGGGTGGGGGGGGGGAATGAATTTAGTGTAAATACTTGATGGGGGGGGGGAATGAATTTAGTGTAAATACTTGATGGGGGGGGGAGAAATGAATTTAATGAACAAACACAGAAAAGAAGAAAATATATTTGATTTCATACTCATGCTATTCATCTCAAGTTTCTTGACAAAATCCAAAGAAGGATCTGCAATATAACTGATCCCAACTTGGCATCTCAGCTTCATTCACTTTCTCACCAATACGACATGACTTCCCTCTGTCTTTTCTACAAATATTTTCATGGCAACTGCTCGAGCAAGCTTTTCCCCTGGTACCCCGACAATATGTTGCTTGATTGGCATTTAGGTTCCATCCATTTACTGCTGAAATAGCTAAATGCAACCACTACTTCTACTCCAACAGTTTCTTTTCTAGCACTTCCTGCCTGCAGAACTCCCTTCCATTTATTTGCTTCCCTGATGAATACAATCTACAAAAATTTAAATGCAATGTAAATCGCCATCTTCTAGAACCCTGTTCATCTTTTATCCTTTTCTCAATGCTGATTATACTTGGTCTTTGCTCCCAATTTCACTCCCTGTAACCCCCTGTGTACCAGTGGCATTCCAACCTTACCTGGGATGAAATGATGAAATAAATTTAAATGTAACTTCAATCGCCATCTTCTAACAACTTGAATCCGATTCATTTTATGTCCTCTTCTCAACATTCCCTATACTCAGTTTTCTCTCTCACTTTCACTCCTTGTAACCTCCTGCGTACCAGTGGCATTTCCACCTTGCTTGGGGTGAAATGATTAAAACAGAAACAAATGAAAAGAGTATAAAATACCTACCCAAATATCACAAACTGAGATCAACAAAATTATTTCAAAAATCAAAAATTATGTCATAAACGCATTTAATTAAATCACAAATGTTGATAAACTCAGTTTCATCTGAGGGTCACTTGAAAATATCATTTTATGTCACTGTTTAGCAAGAATTGGCATAAAAATATTTTAAAAATTAATAATAATGATATTTAAAAAAAATGGTAGAGTGAGTGGCCATGGTTAAATATAAATAAACTAGCAGTATAGCCCGGCGTTGCTCAGGTGTAATGAAAGCTTTAAAACTAATCCATGCTCCTGGAGCTCAGACTCTTTGGACGTTGGCACGAAAGACTGAAAAGCAATAGTTGTTTCCAGTTAAAGCAAAACCGTAGACTGAAAGAAAAATGAATGGATGTAAGTCAAATAAGTTTTTTTTCATCGTAAACTGAATTTTAAAAGCTAAATAAGTCCTCTAACTAAATGGGATCATGACTGAGACTAAGAACTACAATTATACCTACTTAGAGCCAAACTCAAAGCAAAAACTAAAATAAAAGGGCTACAAAATACAGACATACAGGCAGATAAACAGACACACACACAAACATCTTGCCTTTTTTATATATATATATATATATATATATACTACCATTATAGCCCGGCGTTGCTCGGGTGTAATGAAAGCTTTAAAACTAATCCATGGTCCTGGAGCTCAGACTCAGCCTAAATAATATTTGTGTGAATTTTGGTGAGAATCGAATAAAAATTGTGGATTTGTATAAAGGACATACAGATAAACAGACACACACAGAAACATCTTGCCTTTATATATATATATATATATATATTATCAATTTTCTGCACTATTGTAAGAACTGCAACCTTGAAACTTCTGAATAGCGTTTCTTATATCTTTGTTTATGTGTGTATCAAATTTGATTAAAAAGGACCACACCTTCTGTAACCTGATTTTTTCGATTATTGACTTTCAATATTTATCGGGCGTACCTCGACACAAAACCTAGCTAAGATCACTCGCAGATGCTTATAGTACAACTGTGTAAATTTTCAAGAAAATTGGTTCAGCCATTTCGGAGTCTATAGGTAACAGATACACACACACACACAAAGTTCCATTTATAAATAAGTTTAGATGGCCAAAACTGTCTAACAAAACTGACAAAATTTGCAATAAACAACAAAAGAAAACGGCAAAAAAATACTATAAAGCAAGCAAACAATATATGCCAGGAAAATTAAAAGTAATAAAGCAAAGCAGTCATAACGTAAAGCAAGAGTAATAAGGTAAAAAGTTCATAAACTAAGAATTGCAGTTGACACACAAAAGCAAGTTCAGACAAGCCAACATAGAATTCTGACTTCAAGGCAAGAAAGACTGACACTGTGTCAGATGAAATTGAGAATTGGCAGCCTATCTTATTGGCAAGGAAGAAATCCCAGCATGCATTTGTGTGCTTCTGACTATATAGTGAGGTGGGGGGGGGGGGGGTATTTTGCAATCATTCCCATTGAGATTGGAACCAATAAAAACAGCTAAAGATAATTCAGAGATTCAAAAATTTGTTTACTGTGAACAAGAAAAAATGAAAAAGAATCATCCATAATCAGGATTATCGAATCAATGCGAGCAATCCTTTCCTCAGCCGCATAGTATGTGCTTTGTCAGGGTTTCCTGTAGGTCCTGGGCATGACAGTCAACTGCATCCAGCTGCAAGGCCTATGATTGGGAGGTTGTGAGGAGCATGGAACCATCTTTTAATTGCTGTTGTTCCCAGGCCCACCCTGATCCAGGGTGGTAGCACCTGTTAGGGTCCCAGCTATGGGCAAACAGTTAACCCTCCAAACAGGGGTTAAAACACTATGAAAGCATAAAAAACTTTTATGAAATGTCGACAAAAAAATTTTTGAAGGAAAAATATTACCAAGAAAACACTCTTGAAGGAAAAATGTTACCAACAAAAATATGTTTTTGAAGGAACTAATGCTTCGACCTTAAATGACCCCAAGGGGTTGATATGCCATAAAGCAAATCAGAGTTTTCCTTTTTCTAGCCCGGTTGACACCCAAGGCTATAGAACTCAGTATGTCCTATTTACCCATAACCGGGAATAGAAGAGGTGATAGGACGATTCCCATGGGTATTAACACATGAGTGAATGTAATGAATTCGAATGGAATTCAAACCCAGCTCAACAATCCCTGAATCCAAGTCACAATCCATTATTCCACTGTGCCTCCAGAGATTCTTTCAAACACTTGGTATGAATATTCAAATACATCATAGAATGACCAGCAGCATCATCGCAGTTACAATCCCAGCCTGTTCTCTTCATTTAACAATAATTAAATTACAAGTTAACCATTATCATCACTACCACAATAAAGTCTCTGCATTTTCTTGTTTCATTTTTATTATTCTGTTGTAGAGCAGCTCACACCCCTCTAGCACTCTAAAGAATGGAATGGTCTGTGGACCAAGGTAGCTATAAAAATAAAGACTAATAGCAGTCATTATTAGAATTTGGAGTGACACGAGGTTCGATCTCTCTCTCTCTCTCTCTCTCTCCTTCCAAAAGGAGAGTGACCCAAACAGGGCTCCACAAAAGGGTAGAGTCTCATCTGGGGTGAATAGACAAGAGCCAAACCTTAAGCTGGGTCTATGGAATATTTTTGGTTGAGCTTAAGAGCTTGGGATCCCCACTTCAATTGACCTTCCCATCCACCTTGGTAGGGAGTTGGTAAATCCCAGAATTTAGAGTGACATTGACGATTACTATCAGACTGTGCTCTCTGCGACTCTTATAACTTAACCTCTTCTACTATTTGTTGCTCTGTTTCATGGTGTTTGCTTTATTTGCATTCATATCCATTCGCACGTATATTGTGTAGTAGATACTCAGCACACATCTTCTGGGTATCATCCAACCAACTGGGCAATACAACAGATCCACAATAATCTTTTATGTGCCATGTCCTTTCAGGACGTAGGTGATCATGGCTTTCCGTATCTTCTTGTCCCTGGTGACTCTTAGCAAGCTTTCTCCTGGTGCACCATGCAACCCTTGTTTTGTCATCCACCTGATTAGGTCCTTCAAATATGTTATCCGCTGATTTCCCGTCTCTTTTTCCCTCTATTTGGCCTGTTAGTATCAGGTTCTCCAAGCCCTCCTTCCTCATTGCATGTCTCTGGAACTTCAGCTGTCTCTTCCTGATGCTCAGTATTAATTTCCTTTTCGTCTCCATCCTTTCTAAAACCTTGTCATTGCTCACACGCTCAGTCCATGATATCTGCAGCATCCTTCTGTAGAACCACATTTCAATTGCTTCAAGTTTTTTCTTCATCTTTGATGATATTGTCCAGCATTCGCTGCCATATTGAAGAACCGACATCACATAGCAATCCAGTACTCTCCTCTTTGTTTCTAGTGAAATTGTCCTGTTTTTTAATACTTTACTCAACTTCTGGAATGCTTCTTTTGCCATGCTAATTCACCTTCGGATCTCAATGTCGCACTTTCCGTCTTCTGTTAGAACACTTCCTAGGTAATTAAATTTCTGTACCTGCTTGATTTTAGAGTCCCTCACCTTGGCATTTTGGGCTGCCCTTTTTGCTTATGACCATGCATTCGGTTTTCTTGCAGTTTATTTCTAGTCCTTTCTTGTCATTCTTCGGCTACCTTCTGTAGGAGGTCTTTTAGTTTTCGTTCGATGTCTGCTATCAGCACTGTATCATCTGCGTACCTTATATTGTTTAAATTGTGGCCTCCAATAATAAATCTTGGCATAACTTCTACGGTTCTCAGAATAGTCTTGCTGTATAAGTTGAAACGATCTGGTCAAAAGACGCATCCTTGTCTTAATGATCTCCCCGACACCATTAGATCCCAAGTTGGCATGTATGCCGATGACACAACAATCTACTCCCGCATCGATCAGAAACCAGGTCTGGACGACAAAGTGAACCTTGCTGCCGCACTTGAAAGGGACCTCCAATCCATAGTGACCTGGGGTAGGAAATGGTTGGTAAATTTCAATGCCTCCAAAACAAAGCTGTTATCAACTAACCACCATAGACAATCGCATCTACCTCCCATTAGCATGGGACAGGCTAGCCTCCCAGAGAGTAAAATACTACGCCTCCTTGGCCTTACACTTTCGGCGGACCTCAAATGGAATGACTACATTGAATCCATTGCCAAATCTGCTGCTATGAAAGTCGGCTCTCTGTGCAGGGCCCGGAAATTTTTCCCTCCTGAAACTATTCTGCACATATACAAATCTACCATCCGCCCGTGTATTGAATATTGCTGCCATATCTGGTCGGGTGCCCCTGCTGCTCTCCTTGGGCTTCTTGACAAAATACAAAGGAGGATCTGTAACGTGGTTGATACTGACTTGGCAGACCGGCTGCAGCCGCTCTCACACCGGCGTGATGTAGCTTCCCTGTGCCTCTTCTACAAGTACTTTCATGGCTTCTGCTCCGATGAGCTTAGATCACTGGTGCCGCCTAAGCACGAATTTACACGAGATACTAGATTAGCAACTAGGTCCCACCCTTTTACAGTTAAACAAATAAGATGTAACCGTAAATTCTACTCCAACAGCTTCTTTTCTCGCGCTTCCCGCCTGTGGAACTCCCTTCCACAAGTCTGCTTTCCCGACAGTTACAATCTCCAGGTGTTTAAATGTAGGGTCAATAGACACCTCCTATCACACTAACTCCCAACTATTCTCACAACACTCTCATCTACCCAACCCTCATTCTCGGTATCCTCACCCGCCTATCACCCACCCTCTGTTATTTCCTATATTTAACCAGCCTTTCTCCACTCTACGTAGCCCCCTGCACAGTAGTGGCAGTGACATGCCTTGCTCGGGGTGAAACGCTTATAAAAAAAAAAAAATACCTTTCTAGTAATAGTTCTTCTTGCTCAACTAGATGCAGCAGCCTATCGTCACATATAGGACTGTTTCCGTTACCTATACAAACGAATCATTTAAAATAATTCACTATTTCTATTCCTTTTGTTGTTTGCATCTGCGACCCTTTCCATGCAACTTTACGACTACACCCCATTGAAATACCAGTTCCCATACAATCTCAGAAGTTAACATTGAGCTTGGTCAGTACTGAGACAGGTAACCACTTTGGAATACCAGGTGATGTAAGTGTGGATGTGTGGGTGGTGTAATAAATAATGGTTCAATTATTAATCAAAGAGCCAAGTTTCAATTCCAGTTGGGTTCATTATATGCACTTATGTGCAAATACTCTTGACAAAGATATGAATTCACTACTCCCCACCAGCTATGTGTTAATTAATAAGACTTATCAATAAATCATTAATACCTCAAAATAAATAAGAATAAAAATATTCTTACAGATAAGAAATATTTTCTGGCTTTAAATAACCTGCAAAGGCTTGATAACCCATAGAGAATGAATCAGTCCATAAAAATCATTTCATCTTTCATTCTGACCTGAAGAAGCCAAACCCAACCTTCCTTTTCTCACCTACCAGATATTATCTCAAAAAATACAAATAATGAAAGAAAAAAAAAACAACAAATAAATCTTACATTCGAAAACTATTTTCTGGCTTTAAATAACCTGCAAGAGGTTGAAAAGCTGTAGAAAATGAATGAATCAATCAAAACCTTTCCATGTGGCATTTGTATCTGTGACCCTTTCCATGCAACTTTTACGTCAATGCTTTTCATAATGCTTTCAAATTCACAACACTTTATATGGATTACACTTTTTTTTAAATATTTTTTTTTAAATTATAAAAAACATCAGTGGATTTCAAATTATGCAAAACAAAAATCTACATTACATCATTAACAGAAAAGATGATTGCGGGGGAAGTCTTAGGAATCATTGGCCAATTTATCGTGAAATATAAACAAAGCTGCTTCTATTGGCAGTCTGTTACAAAGGCGAACAATATCACAGTCAATAATCAATACTGATCAGATCGGCTGTTCCTTAATCAGACTCTCCCCATTCCACATAGTCACCACCATTGGTAATGCTGCATTTTCAACATCTTTATCTCATGGGGTGATAGTTGTGCAAAGATACCTGGAGCATGGAATGTTACATAAATAACTGTTGCAAGATTTCAAACATCATCCACTGCCTAATTCTGCTCACATCCATTGATTGGTTTTCAGAAATGCTCAACAGGTATTGATGTAGCTAAATGGGTGCCATTTTTTGGACAAATTTAAGGACACACTTTTGCTTTATATACATATTTATATCAAATACTGTTTATGTAACTTATATGTAACAAGGCAAAAAAAAAATTATGGGATATTGGCAGGAAGATGCAAATTCTTCTGTGATCACATCAACATCCATCTTGTTAATGCCAACAGAATAAAATAAAAAGCATTAACTATTGCCCGGTTTACACTCCACCCACGTCTATTGAACGGGTGAAGAGGCTCATCTCTTGTTCCCTGTTTAGGATGTGGTCTCCAGTTTTCTCTTTTCCAATCTTTTCACTCTTACGTAGCCCCCTGTGCATCAGTGGCGTTACTGCCTTGCTCCGGGTGATATGATTAAAAAAATTACTTTTAGAGTGACCTTGGTATTAAAATTCTTTATATAAAATCAGGGAAAATAACTAAAAACTAAGTTTTTCAATTTAATAATGACATGGATTACACAAATTAATGCTTTGTTTTTTTTCAGAGTTTGTCTTGCATAGCTGGCCCCTTAAAAGCCATGCAAGTCTATGGCTAGACAGAGAACAAATATAGAATGATATTGTCACCTTTTTACTCCAACTCATCAGTCTATATTTGTTTTTAATACCTTGTAAGCTTCTTAAATTACTTGAACACCAAGACGAAATCAAAGTAGAAGATTTGGAATGGACGTGGGGGTTACTATACATAGATTTGTATCAAATCACGCTTCCATGATTGAATTGTTTGCAGTGTTTCTCAATCTTTTTTTTTTTTTTTTTTACTTCAGGGCCAACTTGATAATTTGTTCTTAACATGACTAAAATAGTTGGAATGAATTTCACCAAGAAGGTTGTTAAAAAGCAACAATAGAGAAAAAAGTTTTTTATCTCAAAATTTAAGATTATAGCAGATTATATTTGACTCAATCATTTATAAAAAAAAGAAATTGATGAGAGAATATTTGATAGAATTAAAGCAAGTCAATGCAGTTACTTTTCTCCTTGTCTCTCCTTCCTCTCTGTCTGTTACCCACTCCCTCCAGTTTCACTGTGTGTCACTGACTGTACATTTGTCTCCTTTTCCCACTCCCTCTGATCAATTCAATAAACTTTCCTTCATCTTTGTTCTGTGTAACAGAATCTTTCATTTTTTTTTTTTTTTTTTAATAAAAACTAAACTATCGCCCGGTTCACACTCCACTCACATCTATTGAACAGGTGAAGAGGCTCATCCCTTGTTTCCTGTTTAGGATGCAGTGTCCGGTTTTCTCTTTTCTAATCTTCTCACCCTTATGTAGCCCCCTGCACATCAGTGGCATTACCGCCTTGCTTGGGGTGATATGATTAAAAAAAAAAAAAAAAAAAAAAAAAATCAAATATAGCCAAAGTAAATTCTTTAGTGCCAACAGTTCTAAGTATCAAGTCTAAGAAACAGCCGTACCACACACATTGCTGTAAACTACCGCCATTCTCTTTCTATTCTATAAATGAGATGGCATTCACACTCTAGCAGTTTATTCCCACAAACTAACATTTTGTGGAACCAACTCCCAACAGGATGCTTTCCCTAATCACAATTTTAACCTGTTCAAATCTAAGTTTAATCATTATCTTCCCCACATATTCCCATAAACTGTCTCTTACACACTACCTAGAGTGCCACATGTGCCTTGTCAGTCAGTCAGTCAGTTAAGTGCCATACGTGATACATGCTTGGGCGATCATGTCTTGAAAGAGACATGACTGACTGGGCAAAAGATTATCCCAGCAGTAGGTTGCCAGCCAAGGCTATAGAACCCAATCTGTCCAGTTATTTAACCCATAACTGGAGGAAAGAGATGGTTTAATACCTTTCCCAAGAGTATTTGTGCGTAAGTGAAATGCAAAAAATTCAACTGAAATTCAAACTCCGCTGCCCGATTTTTTTTATTCCAAGTCGATATCCACAGCACCATGATGCACATTCGACTAATATATATATATATATATATATATCTAAAATAAAAATTTCAAAATTTAAATCCGTTGAATAGCCATTTCTATGAGGAATTCCTCGTTTCTTCAGCAACAACTAAAACCAAAACTTTATTCAAATTCAGTCAGTCAGTTAAGTGGCATACGTGATACACGCTTGGGCGATCATGTCTCGAAAGAGACATGACTGACTGGGGAGAAGATTATCCTGCAGTAGGTTGCCATTGCTTTCTGCGGTAGACTGGTTGCCGACCAAGGCTATAGAACCTAATCTGTCCTGCTATTTAACCCATAACTGGAAGGAATAGACGGATTAATACCTTTCCCAAGGGTATTTGCACGTAAGTGAATGCAAGGAATTCAACTGGAATTTGAACAAGGCTCTCCGATTTCTCGTTCAGAGTCGATATCCACTGCGCCACAATGCACATCCTATTCAAATTCAAATGTGTTAAAAGATTTTTTTTTAAAAAAAAATCATCCATACACAGGAAAATAAAATGGGGTGGGATTTTATATATGTATATATATATACCAAATGGGAACCGGTGTATTCAATGTGATATGACCATAATTTAAGCAATGTTAAGCCTGGTCAGTACTTAGATGGGTGAGCTCTTAGGAATACCAGGTGCTGTAAGCATTTGTGCGTTGTGGTGTGGTGGATGTCGGCTTAGAAAGGGAAATCGGTGAGCCAAGTTCCAATTCCAGTCAAACACTCTGCATTCACTTACACACTGGTACCCTTGGGAAGGTATTAATCCGTCCCTTCCCTCCAGTTATGGTTTAAATAACTGAGGTCTGCTGTTCATGCGATCTGTGGTGAACTTCTGCACCGATTGTTTGTTATCAGCAGTTCCAAAAAGTGTGGATGGTGCTACACAAGCCTTCACCACTCTAAACAATTCTTTGTGTGGCAGTCTAACTGAGTTAGACACTCATACGTCGAAATTGATGGGAGAGAGTCCACAATATATATATATATATATATATATAGTCATCCGCAGACAGATCTGTTTTGCTGTATAACAGTTCATCAGTATGGTTAGACATCCTATTGCTTCTAGCCAGGATTCAAACCTGATATGTCCCGGAAAGGGACATATCTCATTAGAGGTAACTAAGCGGTTTTGGCAAATGTAACCAGTTAGGACAATCTAGTACGTAGACATAATGGACAGTACTTGTTGTATGCAGTATCTAGAGACATAGACGTAGTCAATAGTCGTAGACCTGTAGACCTCTAGTCATCCTCACCTTACTCTCTATTTATGGCTGACACCAGCCAATCATATTAATGTAAGGGGGAACCAAGGTGTATGCATATTCATTACATCAAAACCTGACCAAATTGACATCAGTCAACTATTCTACCTCTGAGCGAGGGTGAAAAAACAAAGAATAAATAGCTGGTGGTCAAAAGTAAGAAATATTCAGCACACTGTATCAAAAATTGTAAAAAATATCATATTCCAAAAATAACTTTTTACAAATGTTTACTTTCAATAACAAGTTTTTTTTTTTTTAAACTTCTAAAATTGACAATAGGTGCAAGCATGTTGAACTGAAAGGATGATAACAATTGTGAATTGAAGCAATGTGTCATAAATTTGATGGCATAATTTCTGCATCAGGTAGTAGAGACTCTGCAATAACTGAGCAGTAGTAAAAAGAGAGAGAGAGAAAGAGAGCGAGTCGAATGAAAACAGTCTACACTTACATTGAACAAAGGATCCAGTTTAAAATTTCCTTAATGTCACCCAGATCAACGGAGAATACTACAGCTAAAACACTGTGATAACAACAACAACAAATATAAAAATACTGTAAATAATAAAAGCTGATGAGTTTGAAAATGAGAATGTGAGTTTTCTTTTAATTCTAAAATCCTTAAGAATATGTTTTCCTGAAATAGTTGTAAAGATGCACAGGAATAGAAAAAAAAATTTGGTAAAAAAATGGTTTGAAAAGGTCTACCTGAAACTTTTCTGAATTGTTCATAATTGACAAAAATCAAAAGATGGAGGCACATACCTGAAAAGAAAGAAATAAAAAATATATTAAGAAATTATTAGTAAAGCAAAGAGCAAAAAGTCATAAAACAACAAATATGCAATATCCACATTTATACAAGAGAGTACAGAAAAGTTCTGACAATTTCATTTTGCAAAATCTCTCCTTGAGTGGCAGTTGGGAATGAAGCAAGAACAAAGTGAACGAAATAATGGGTTCAGTTCAAAATTCTATATTCTAATTTCACTTTCCACTAGCCAATTTTGTACAGTTTTTTAAGCTGTCTAGTTTAAATGTGGACTTATGCTTAAACCATCTCGTCTTAAAAGTATCTTTGGTTGATCCCAAATAAATGTTTTGACCATTTAAGTCATGTACTTCTTATATGGATGTGCATTGTGGTACAGTGGATATCGTCTCGGAACAAGAAGCCGAGGAGCCGAGTTCAAACTCCAGTTGTAATCCATTGCATTCACTTACGCGCAAATACCCTTGGGAAAGGTATTAATCCATCTCTTCCTTCCAGTTATGGGTTAAATAGCAGGACAGATTGGGTTCTATAGCCTTGGTCGGCAACCAGTCTACTGCAGAAAGCAATGGCAACCTACTGCGGGATAATCTTCTGCCCAGTCAGTCATGTCTCTTTCGAGACATGATCGCCCAAGCGTGTATCACGTATGGCACTTAACTGACTGACTGAATATAATAGTTGGAATAATGATTGTCTTCTGCTGGTCATAAAGTGGGGGGGTCAGTTTATTACTTAATAACAATAGGAAACCGATCCCCCACTAATTACTACATAATAATACAATACATTTCTTTCTCCTCTAGCTATGAGTCAAATAGCAGGACAGATTGGGTTCTATAGCCTTGGTCAGCAACCAGTCTACCGCAGAAAGCAATGGCAACCTACTGCGGGATAATCTTCTGTCCAGTCAGTCATGTATCACGTATGGCATTTAACTGACTTACTGAATATAATAGCTGAAACATAATTATGGATTCTACTGGGCATAAAGTGGGGGATCAGTTTTATATTGTTATGAAATAATAAACTGATCCCCCACTAATTACTACTTAATAATATAATACATCTCTTCCCCCTCTAACTAGGAGTCAAGTAATAGGACAGATTGGGTTCTATAGCCTTGGTCGGCAACCAGTCTACCGCAGAAAGCAATGGCAACCTACTGCAGGATAATCTTCTGCCCAGTCAGTCATGTCTCTTTCGAGACATGATCGCCCAAGCGTGTTTCACGTATGGCACTTAACTGACTGACTTCTTTTTATATATATATGTGTATTTAGGCAGTAATACCACCTTTATGCAAGTTTCATTAACAATGACAGACAAGAAGGTGGTGTGGTTAAGTTCTTATGTAATTTTTCATGTAATCTTATTTTTTCTTTGCAGTATATTAATTATATAAAAATTGCCCAAATATTTTATTTATTCAAATACTTTTAGCTGTACTTTTAGCCAATATCAAGGATGAATTATATTTTACTTTTAACCGAATATATAGATTCAGTTATTTTCCAAACATGGTCAGCATTTTGTGGTCATGTTCATAGTTGATATTACTGGGTGTTAGTGTTTTCTTTTTTATTAATAATGATTCTATTATTTTTAGCCTTTTTTTTTTTAACATGTGGATGATGATGATATATCTGTATTATCAATGAGTATCTTACAGATAGAGTTTGGTAGGTCTCTACTGGTATTTAAATGAGACCTAATAGAGCTATGGTCAGAGAGATGTTATATAAGTTTTCTTGTTAAACCTGTCGTAGTATGTCCAAAGTAATTATTTACACATTTAAATTGATCAGGAACAGTTCCTTAAAGGACTTATGAATTTTTTTTTTTTTTTAATCATATCACCCCGAGCAAGGCGGTAACGCCACTGAAGAGCAGGGGGCTACATAGGAGTGAAAAGATTGGAAAAGAGAAAGCCAGAGACCGCATCCTAAACAAGGAACAAGGGATGAGCCTCTTCACCTGTTCAACAGACGTGGGTGGAGTGTGAACCGGGCGATAGTGTAGTCTATCTACTCCAATTGAAAAAAAAAAAAAAAAAAAAGAAAAGAGTGAAAAGATTGGAAAAAAGAAAGCCAGAGACCACATCCTAAACAAGGAACAAGGGATGAGCCTCTTCACCTGTTCAACAGATGTGGGTGGAGTGTGAACCGGGCGATAGTGTAGTCTATCTACTCCAATTTTTATAAGTAATATTGGTTCTCAGTAATTTAGATCTTGCATGTGAATTATTATTTCTGACAATGGAGTTAGCAGTTTTAAATTTTGTGTAATAGATAATTTAATTTTCTTGTTTTTGCCAACTGGAGTTGTGCATTTCTTTATAACATTTCTAAGTGAAGATTCATCATGCTTATAGTTACCATGCATTTGATTTTTGTAGAAAATGTTAATGTTATTGTGTTGCATGTTCGGTGTTGCTATTAGTTAGCAAACATCCAATATTGTAATCTATAATATGGTTTGGAAAACTGTTATGAACAAGCCTTTGTTTCACGCTATTAAGTTCTTTAAAGAAAAATAGACAAGGAAATGAATTCTCGTGCACTCTCATAAGGAAATTTTTAAAAACACCTATTTCATATCTAAAGGGATATTGACTAAAAAAAATTAAGGTGACAAGAGTTACTTGTGGGTTTTTTATATAATGAAGTAGTTAATATATTACTAGACACCACAAGAACATCCTAGAATGGAATTTTTTTTTTTTTTACACACACACATGATGGGTAAATTGTCAATGTTCTATGTTTTTAATTTCATGCATGTGAATTGTTGGCTTTTGGTTTTGTTGACTGCACAGTATAGTAGGGTCAGTTGGGCACCATCTGTGAGAAAAAGAGCACCATAATGCAATTCACTCACACCAGAATTTCAAAAATGATCATTTTGGAGTGTTTGGGTGTTGATCTGAGAACAGTGCAAAGGATTCAGAAAGAGGTGGGCAAGTCTAATGATGATTATGAAGGTGTTTGGAGTGATCACTAATCACAGGGATGTTATGCCTCCATTCATCTTCCCACAGGTGTACATCAAGTTCGAAAAGTTAGTGCTGTCCTAAGTGGGTGGTCCTATGTCTGGCAACAGGACTCTGCACCATACCATACAAACAAGAGAACTCAGTCATAGCTATAAGAGAATTTCTGCAACCAAATCACCCCTTACACCTGATCACTTGACTCTGCAGACTGCAACCCTTATTAAGTGTGGAGTGCAGTTGAGCAAGACCAAAAGAACTCCTTGAAATACCAAAGATCATCTAAAGACAAGAATCTTGGCAGCATTCATCAACTTAAACAAGGAAACCACCCAGTAGAGTCACAGGAGATTCCAAAATTGTCTGGAAATCATAGTTGAAGCTAATAGCAATTTTATTGAATGAATTCACTCTTTAGCATTTCAAAATATTTTTGTGTAATTTCGGTAAATATATCTGTTAAAATGAGATGCTTGTGTTACCTTCATTTTTGGCATAATTTAGATGACAATTTATCCATTCTAAGCAACATATTTTACACAGCATTTTTTAAAATTGTACACATTATCATATCAGCCAATAATGCCTGCCATTTTTTTAAAACTTGGCCTTTAGAATTAACAATGAAAATTTCAACAGAAACCTACTGTTTTAATATTACCTTGAATTTTGCAGTACTAAATTGAGAAGGTCTCATTTTACAGGTGAATTGGCAAGATGTAAACCCAAATGCTTTACTAACAGTTCTTTTCTCACACCTCTTGCCTGTGAAATTTTTTTTTCTTTTCCAGTCAACTTTCATCTTTAAAAATTTAAATGCAACATCAATTGTTATCTACTGTTTTCTTGATTCCTCTTTTATTGTTCTGTAGCAGGAAACCAGGGATTCTATAGCACAGATACTGGAAACACCCCTGCAATGAATTTTGGTTTAGTATGCACCGACATGAACTCTGCTGAATGCACAAATTCCAACTGTTGATTCAACAAAAAGTTGCCTTTTTATATGTTCTTGCAAGCCAGAGAATTTGCATATTGGGTATACTGCCAGTTTCGATGTGACTCACTGATGCAGACACCTCGTCATTCCAGCACTGATGCTCGGACAGCCTGCCTCGCTAAGAATTCGTTCGCACATTTAAGATATGTTACTCTAGCATTCTTAGACATCCGAGGAAATTCTCCACATGTTGACACTGTTTAATAAGGTTGTTTTTTGTTTTTCACACTCATTCGCTTGTATCATCGTAGCTTCCCAGTCAACTTTAATCTTTCAATATTTAAATGCATTATCATTAGCAATCAAATGTCTTCCTGATTCCCCTTTGCTTTATTTTTCTCATTCCTCAATTTTTTTTCTTATTCTTTCACACTCAATAACTCATTGCGTCTTTGTGGCTTTATTGCCTTGCAGTAGTAAGAAGAATGAGAAGAAAAAGAAAAAAAGTAAACGAAAAATAAAAGAAGAAAAAGTAAAAGAAAAGAAAGAAAAGAGAAAAGTAAAAGAAAAGAAAGAAAAGAGAAAAGTAAAAGAAAAGAAAGAAAAGAGAAAAGTAAAAGAAAAGAAAGAAAAGAGAAAAGTAAAAGAAAAAAAGAAAAGAAAAGAAAAGTAAAAGAAAAAAGAAAAGAAAAGAAAAGTAAAAGAAAAGAGAAAAGTAAAAGAAAAGAAAAAAGAAAAGTAAAAAGAAAAGAAAAGAAAAAAGAAGAAAACTAAAAGAAAAGAAGAAAACTAAAAGAAAAGAAGAAAACTAAAAGAAAAGAAGAAAACTAAAAGGAAAGAAGAAAACTAAAAGGAAAGAAGAAAACTAAAAGGAAAGAAGAAAACTAAAAGGAAAGAAGAAAACTAAAAGGAAAAAAGAAAACTAAAAGGAAAAAAGAAAACTAAAAGGAAAAAAGAAAACTAAAAGGAAAAAAGAAAACTAAAAGGAAAAAAGAAAACTAAAAGAAAAGAAGAAAACTAAAAGAAAAGAAGAAAACTAAAAGAAAAGAAGAAAACTAAAAGAAAAAAGAAAACTAAAAGAAAAAAGAAAACTAAAAGAAAAAAGAAAACTAAAAGAAAAAAAGAAAACTAAAAGAAAAAAGAAAACTAAAAGAAAAAAGAAAACTAAAAGTAAAAAGAAAACTAAAAGAAAAAAGAAAACTAAAAGAAAAAAGAAAACTAAAAGAAAGAAGAAAACTAAAAGAAAAAAGAAAACTAAAAGAAAAAAGAAAACTTTTAAAATTTTAGTTTTCTTTTTTCTTTTAGTTTTCTTTTTTCTTTTTAAAGAAAACTAAAAGAAAAAAGAAAACTAAAAGAAAAAAAGAAAACTAAAAGAAAAAAGAAAACTAAAAGAAAAAAGAAAACTAAAAGAAAAAAGAAAACTAAAAGAAAACTAAAAGAAAACTAAAAGAAAGAAGAAAACTAAAAGAAAGAAGAAAACTAAAAGAAAGAAGAAAACAAAAGAAAAAAGAAAAAAGAAAACTAAAAGAAAAAAAGAAAAGTAAAAGAAAAGTAAAAAGAAGTAAAAGAAAAGAAAAAGAAAAGAAAAAGTAGAAGAATAAATAAAAGAAGTAAAAAGAAAAGAAAAAGAAAAAATAAGTAAAAGAGGAAAAAGAAAAGTACAAATAAAAAAAGACTAAATATGTTTTATCATGCCAGCATTTTGAAATTTACAAACATGGTAAAGCCTCACAGTAAGAAGTTACAAAAATTATTCTGTTTCATGAGGGAACGGAAATATTAAGTTGTTTCTATGAATTTTTCATAGATTTCAACACTGCCACCACCATTTTTATGTTCAGATTCTAATGGTTACAAATATTTAAATGCAACAATAGAAGATTTTAAATTCAACAATATTTATTAAACCTAGTGGGTATTGTGGGTATAAATAAGCAATGCTTTAAGTAAATTATTCAAATCTACAAATATAAACTTAAAACTGAGGCAAAATTCTTGGAAAAAAATTATTCACAAAATTAAATTGAAGAAGTTAAAACAAAGTTCTTTAGTCAAACATTTTATTTTTTCTTCTTAAGGAATAAGGCTTATGTCCATATCACATTAAAACACCAGTTCTCATGCAATCACCGAAGTTAAGCAACATCACTTAGAATATCATATCTAGTTAAGACATAAATAAGTGACTGCTTGGGAATACAAGGTGTTGTAGGCTTGGATGTTTGTTTGTGGTGTAATGGATAATGAATCAAAAATTGGAGAGCCAAGTTCTAATTGAGTATTCTTAAGGTACAGTGAATATTGGCTAAAAAACGAGAAATCGAGGAACCTAGTTTGAATTCCAGTTGATTTCCTTGCAATCACTGACGTGCAAATACCCTTGGGAAAGGTATTAATCCATCTCTTCACTCCAGTTATGGGTTAAATAACAGGACAGATTGGGTTCTATAGCCTTGGCTGGCAACCAGTCTACCGCAGAAAGTAATGGCAACCTAATCTTCTGCCCAGTCAGTCAGGTCTCTTTCGAGACATGATCACCCAAGCGTGTATCACGTATGGCACTTAACTGACTGACTGAATATAATAGTTGGAAACATGTTTTGTCTTCTACTGGGCACAAAGTGGGGGATCGGTTTTCCATTTTTATGAAGTAATAAACTGATCCCCCACTTATTACTACTGATTAATACAATACATCTCTTCTTCCATTCAGTTATAGTTTAAAGAGCAGTATAGAAAATCTTCTGCCCAGTCAGTCATGTCTCTTTCGAGACATGATCGCCCAATCGTGTTTCACGTCTGACACTTAACTGACTGATATTCAATTAGATGCAAATACCCATGGGATAGAGATGAATTCACCTTCTCCCCAGCTATGGATTAATTATTATGACTTGTATCAGTAAAATAGTTATCTAAAAAAAATCTTACAAAAATTATCTTCTGGCTTTAAATAACCTTCAAAAGCTGATTAACTGTAAAAAAATAAATCAATTGTTTGAAGTATAGTCAAATGTAGAAAAAGGGGAAAATTATTCATTTTTCTATCATTTACTAACATAATTTTACAGGACATGTTTAACTCGAATGCAAATATCGAATGAGTGAAGATGCAAAGTTAACAAAGAAATTGAAATAACTGACGACTAATGGAGATTAACAAAAAAGTCCCTCAGCACAAGTGTTGAGTTTTGTTTTTCCAGCATGTCAGAAATTGAAAACGATCTGTTCTATGCCACATTTTAAATACTGGCGAGTAATGACGTCATGGTTTCCAATAGTAATGCCAGCTCGAAGACAACGGAGTTCATTTATTGTTGCGGAAAGTAGAGCAACTGTTGAAAATGAAAGGAGTGCAACACTCATCTTTCTTTCTGATTAATTTCACTGGTTTTACTTACAATAATATCAGGAATGGCTATTAGATTAACCATTGTCTAAAATTATTCATTTTTAACTTATTTCTCATCCTAATTGCAACTGCTTTTATTTTTATTATTATTAAGTAGTAAGAAGAATAAGAAATAAAAGAATAAAAAGAAAAAAGGAAAAGAAAAAAGAAGAAAAGGACTGAGAAGAAAAAGAAAAAAGAAAAGGAATGAGAAGAAAAAGAAAAAAGAAGAAAAGGAATGAGAAGAAAAAGAAAAAAGAAATAAAGGAATGAGAAAAAGAAAAAAGAAGGAATGAGAAGAAAAAGAAAAAAGAAGGAATGAGAAGAAAAAGAAAAAAGAAGAAAAGGACTGAGAAGAAAAAGAAAAAAGAAGAAAAGGACTGAGAAGAAAAAGAAAAAAGAAGAAAAGGACTGAGAAGAAAAAGAAAAGAAGAAAATGACTGAGAAGAAAAAGAAAAAAGAAAATGACTGAGAAGAAAAAAAACAGAAGAAAAGGAATGAGAAGAAAAAAGAAAAAGAATGAGAAGAAAAAAGAATGAGAAGAAAAATAAAAATAAAAAGAATGAAAAGATGAGAAGAAAAAAGAAAAAGAATGAGATTTAAAAAAAAAAAGAAGAAAAAGGAAAAGATCAAAAAGAACAAAAAGAACAAATAAAAGGAAAAGAAAAAGAAAAAGAAAAATAATAAGAAAAATACGAATACAAATAAGAATATGAATAATAATACGAAGAAGATCTAGAATTTTTATTAGAATAAGCATTTTTAACCATTATTCATTTCTGACTAGGATTTCTTTCATTTTCATTGCTTTATTTTCACTAGTAGTATTAGTAGTAGTAATATTGTCTAGAATGTTTTTAGATGAAGCATCATCAAGCATTCTTCATCTCTGACTCGGGTTTCTTTCATCTTCATTGATTAATGAATTAACTATTTTCAATTCACTCTTTTTACTGATAAACATGGAACGGCAGTTGAAAATGAAAAACAACTACAATTAAAATAAAAAAAAACAAACAGTCAATAATTAATAATGACTAACAGGAATTCATACTTAAGCAAAAGGAAACATGAAAACGAAAATTAAATTCTGAGAGCCCAAATATGCATTACTTTTTTTAAATTTTTATAATACTCTGTATAAACGTGTGTAGTATATACGGATATTTTTCATTTATTTACTTTCATATTAAATATTTCATACACACCTCAAGACAAAGTATCTCTCACTCCAGGAGACTGAATGTAAATGCGGAATGCTTAAGGTCAGTCTCTTCACAGGAGACAGTATCTTGAAGTGTGTATGAAATATTCAATAGGGAAATAAATCTAAAAAATAACACTTTCTATTTAATGCAGACTTGCTGCCCTTAACTGCTGTGTTTGATGTTACTAACAGTCAGTTAAAGGCCATACGTGATACACACTTGGGTGATCATGTCTCAAAATAGTCATAACTGACTGGGCAGAAGATTATTCTGCAGTAGGTTGCCTAGCTTCTTGCAGTAGACTGGTTGCGTTTATTCTTTTTATTTTTTTGAAGAACGCTCATGTAATGGTGTTTTTTTTTTTTTTTAACGCTCACGTGGTAGGGAATTTTTGAATGCGCAATTTTTAAAATTACAAGGAATTATGATGTTTTTATCCATGGTTGTATGTAGACTTGTGATTGAGCCACCTGGTCTTAAAGGTGTCTTTGATTGAACCCAAGTATATTTTTATTGAACAGGTTAAGAGACTCATCCCTTGTTCCCTGTTTAGGATGTGGTTTCCGGTTTTCTCTTTTCCAATCTTCTCACTTTGTTTTTGCTTTTTTTCAATTGGAGTAGATAGATCTATCTATCGCCCAGTTCACACTCC
This sequence comes from Ascarosepion bandense, assembly GCA_037127315.1. NCBI lineage: Eukaryota > Metazoa > Mollusca > Cephalopoda > Sepiida > Sepiidae > Ascarosepion > Ascarosepion bandense. The sequence continues at coordinate 1,101,821 of JBBBDQ010000127.1, read as the reverse complement.
ACCCACGTCTATTGAACAGGTTAAGAGGCTCATCCCTTGTTCCCTGTTTAGGATGTGGTTTTCGGCTTTCACTTTTCCAATCTTCTCACTTTGTTTTTGCTTTTTTTTCAATTGGAGTAGACAGATCTATCTATCACCCAGTTCACACTCCACCCACGTCTATTGAACAGGTTAAGAGACTCATCCCTTGTTCACTGTTTAGGATGTGGTTTCCGGCTTTCACTTTTCCAATCTTCTCACTTTGTTTTTGCTTTTTTTCAATTGGAGTAGATAGATCTATCTATCGCCCAGTTCACACTCCACCCACGTCTATTGAACAGGTTAAGAGACTCATCCCTTGTTCCCTGTTTAGGATGTGGTTTCCGGCTTTCACTTTTCCAATCTTCTCACTTTGTTTTTGCTTTTTTTTCAATTGGAGTAGACAGATCTATCTATCACCCAGTTCACACTCCACCCACGTCTATTGAACAGGTTAAGAGACTCATCCCTTGTTCACTGTTTAGGATGTGGTTTCCGGCTTTCACTTTTCCAATCTTCTCACTTTGTTTTTGCTTTTTTTCAATTGGAGTAGATAGATCTATCTATCGCCCAGTTCACACTCCACCCACGTCTATTGAACAGGTTAAGAGACTCATCCCTTGTTCCCTGTTTAGGATGTGGTTTCCGGCTTTCACTTCTCCAATCTTCTCACTTTGTTTTTGCTTTTTTTTCAATTGGAGTAGACAGATCTATCTATCGCCCAGTTCACACTCCACCCACGTCTATTGAACAGGTTAAGAGGCTCATCCCTTGTTCCCTGTTTAGGATGTGGTTTCCGGCTTTCTCTTTTTCTTTTCCTATCTTTTCACTCTTACATAGCACCCTGCACATCAGTGGCGTTACCGCCTTACTCGGGGTGATATGATTAAAAAAAAAAAATTTAAGTCATGACTTGTTCAATCATAAATCTACATTCAAAATAGAAAACTTAAAAAAACTGTACAAAATTGGCCAGCCACATGTAGAAATTAAAATCAAAATATAGAAAAGACCCAGACATAAGGTGGAGTATAGTGAAAACAGCCAAGCCTTAAAACGGTGGCAAAATATGTAGACTGTGCCAAGAAGAAAAGATAGAGATTATGCTATTCCCAAACAAAAATGAACTATTGAATGAAAAAACACAAATTATGACTAAGTGTAACCATACTAAAAAATACCTCTTAGGTTCATACAACCATGCATAAAAACGTCATAATTCCTTGTAATTTTAAAAATTGCGCATTGAAAATTCCCTGCCATATGAGTATTCAAAAAAAATAAATAAATAAAAAATATAAAAAAATAAAAAAATAACACCGGTACATGAGTATTCTTAAAAAAATAAATAAATAAACAGTAAAATCAGGTATTGAAAATTGCATGAAGACACAACTCCTGGTAGAAACCTAGGCCGCATAATAACTCGTTTACAACTGGAAAATATTCAAAAGTTCTACAATATAATTGCATTGAACACTTTTTAATACAAATGTGCACTGGTCTAATCTTATTATGACTAAGTAATTAATCAATATATATATATATATATATATATATATATATATATATATATCTTGATTAAAAATCTAAAAGAAATAGCTTGGAGGTAAGTTCCAAACAGATTCAATTAATATAAAAACTGATCCACCCAGAGGGATCAATGTAATTAAATTTATTTATTTAAAGAGCCAATATTTATCACACATAAAAAAAAATTCAAATTTTCTAAAATTGGATGACCAAGAAAATGAGTGAATTTAAAACCTGTCTCATCAATGATAATGTTTTGTTATCGCTGATGATACAAGTGTTAAATTCACTCGTTGAAATGGCCATCCAGTTTTTGAAAATTTAAATTATAATTTTTTTTTTTAATCATATCACCCTGAGCAAGGCGATAACGCCACTGATACGCAGGGGGCTACATAAGAATGAAAAGATTGGAAAAGAGAAAACCGGAAACCACATCCTAAACAGGGAACAAGAGATGAGCCTCTTCACCTGTTCAATAGACGTGGGTGAAGTGTGAACCGGACGATAGTTTTAGTCTATCTACTCCAATTGAGAAAAAAAATAAATAAATAAAATAAAATAAAATGAAAGAAAAAGGAATGAAAAGATTGGAAAAGAGAAAGCCGGAAACCACACCCTAAACAGGGAACAAGGGATGAGCCTCTTCACCTGTTCAATAGACGTGGGTAGAGTGTGAACCGGGCGATAGTTTTAGTCTATCTACTCCAATTGAGAAAAAAAAATAAATAAATAAAATAAAATAAAATGAAAGAAAAAGGAATGAAAAGATTTGAAAAGAGAAAGCCGGAAACCACATCCTAAACAGGGAACAAGGGATGAGCCTCTTCACCTGTTCAATAGACGTGGGTAGAGTGTGAACCGGGCGATAGTTTAGTCTATCTACTCCAATTGAAAAAAAAAAAAGAAAAAGGAGTGAAAAGATTGGAAAAGAGAAAACGGGAAACCACATCCTAAACAGGGAACAACTGAGAAGAGTTTAAAGATTAAGTTCAAAATTGTAGCGTTGGCATTTCAATTTGGTAATCAGTGAAAGCCTTATAGCACAGCTTTATAAAATTTATAATTTACTGAAGCTTTACAAATTGTATATAGACAAAGGGCATGGCACAAGGACATTATTACTAAATCATTGTGCCATCAAATAAAATCTTCATTTACTTCAAAGGGAAATTATACTGAACAATTTACCTATATTATGATTTAATATGTCATACATTACAGTAGTTTCAGTGTGATTTTCAATAAAAAATTCAAATTTAAAACATTTTGTCGTATAATTTATGTCCAACAGTATTACAGTGTTATATGCACTTTTATCTATTTTTTGTTTTTATAAATTATGATCTAACAAATCTTATTCAATGAGTAACCTTTTTTGTAATCATTTACAATATTTTCTTTTTTTACATTTTCTTTGCACATCTTTAAAAGTCAGTCAGTCAGTCAAGTGCCACATGTGATACAACACGCTTGGGGGGGGCGATCAGGTCTCAAAATAGACATGACTGACTGGGCAGAAGATTACGTTTCTGCAGAGGTGCAGTTAACATATTCTGAAACCCTAGGGCAAGAGTTTTTTTTTTTTTTTTAATATTTTATCCTTAAATACTGGCTATGAAATGGGATCCAACTATACAGAACTTCCCTCATAATACATCAAATCATGAAATCAGTTTCATTGAAAAATGTAGTCGGAGATACAAATCAAGCTATAAAAAGTTACTCTTGATAAAAACAATTTTATGATAAATCATTACAAAGTCAGTTAAGTGCTATACATGATATACACGCTTTGGTCAATCATGTCTCGAAAGTGACATGACTGACTGGGCAGAAAGTTATCCTGCAGTAGGTTGCCATTACTTTCTGCAGTAGACTGGTTGCCAGCCAAGGCTATAGAACCCAATCTGTCCTATTATTTGACCCAAAGTTGGAAGGAAGAGAAAGATTAATACCTTTCCTGAGGGCATTTGCACATAAGTTTGAACTCAGCTTCCCAATTTCTCGTTCTGAGCCGATATCCACTGTACCACAACACATATTCGCCATTTTCTTTACATATCTTTAAAACTAAATGCTCAAAAATTGGTAAAGGCTACAAATCTACATTTTGGTGTAAGTACTTCTTACATCAAACCCCAGCCTCCACACTGTGTGCAATGTTCATTTTCTAAAAAAGTGAAAAATCAACTTGCCCTAGTGACACAGTATCACAGTAACTTCTTTTAACAATACAGAATGTAAACTTTATTATAGATGATGGATGAAAAGACAATGCAATGATAATTTGATTTATATTTTTATTAAGGGCATTAATAAAATGAAGTCAACATAAGCTGATATGATCAAAATTTGATAAATTTATTCAATTTCATTTTCTGAATCACTACCAACTAGAGATTCTAATGTAAGAATTAACTATATACACAAAAAGCAATCAAATATTTACCTTTGACCTTCAAATAGATGAACCAGAATTATTACTTTTTTGGGGGGAAGAAAATCCACTTGAGACATCCTTATTACAACCACCCCTTTTATTAAAAAGTCAAATGAAAGACATTTTTTAGAATGCCTGTGCGTTGTGGTGCATTGGATATCGGCTCAGAACAAGAAATCGGGGAGCCGAGTTCGAATTCCAGCTGAATTCATTGCATTCACTTACGCGCAAATACCCTTGGGAAAGGTATTAATCCTACTATTCCTTCCAGTTATGGGTTAAATAATGTAAGCACAATGAGTTTGTCACTTTAACTGGGAAGGTTCATGTCAACTTCAAAATATTATGAGGGCACTGTTATGATGTTCTCACTTGTCAGGGCTAGTTTGCAAACTAGCCCTGATGAACAAGAACATTATAACAGTTTCCTCACGAAACTTCAAAATCAATATGAACCTTCTCAGTTAAAGTGACAAACCCTTTGAGTTTATCAATGATTTATCTCCACCGCGATAATGAGCACTTTACGATAAAAAACTGTTTGCCAAAATACATTTTATCAATCAAACAACTGAAAAAAAAACTTCAAGCATTAGTTTTCATGGATAGTCATGTCCGAATAGACACTCGATTTATTCATTTTCTTCATCTTGCCAGAAAATTCAAGAAACTTTCAAAAACTAAAACTGACATTTAAAATAATATTTTAAGTTATAAAATCTATCAAATTAATAACTAAAAAATTTTGTTATATATATATATATATATATATATATATATATATATATATATATATAGTATTGTAACTAAGTTGTTGAACTCGTAGGTTTATTTACCTTTTGTTCATGCATTTACTTTTATGAAGAGTGCTCGATACAAATGTAGAGCATTATACTGTAATGGTTGTTACAATGTTTTTAAATTCATAGTATCACTGCACAAAAAATTTCTCATGTTACGAAGCCAGCCTATTATGTTTTTGGCTTCATCCTCAGGTGATTTTTTTAGAAAAAAAGTTGAGGATGAAGCCAAAAACATAATAGGCTGGCTTCGTAACATGAGAAATTTTTTGTGTAGTGATACTATGAATTTGAAAACATTGTAACAACCATTACTATATATATATATATATATATATATATATATATATATATATATTGTTACTTCTTTGTATATATTGTAGTTTTTAAAATTTGATTTTGCAATACCTCATGAGTAAAGTGGGTGGAATGTTTAGATTAGAATTATAATTAAATAATTATAATATATTAAGGTATATTGTAGTTAAAAAAGCCAAATAAGTATTGTGTGGGTCATTTCCGTAAAATAATTTTTAATCTTTAAGTTATTGTGAAGCATAAGTTATAAATGAAACATTGTAATTAATTAAATTTGAAAGAAAAATATTTTCAATGTTTACATAAAGCCTTTAATTCATAAAAAAATACAAAAAACAAAAACAAAACACCTAAAATCCAACTTGACATTAAAAGTTATTGTCTACCCATTAAAAAAAAAATGTATGGTCCCACTATGTATCTTACCCAGAATAAATTAAAAAGTGACATGCCTTGACATGAAGCTACTCTGCTTCTTTACGCGAACCAAATCTTCAACTTCATAGTTTAACCTAATTCTCATTTTTGATTGAACAAAATTGACACACCTACAAGCATATTCTTGAACTACCACTTCATTTTCTAAATAACTGAATTTATCTTATATTTTCTAAAATCATTTTCACCATTTATTTTAAAATATCACTTGAAGAAGAACAACATTGTTCTGAAACAAACATTTTTGTGTAGCGATATAATCCTTTTATAAAACATTTTAATAACAAAATTACAGTATTAAGCTCTACATTGTATTGAGCATTCTTTATAAAAGTAAATGCTTGAACAGTGGGTTTTAATCTACCTGTTCTTTCATTTCTTCATGATATCCATGCGCATATACACACAAGCACACGCATATACACACAAGCACACGCATATACACACAAGCACACACAGTTTGAATGTTGAATTGTCATCTAAATTAAGCAAAAACTAAAATACCACTGACATCTTATTTTAATGGATTACTAAAATTACAAAAAATATTTTAAAATACTAAAGAGTAAATTTATTCAATAAATTGCCATTAGCTTAACCACAGCCTCCGGATGATTTTGGAATCTCTTGCAGGTCTTCTGAATGGTCTCCTTGTTTAAAGTTGTTGACTGCTGCTTTAATCTTTGTTTTCAGATCATCTTTGTTGTTACGAGTTTTTTTGTTCTGTCGCTCAACTACACCCTACACAAAATAATCAAGAAGGTTGCAACCTGCAGAGTTAGAAGGCCAGACATAAGGAATGCTGTGGTCACAGAAATTGTCAGACAGCCAAGACAAGATTCTTCTGGTGTGGCATGGTGCAGAGTGCCGTTGCGAAACATAAGATCTTCTAGCAGCCACCAGGAGAGCATTAACTCTGCAAGAAACTTGATGAAGGCTTCAGTGTTGAGTCTGAAACCCTGTGGGAAGATAAATGGAGGAATAACATTGCTATCACTGGTGATCACTCCAAACACATTGCTAATCACCATTCGTCAGTCAGTTGAGTGGCATACGTGATACATGCTTTGGGCGATCATGTCTTGAAAGAGACATGACTGACTGGGCAGAAGATTATCCCGCAGTAGGTTGCCATTGCTTTCTGCATTAGACTGGTTACCAGCCAGGGATATAGAACCCAATCTGTCCTGTTATTTAACCCATAACTGGAGGGAAGAGATGAATTAATACCTTTCCCAAAAGTATTTGTGCGTAAGTGAATGCAAGAAATTAAACTGGAATTCGATCTTGGCTCCCTGATTTGTCATTCCGAGTCGATATCCATTGCACCACAATGCACATCCAATCACCATTAGACTCACACAAATATTTTCAAATCCTCCACACTGTCCTCAGATTGACACCCAAACAGATTGAAATATTTGTACTGGAGGATGCTGTTTCTAAATTTCTGGAGAAGTGAACTGCCTTATGGTATATTTTTTTAAATTTTTTTTTTATTTTATCTCAGACGGTACCCAGCAGATCAGTTCAGTCAACAAAAATAAAAAATAAAAAACATAGATGCACAAAATTAGGAATATAAAATAGCGACAATTTACCCATTGAACACACACATATATATATATATATATATATATATATATATACACACACACACACACACACACACACACACACACACACACACACGTTTTCTCTCAGTCATCGATGAGGCTTTAATAAGTGAAATACATAAATTGATATATGTTGCATATTTGTTCTTTATCATCTTATCACATTATATCTCATTACGATTAAGCTCTCTAGAGAAGAAAATTTTAAAAACAGTTTCCACGTCTGCGATATAAACATTACTCTTCGGAAATGAAGTGAGTTCTTTCGCTGACTAGCATGTGTATACACTGCTTATATACAACACGTTAAAATTTCCCTTCTCTGATTCCATGCACCTATGGCTTAGGGGGTAGCAACTCCAACTTATACCAAATCAGTTGAGTTTCAATCCCAGCCAGAAGCAAGTGGATGTGTCTAGCCACACTGATGAGCTGTGATACAGTGAAACAGGCTTGAATGTGGATGACTAATATATATTCATTTACTTACTTTTTGCTCATAATTAAATTAGACCAGTACACAGTTGTATTAAAAAAAATGTTCAATAGAATTATATTGTAGAACTTTTGAATATTTTTCAGTTGTAAACAAATTATTATGCAACCCAGGTTTCTCCTCTCTAGTGTCTTCAGGCGAATTACAATAACTGATTTTACCATTTTTTTTAAGAATGGTCACATAACGGGGATCTTTTATGAAGGCACAATTTTCAAAATTAGAAGTAACGTTTTTATCCATGGTTGTATGATCCTAATAGGCATTTTTGGTATGGTTACACTTGGTCATAATTTTTGTTCTTTCATTCAATAGTTCATTTTTGTTTGGGAACAACATAATAGCTAACTTTTCTTCCTGGCACAGTCTACATATTTTGCCACCGTTGTAAGGCTTGGCTGTTTTCACAGTACCCCACGTTATGTCTGAGTCTTTTCAATATTTTAATCTCCACTTATGGAATATATATGTAAAAGATTTTGGTCTGATGAGCTGAATATTTCTAATATTCACAAAATAAAATATCACTGACTGATTTATAAATTTGTCTGACTTATTTTCACGCACACACACACACACACACACACACACACATTGTTACGGAAAATTCCTGAGTTTCACAAAATGGAATTAACAACCGACATATTTAATTTTTAATACAATTTAATCTAATTAAAAATAATGTTCAAACAAATATATATATATATATATATATATATATATACAAATGTCAAAGAGCGAAGAATAAAATTGCAACATTCAAAACATTTAAAACAGGGCTCAATATAAAATAGAGCAATAAATGTTACTTAGTTGCATAAGAACATGCAGATAACTACTACAAAATGTACAATTTTGTAGTAGTCACTGATATGTTCTTATATAACAGTAAATAATAAATATATATGTGTGTGTGTGTGTGTGTGTGTGTATTTATCATTTCACCCCAAGTAATGCAACAAAGCCACTCAGACAAGTACATTAACAAAGTTAGTGATTGATATTGTATTAAAATTTTTGAAAAATGAAATTGGACAGAAAGCAATATTTAAATTTAATAAATCGGTCTCTAAAGAGCAGCATTTGAATCTAAATAAAAAAAAGCAAAATATCCCTAGACATACGCAGTGAGACAGGAACAGTTTACTCCCATTAAATAAAGGATTCAGTTCAGAATTCCTTGTCGATTACCCCAGATCAATATAAATGCCTGAGAAACACCAGAGGGTATAATGACTGAAATATTATGATAACAAAGATGAAGACAATATTTACACTATTTATATTCAGACAAAACATATTTTGTCAACAAAAAAAATAAAAAAAAAAATAAAAAAAAAAATAAAAAAAATAACATCTTTCAAAATGTTGCCATTTGTAAAAGATTATTCGATAACACAAGCCTTACTTGAAATATTTTCTGCAGATTTAATTACAATGTCAACATCTGTTAACAATTTTGTTAAAATATAAATGTACATTAGAAACTTATTAAAATTATTGTACAATAATAGAGAAAGAAACAGACATTTTCATAATCAATTCAATTGTTTGCATATTTTTTCTTAACTCTCATCTTGCATCTGAAAAACTTGATCTTTTTTTTTTGTTGAAACCTTTGAGAGAATTTCTTCCATATTTTGAGTTGATATATTAGAGAACAGATTACGCGACGTACTGACTGCACTTGGTGCACATGTACTTTTCGTACTGGAACCCTTATTGCCAGATTTATGCGAGTGTAAGGAGAGAAGGGAAAAAGCCACCAGTCAAAATGAAAACTAAGACAATCTCAACAATCAATCATATTCTATATTTCAATACAGAGTATTTTTTTGCAATAGTCATTTTCTCCAATGAGTAAAACGACTGACTTTCTTAAATATAGAGCAAAACTTGCTTGAGCTTCAGCAATTCTATATTATTTTATATTATTCATCTTTAATCAGGCAAATTAAGTGACACACATTTGTGAGCCTCTTTTATCCAAGTCTGTTCACTTAATGATATACTTTAGAGGTCAAAGAGAATCTAGGATATCCAACAGAAAAATATTTTTTCACATCTGTTAGCCTCCATGTAAAATTTATTTAAATATATTGAAAAAGTTTAAAATTGCCTCGCTATTAATGTCACTTAAACATTTTAACTTTTAATGAAAATCATTACCAGTGAAAACTATAGTTAAATCTCTAATTCCAACTCTCTTACACTCAAAGAACATACACCAACCCTACCCTTGTCGAGAACGTAAGTTTTTAGGGTTTTTTTTTTTTTAAAAATGGAAACTTGTTAAAGGGTTGACGACTAAAGTAACACTCCTACCCAGCTGCATTTAGTCTGGTGTGAGGACAGTCATTAGTAATCCTGTAAGATGAAAAACAAGACATTGAAGGGTGAAAGTACTCACAAGGAGTCAATGGCCAGCTAATCAGAGTTGGTGTCTAAATAAAAAACACTGTGGAGAAGGCAACAGGAAGTCACATATCCAAAGAGTAATCATGGCAACAGACAACACAAATATTAAGTTGTTGAGAGCCATAAAGACAGGCGGCACATAAAAGTATAATTTATCAGTAAGTAAAATGGAATGAGTAAGTATTGTTCATATTCTGACAGAGTCTGTTGTGTTTATTTTCATATTAATGCCCTTGAAAAAGGCATGAATCCATCTCCTTTCCTCCTAGCTATGGATTAAATAACAAGGTAGATTAGCCTTCCTAGCCTTGAATGACAGCCAGACTGAATTCATAACTAGTGAATGGCAAACATTCCCCCGCTTGAGTTGACATTCACTTGCTTAAAAAAATAAAAAAAAATCAATCATAAAATTATCTCAAGTAATCATGGCAATTCATAGACTGAAAAAAAAAAAATACAAATTTTAGAACGAGACAGAAAGAGAATATAGAGAGCTACAGTTGCCTACATTCTGGTCCTGGGTATGACAAACTACATTCAACAGAAAGGCCTCTGATTGGAAGGTTGTGAGGAGCATGGAACCACCTCTTAATTGCTGTTGTTCGCAGGTCCACCCTGACCCAGGAAAATAGTTAACCCCCAAACTGGGGTCAAAAGACTATGAAAGTATAAAAACAGATTTTATAGAAATATATACATTTTTGAAGGAAAAAAATTATTACCAGCAGTACATTTTTTAATACAAAACTGGAAGACATGTTCAGTTTTCTAAAATAAAAATAAAAAATAATAATAATAAAAGTTTTTCATCAAAATCTGACTAAATCAACCTTCTCACTATAACCAAACATTAAAAAAACAAAAAGAATCTTTAAACCCTACTTTTTTTGGCATTAAATAACCCACAGAGGTTGATATGCCAGAAAAAAAAAAAAAAAAAAATCAAACTTGCCTACATTCTGAAAGAAGATTGCATTAAAAAAAAAAAAAATTACTACATTAAAAATGCTTAAGTAAACATCTTTTCTGTCTGAGATGAGGGGCTATCATGATTTACATTATTTATATTCTGGATATTGTAACTTCCAGCCTTCCTCAGGTGTATATCGACATGGGTAACCGATACAAAATTAATTTTTAAGATGAGGCGTTTCATGATTTACACTATTTATATTCGGACTATTGTCCTCATCATGGTGGTTGTTGTCATCATAACATTCCAGTATTAAGCCCTCTGGCCTTTCTCAAATGTATATCAATCTGAGTAAAATTTTTTTTTTATTTGTATCACCCTGAGCAAGGCGGTAATGCCACTGATGTGCAGGGGGCTACAAAAGAGTAAAAAGATCAGATAGAAGAGAATGAAGAGAAAGACGAACCAGTTAGAAAAGAGCAAGAGAAGGATGGGAATCAGGAAAGCAAGAATATGAAAGCGAATTCCACAGGTGGGGAGTGCAAAAAAAGAAGCTGCAGGAGTAGAATTGTCGTCTGCATTTGGTTAATCTAACTGTGAATGGATGAGACCCAGTTGCCAGTCTGGTTGCACGAGTAAACACCTGTTTCAGAGGCACCAGTGACTTAAGTTCACTGGAGCAAAAGCCATGAAAGTATTTATAAAACAGACAAAGGGAAGCCACATCCCGTTGGTGGGGAAGTGGCTGGAGTGGAGCTGCCAAGTTGGTACCTATCACATTACTGATTCTCCTTTGGAGCCTGTCAAGAACACTGAGATGAACAGCAGGGGCGCCTGACCATATATGGCAGCAGTACTCCATGCATGGATTAATGGTTGATATGTATATATGCAAGATGGATTCAGGCAGGAAAAACATCTTGGCCTGACACAGTGACCCAACCTTCCTAGCAGTGGATTTAGCTATTGACTCAATGTAGTGGTTCCACTTGAGATCAGAAGAAAGGGTAAGGCCGAGGAGGCGCAGTGTATTGCTCTCAGAGAGACTCGCTTGGTCCATGCTTATGGGAGGTAGGAGAGGTTACCTGTGATGATTAACAGACAGCAGCTTGGTCTGAGATACACTGAAATTTACAAGCCACTTCTTACCCCAATTCACCACAGAATGTAGATCCCTCTCAAGATCAGCAGCGAGATTATGCTTGTCCGCCACCCTGGGTCTCTTACTGATGCAGTTGTAAATTGTGGTGTCATCTGTGTAGATGCCTACTTGGCACTTGATCTCGTCTGGGAGATCATTTATGAAAATAAGGAAGAGCGTCGGGCCTAGGATAGAGCCCTGAGGGACATCAGCATTTGTACAGTAGGATGTGGAGGCATGCCCATTCAAGACAACCTTCATTATGCGGTTATTTAGAAAAGATTGGATCAGACTAAGCAAGCGTCCGGTAATACCGTAACCCTGTAGCTTGCATAGAAGGCTAGTGTGCCAAACTGTCAAAAGCCTTGGAGATGTTCAGAGCAACAGCACAAGCCTCACCAGATTCCTCAAGGACCTGGAACATGTACTCCATAATGGTCATTAGCATGTCGGCCGTGGATCTGGCAAAGTGGAAGCCATACTGCCTGTCAGAGAATAGTTTATGGGCAGTAAGATGTTGAACTATTTCAGCATTAATAATGGCCTCGAACACTTTCCCGAAAATTGGTAGAAGGCTGATAGGGCGATAGTTAGATGGGTCCGAAAGTTCACCAGAGTTCTTAAATACAGGAACAACAGAAGAGGACTTCCAGCATGCAGGAAAACAGGAAGTAGAAAGGCAGTAGTTATACAGTTTAGAGAGGACAGAGGAGAGATCAGGGGCACATTTCTTAAGGACAATCACCAGGATTCCATCACTACCGCTCGCCTTCTGGGAGTCAAGTTTTTCTATTACTCGAGATACTACTGTCAGGATAATGTATACATCATCCAGTTTAGCCTCAGTTCTAATAGGGAAGTCGGGTGAAGGTACTCCAGATGAGACAAATGTGGAGTTGGATGAGAATCTGCCAACAAAGCACTTGACCTTGTTCACTGATGCTGTGAGTACCTCAAATTCATTGATTAAAGGAGGGATAGAAGATTTGCTATTATTCAGCACCCGTTTGCATAATTGCCAATAGTCCTTGGAGCTGAACTTGCAGTCAGCTATGCACTGTCTCATTCTTTCAACAAACAACCGATTGGCATCATTCAGAATTCTCTTGCACTCATTACGAGCAGACGTGAATAGGCGCCTATTGTGATCAGATTCATGTCTCCGAAATAGTTGGAAGTAGTGATTCCTGTGGGCAATAGCAGCCAAACAGACATGAGAGAACCAAGGGGAGGAATGAAATTTGAGACGAAACTTCCTGGTAGGTATGAAGGCATCAATGCCAGCTTACACCAGGAAGAAATCTCAGAGGCACAGTCATCAACTGGGAGATCGAACACTTTTCCCCAAGGGACATCGCATAGGAAATAGCAAAAGGTATCCCAGTCAGCTCTTTGGTAGCAGTAGAAGGTCCTATAGGTAAAAGACTCCTGGGGGGAGTGAAAGTGGAGAGAAATATTGAAGAGTGAAAGAGAGAGAACAGCATGATCAAAATTACCGAGAGGGCAAAGCTGCGAGAATTGGTAGGAGTCAGGTGCAGAGGTAAAGCATATACCTAGTAGAGAGGTGTGTCCAGAGGGAGTGCTGAGAAAGCATGGTGTGGATGCCAGCTGAATCAGTAAGCCACTCAGCATGATGGGCATTAAGATCTCCAAATACAAATATGTGAGCGAATGGGTGGGAGGAAGTAGCCTTATCTATATTGTCAGAAATGCTGTCTAGAAACGAGCAATCAGGAGAGGAGGAGGAGGAGGAACGGTAAAGGAAGAAAAGGTAGCTAACCGAACTGAGAAGTGACAGACAGAGACATACTTATTGGTGGTCAGGGGATTCGAGTGATTTCACTCTAGCTACAGGGAGGTGTTCACTAACGTAGACCCCCAGCCCATACATATGAACAGTGGAATCCTTCCTTAAGATGGTAAGATAACCAGAGATCAAAAAGTCAGAGGGGGGAATTGATAAGTTGAGGTTAGTCTCACAGTGCGCGAGGATGTCAGGGAACTTTTCGTGGAGGAAAGCTTCTACACTAAAAGTTAGTACGAATGCCCTGGATGTTAATAAAAGAAATGTTAAGAGATTTTGGTGATTTGAGTTTGACTGGTTTAGGATTTTTTCTGATTTCATTTTTCATGTTATGGTTTGTTAATAGGGAGGGACCTTGAGTAGAGGATGCAGGCAGTCATTATTCACGATATGCGCTGGGAGGGAAACTGGCTCAGGCTGCATCAAAGTGTGACCTTAGGGTTGCAAACCAAAAGCGCTTGCAGAGACATCTATCCATGCATGACATAGCACTACAAGAACCCCAGTATTATGCAACTGTTGATCAGAGCAGCCGCTCTTGATGCTACGCAAGAGTTACGGCTCCTAACTACCAGTCGGAAGCAGCAACCAGCAAACTGCCAACCTGGTACCCTCACAATGATGATGTTGGTTGGTTGTTTTGTTTTATGGCATATCAACCTTGGCAGGTCATTTATTGCCAACTAAACTATTCATTTATTGCTGGTAATACCTTTTTCTTTCAACAATTTATTTTTAGTTTTTATATAAGTTTTGTGTCTAGTAATACTTTTTTCTTTTCGAGTATCAAGATTCATTGGGATTTGTTTTTAAGGGCAGGGTCCCCAAGTCCTACCTTGTTATTTAAGCCATAACTGGGAAGGGACGGATTAATACCTTTCCCAAGGGTACCAGTGCTTAAGTGAATGCAGGGTATTCAACTGGAATTCAAACTCGGCTCACCGATTTCTTTTTCCAAGCCAATATACACTGCACCACAACGCACATCCATCACTAAACGCTTACAGTATCTGGTATTCCCAAGCGGTCACCCATCTAAGTACTGACCAGGCTCAACGTTGCTTAACTTCACTGACCGAGCAAGAACTGGTGTATTCAACGTGATATGCCCGTTAGCCTCACAATGATGAGATGTAGCCACTAACCAAACACATCGCAGGAAAAGCACGGAAGTACTAATACTGAGGTCTGAGCAGCAGGGAATTCTAAACAATATCCCTAGACATGAGCAATGGACCAACAACAGTCTACTCCAATAGAATAAAGGGTTCAGTTCAGAATTCCTTGTCAATAACCCCAGATCAATATACGTGCTAGAGCGTATAAGGACTGAAACCTTGTAATAACAAGGATGAAGACAATATTAAACACTATTTATATTTGAGCTAAACATTTTTTTGTCAAAAGTATTTCATATTTTGGCATTAAAGAAGGACAAAAGAGCTGACTAAATAGTTAACCCCTATCTCAAAAAATGATCAATTACTATCACATGAATGCGGGTGTCCCTCAAGGCTCTATTGTAGGTCCTATGCTTTTCTTTATATTAACGATCTCCCTGATGTAATAAGATCCCAAGTGGGCATATATGCTGACAACACTATGGTTTACTCTCATCTTGATCAAAAATCTACCGAGGCTGAAAAAGTAAACCTCGCTCCCGAGCTTGAAAAGGACCTCCAATCCATGGTGGACTGGGGTAAGAAATGGCTCATAAATTCCAAAACGAAGCTGCTATCAAATAACCACCACAGACAATTGTTCCTCCCACCCATTAACATGGATCAGGCTTCTCTCCCTCAAAACAAAACACTGCGCCTCCTTGGGTTAACTCTCACACCAGACCTCAAGTGGAATAACTATATAGAGTCCATAGCTAAATCCACTGCTAAGAAATTCGGTTCTCTGTGTAGGGCCAGGAAATTTTTCCCATCCCAAACAATCCTGTACATATACAAGTCTACTATCCGCCCGTGCATTGAGTATCGCTATCATATCTGATCCGGTGCTCCTGCTATCTACTTAGGTGTTCTCGACTGAATCCAATGGAGAATCTGTAATGTGATCGATCCCGACTTGGCAGCTAGGATACAGTCGCTTTCTCATTGACGCAGTGTTGCTTCCCTGTGTCTTTTCTACAAATACTTTCACGGCTTCTGCTCCGATGAACTTAGCTCACTAGTACTCCCTATATACGAATTTCCTTGAGCCACAAGATTAGCAACTAGGTCCCACCCTTTTACTGTAAAACCAATAAATTGTAAATGCAAGTTCCACTCCAGCAGCTTCTTTTCTTGCACTTCCCGCCTGTGGAATTCTCTTCCGTATACTTGCTTTCCCGACAGTTACAATCTCCAAGAATTTAAATGTAAAGTCAATAGTCATCTCCTGTCTCACTAACTTACATCCTCTTTCTCATGCTTTTTCTTCGTCCACCCCATTCTCATCAGTAATCTCTTCCCTCTCCTACTCTCTTCCTGACACCCCCTGCAACCTCTCACTCCTCATAACATTCCTTCTATGTAACTCCCTGCACAACAGTGGCAGTAAAATGCCTTGCTTGGGGCGACACGATTATAAAAAAAATTTTTTTTTAAATTGATGAATATTTCAGTGATGTCCAATAAAAAATCAAAATTTCTGAAAACAATGAAGAAATTATTTAACTGTTCATTACTAATGCACAGTTCTGGGTAAATGGTAGGGTAACTAAAGGGTTCTTTTATGTGCCATGTCCTTTCAGGACATAGGCGATTATGGCTTTCCACATCTCCCTGTCCCGGGTGGCTCTTAGCATACTTTCTCCTTTTACACCACCTAAACCCTGCTCTGCCATCCACTAGCTCAAGCCCATAAATCTAGAATATAAATGTATAGAAACTAGCATGGTCACAAAATGAGGGATCAGTTTATATATTGATTATAATATAGAATTGATCCCCCATTTTATACCCAGATTATAATTTCTTATAAACATATATATTCTTCTATGTGTCTTGTCCTTTCAGGACGTAAGCGATCATGGCCTTCCCCGTGTCTCTGTCGGCTCTTAGCACACGTTCTCCTGTTACACCATGCAATCCTTGTTCTGTCATCCACCTGATTAGGTCCTTCAAATGTTATCCACTGCTTTCCTCTGTCTCTTTTTCCCTCTATTTCGCCTGTTAGTAACAGGTTCTCCAAGCCCTCCTTCCTCATTGCATGTCCCAGGAACTTCAGTTATCTCTTCCTGATGCTCAGCATTAATTTCCTTTTCATCTCCATCCTTTCCAAAACCTCGACATTGGTCACATGCTAGGTCCATGATATCCGCAGCATCCTTAGGAATTCTAAATTATGTCCATCTTGGGCAGAAGCCCTGTCCTGTAAATGTTCACTTGGTACTGAAACCATAGCAACATCTCTCAATGTTTCTGCTGCATAAACAGCAAAAACAACATGACCACTATATAGGAAGTGATGTGCCATAAAACTACATTTTGATTCATGATCAAAACATTACATACAAGATTAACAATGATAAGAACCAACTTTCAAAAAATTGGAAAATATAACCGACATTGTATTTTGATACATGCAACAATCATGTTTATTATTATTGTTATTTTCATCATAATTCAATTTCTGCTATAGTCACACGACCTACCAAGTCTGACAGAAAGACCTAAGGCATCTTATGATTTGTTCTTATAGAAAAACAAATGAAATGTAGCTATCTCCCATAACATTACTAATGTTACATGGACAAAGTTCTTCTTAGTATGAGGGCTGTACTTATCAAGACAATTTTTCATATAATCTCTTAAGCTGATATTTCCAGGGAGTCATTCAATTTTACTGTTTTGTTCCTTTTTTTATTATTATTATTATTATTATTCCAAGCGTACATATCACTGGTACTATTCTTGTTTTCAATTTTTACATTTTTCTATTTCAATTTCCAGGTCTTTATACTTTAATAGTTTTTTTAAATTGCTTGGTTACAATCCACTGGACACATCATATCAATTAGTAAGCAAGTTTTTTTCTTTTTTAGTTTTTGACAATAATGTTCAGCTTATTTGCTTAAATCTGCCTGTTTGTATAGATGGTGTAATACAATAAAATGGTGACATCTATTTCTGTAACTAATGCTGGATAATGTTCATGCCAGTGCTTGTTTACATATTTTCCAAAGTGTTTGCGACTTACGGCCATATCACATTGAATACACGTTCTTGCTCAATCACCGAGAAGTTAAACAACATTGAGCCTGGTCAGTACTTAGATGAGTGATTGCTTGGGAATACCCTGGTATTCCCAAGCGGTCACCCATCGTTTAGTGACAGCTGTGCGTTGTGGTGCAGTGGATATCGGCTCGGAAAGAGAAATCGGCGGTGAGCCGACTTCAAATTCCAGTTGAATACCCTGCACTTAAGCACTGGTACCCTTGGGAAAGGTATTAATTCGTCCCTTCCTTCCAGTTATGGGTTAAATAACAGGGTAGGACTTGGGGACCCTGCCCTTAAAAAACAAATCCCAATGAATCTTGATACTCAAAAAGAAAAAATATTACTAGACACAAAACTTATATAATAACAACAATAAATTGTTGAGAGAAAAAAAAAAAGGTATTACCAGCAATAAATAAATAAAAATTTAGTTGGCAATAAATGACCCGCCGAGGTTGATATGCCATAAAACAAAACAACCAACCAAAGTGTTTGCTCATTGTCTAGTGTAAATATTGCCGCACTATCGTGATGATTTTTATGTTCATTCGCAGCAATTATAAAACATCTGAAGATTAAGTGGTCTATGGTTTCCTGGTATTTGTCACAGAACCTGTATTTTGGATCTGCAATATTATATTTTTATTATAATTACAAAAATAATAAGATTGGCATTTATTTGTGTTATATTATCAAGTGGTTCATTGGCTGATTCATTTTCTGTCTTATCGACCCATTGCATTGAGTTTTGTTTAACAGCATATCAACCTCTGTGAGTTATTTAATGCCAAAATGTGGAGTTTTAAGGTATTGTTTTTTAGTGTTTGTTTATAGTAAGAAGGTTGATTTAGTCAGATTTTAAGGAAACTTTTTATTTTTATTCTTTTTTATTTTAGAAAACTGAAAATGTCTAATTTTTTTATTCAAAAATGTTTTGCTGAGAATAATTTTTTTTCCTTCAAAAATGTATTGTATATAATATTTTTCTTTTGGAAAATGTATATTTTTCTATAAAAGTATTTTTATGTATATATTTCTATAAAAGTCTATTTTTATACTTTCATAGTGTTTTGAGGTTAACTATTTGCCCATAGCTGGGACCCTAACAGGTACTACCACTCCAGGTAAGGGTGAACCTGAGAACAACATCAACTAAGAGGTAGTTCCATGCTCCTCACAACCTCACAATCAGAGGTCTTGCTGTCGGATGCAGTTCACCGTCATGCCCAGGACCTAACCCATTGTATGTTGTTTAAATCCAGTAAATACTTTTTTGACTATAAGATTTTTTTTTATTTTTTGAGATAATAATGGTTTACTGATACTAGTCCTACTAATTAACCCATCGCTGGAGAGAGAACAGGGGGATTCATACATTTTCCCAAGAGTATTTCTTGGTAAGTGTATATAACGAACCAACAGAATTGAAACTTGGCTTTTCAGCCAACAATTCCGAACTATTATCCATTCCAGTACTTGGTACTGCCAAGTGGTTACTCTTATACTCACCAGGCTTGACGTTGCTTAACTCATGTGAGAATCAACGTTTCAATAGGATGTGGTCATAAGCCATTATCAAATGGTCAATGTGCTTAATAATTAGATTTAAAATAATTAGCATAATACCCATAAAAATAGGATTAAATTATTTATGGATGAAATGGCATTTCTACCTTGGGTGAGTATAATATGCGTGCATATATATATATATATATATATATATATATATATTTTCTAAACATATCTTGTTAAATATAACAGACAATGAATGTCTATTATGTTTAATCATGAGCCATTCTAAACATCATATTTTGTCTTTATTTTCATCTGAAATTATGTTTAGAATGGCTTATGATTAAACATAATAGACATTCATTGTCTGTTATATTTAACAAGATATATTTAGAAAATTATCTGCTGCCTCGATACATTAAATTTAAGTTGCACACCACACACACACACATTTATATATATATATATATATATATATATATATATTGTAGGATCCTAGGATCATACAAACCTGGATGAAAGAGTTTAAGATCCTTTACTAACTCCTCTATAATTTTGAAATTTTCAGTTGTTTAAAAATTCCAGTCATGCAGTCATAAAAATAACAGTTGTACCTATAGTTATTATAAAACACCTCAAGATACCGAAAGGTTGAAAGTTTAAAAAAAAAAAAAAATATATATATATATATATATATAGCATAGTGATGATCCACGTATACTGTCTTAATATGTATAGGAAAGAATATTAAAACGTTTGAGTTTAAAAATGTGTTTTTTTGACAGTATTTGTTTATTTCGACTATTATATTTTATATTTCAAACCGACCTCGCTCCTTCATCAGAAACAAATGATTTTAAAATTTGAATTAGTAACGTATTTCGCGAGAGCAATAATCACAAATTTAATATATGCCAAAAAAATCAATATTCCCCAGTAGGAGTACATTTCAATAAATCGGGTCACACTTTAGAAAATTGCAAATGTTTACTAATAGACTCCAATTTTAGTTCTACATACACACGCAGAAAGAAAGAAAAATACTGGATTTTAAAATTAAATACACACAAGCTAGGGTTAAATAGGGACTTAGGTGCTTTGAATCTTTACAAATACTTCAATAACTAAACTTTTTAGATACATTCAAAAAATTTTTTTATCTAAAATATATATATATATATATATATATGTAGTGTGTACTGAGGCAGCAGATAATTATCTAAATATATATTGTTAAATATAACAAACAATGAATGTCTATTACATTTAATCATGAGTCATTCTAAACATTGCATTTAATTCCTGGTGAAAACAAAGACAAAAATTGTCAAACATTTGGACATTATGAAATAATAATTTAATGAAATAAGTATACGTGAGGATAAAATGTCCTAAGAACAAAGTTTTATCAAAATCTTTTTCATTATTAAGAGGAAAGACCAAAGGATTTTTTTTATTATCAAATTATATATATATATATATATATATATATATATATATATATATATCTTTTTTTTATCCTTTTTAGAACCTTCAAAATTTTAATTAGAAATTTTGTGTCAGCAGGTGCCCATAAATTAGTTTAGGAAATTTGAGCATCTTTTTGTGGTGAAAAACATTGATTTGGAAATTCTTACAAAAATTGAATAATTGTCAGATTTTAATTAAACTTTCAAAGCTTTTTCACATTTTGAGGTTTTTTGTTGTTGTTGTTTTAAAAAAACCTTGGTAAAAATATATTTTTCTTTTTTTATATCTGTTACTCCCCACACCCCATTTAATTTTATGAAATTTTAAGGAATTCTTTTTTGTGCCACTTAATATTTATATTAGTTTTAACCAAAACTTCTTGGAGGGTCTAAATCCTCAATTTCTTCCTGTAAAACAAGACCCTCCTTCAGTTAACAAAAATCTGCTCTGAATTATAATATGAAAAACGCAATGAAACTAACATTATTTAATGAGAAAAATTTTTTATTGCTTTTATGAATAAAATATGTTACAGATATTATTGTCTTAAGAAAAACTATTCTTAATGAATAATGAATCTTTACAGTAATTTTCATTTTTTTTTTATTCTAACTATGATTTATAAAGCTTTAAATCTTAAAATTCTGTATTAATGTCAGATGATATTGTTACTAAGTAAAAAAATATATTTAATAATCATAAATGGAAAAGCTTACTACAATTTGGTGACAAAGTATTTAATGAAAACTTGTCAATTTTTTGTGTGGGTATAAACATATAATTCCAGGCATCCATACACAGCATTACCGGAAAATATGAGCAGTAATTACAGTAAATTTAAAACCAAAGTATCTAAAATTGAAGAATTAGATTACTTAGAATATTTCCCTACATTTTTAAAATTACTGGGTAGTTAATTATATATAAAAAAAAAGGTTCTCACATTATATTCAAATAATTTTTTTCAGATATGTCCTCCAAAGAAAAAAATTAGTTAAATTTCTAGTTTTTTATATATATATATTTTATATATATTATATATATATATATATATATATATATATATATATATATATATATATATATATATATATATATATATATATATATATATATATATATATATATATATATATATATATATATATATATATATATATATATATATATATATATATATATATATATATATATATATATATATATATATATATATATAATTAGCATTCACTAATATAATTGAGTGTGGAGGGATTTTTATTAGTGGACCTAACTGCCATATATACCGTAAGTATAACCAGCTTACTAAAAAAATTGAAATAGAAACGCTCTATCAAAGCATCACTAAATTACAAGATGAAAAACTTATAACCGTTAAACCCGAACTGAAAGATCTACTTAAGGCTGAGGCAATCATGATAAAAGCAGAAGCTCCTCAAAAATTCTATCGAAACAACTAAAAAGTGCCGCGCACGAACTACGCAACCACCCTCACATAATTGTAAAAAAAGCTGACAAGGCTAACATCTTTGTTGTACTTAACAAATCAGATTACAACACAAAACTCAACCACATACTCCATGACCACACAAAATTTAAAAAAATTAACAAAAAACCCGACACACCAACTAAAATCTAAACTTAATAAACTCATTAGTGCCAACAACGCTGATCAGAATTCCTTAAAACTCCCTAAAATTATTGGTGACTATAAACCTGGTTACATATACGGAACCATAAAAACTCATAAACCTAACTATCCTCTCCGCCCTATCATATCCCAAATTCCTACTCCTGTATACCAGTTAACTAAACATATTAACCAGCTTATCACACCCTACCTTCCGAGTAAATACAGCATAAAGTCAACCCTAGAGGCAATCCAAATCCTCAAGAGTGAAAAACCTAATAATGAAATCATAGCTTCACTTGATGTGGAAAACCTTTTTACTAATGTACCCGTCAGTGAAACTATTGATATAATTATAAGAAATGTTTACAGTAATCCTTCATTACCCCCACTCAAAATTAATCCCAACATCCTAAGAAAAATTCTACTAGCTTGTACTACTGAAGTGCCTTTTGTTGATCCAAACAACACTATATATATACAACGTGACGGAGTCTCCATGGGTTCAGTGCTTGGTCCGATTTTTAGTAATTTCTACATGTCTAACCTTGAAAATACTACTTTTGCAAAATTTACAAAACCATCAATATATCTAAGATATGTTGATGATATCCTACTATCAATTAAAAATACTAATGAAATCTTACAACTTCAAAAACAGTTTCAAAATAACTCAGTTTTAAAATTTACTTATGAACTTAGCAAAGATAACAAAATTCCTTTTCTTGATATATTAATTAACACTGACAACAATAAATTTACTATCTCACCGTATCAAAAACCCACTAATAAAAATCCCTCCACACTCAATTATATTAGTGAATGCCCCCACTATTACAAAATAGCCATTATAAAAAATCTATTATACCGTGCAAAAGTCAATTCATCTACAAATCAGATCTTCTACAGTGAACTAAAAAACATAAAACAGACACTCATCAATAATAATTTTCCCAACTACATAGTTGATGAACAAATACATTACTTTCTTAAAAAGCTTAACATGGAAAAAACAACACATGATACTAACCCAACCAATCCTAAACATATCACTCTCTTACTGTGTGTTATTATTTACTCTTTGATAATGGCTTATGTGAGCCGAAAGCTTAGACCTGATAAAAAATTCAACAAATACTGTGATTTTTTGTTGTCTTTTAACGACATCACCATCAAGTATATCAGACGGTATGAACGGATCCTACACAAAATTAATAGACAAAACTTGTCTATATTATTCAATGAAACCTGCATTAATGAAAAAATGCTGCCAAAATACACACAATATTTATATATATATATATATATATATATATATATATATATATATATATATATATATATATATATATATATATATATATATATATATATATATATATATATATATATATATATATATATATATATATATATATATATATATATATATATATATATATATATATATATATATATATATATATATATATATATATATATATATATATATATATATATATATATATATATATATATATATATATATATATATATATATATATATATATATATATATATATATATATATATATATATATATATATATATATATATATATATATATATATATATATATATATATATATATATATATATATATATATATATATATATATATATATATATATATATATATATATATATATATATATATATATATATATATATATATATATATATATATATATATATATATATATATATATATATATATATATATATATATATATATATATATATATATATATATATATATATATATATATATATATATATATATATATATATATATATATATATATATATATATATATATATATATATATATATATATATATATATATATATATATATATATATATATATATATATATATATATATATATATATATATATATATATATATTTATATATATATATATATATATATATATATATATATATATATATATATATATATTTATATATATATATATATATATATATATATATATATATATATATATATATATATATATATATATATATATATATATATATATATATCCCATATATATATATATATATATATATATATATATATATATATATATATATATATATATATATATATTTTTTTTTTTAATCCCAAATTAATTTCATTAATTTTATTCGCTTTACTTTTGTATTTTTTTTCCAGTATTTATCTTTTCAATCCTTTTAGTTTCTTTTTTTTTTAATCCGAAAAATTCCACTAATATCATTCGTTTTTTTTCTAGTTATTTACATATCTACCATATTCAGTACGATTTTCAATTTCTTTAATAGGCATATTCTTTCATCCCTATGGAATGGTATCTTCCACATATGTTAATTTATGTATTTATTTTAGTATATTTAATGAGTTTTTTTCTCTATCTGGTCATTTAGCTATTTTAACCATTCATCTTCACATTAATATCACGAAAAATCAATTTATTTTTATTTTTATTTTTTTCCGGATATTTACTGGAACCATTTACACATTATCATCACTGGACATTCATTTATTTGTGGACGACCTTATTCTAGAAATTTTTCCTCTTCTCCTGTGCAACCAAAAACATCTTGCATTCCAATAACGTAGCAGAAAGAGATTAGGACACGTCTTTTTCGAGACATGATCGCCCGGGTATGTCACTGGAATATATCTGACCACAATTTTGACTTTCTAAATGCCAGTCTGATCAGCAGAGAAAAAGATATGCTAAAAGGATTTTCATTGCGAGAGTTCACTGGGTGCTGACCTCAGTGCCCACTTTTTGGGAAACCTCCCAATTTGACATATTTTACAGTGAACTAGAATTATCAGGAGAAATTGTTATTTATCAAATTATTTTTCTGATGACACTATTGGCACGATTTAAAAATATAAAAATAACTGGAGCATTCAATGTGTCAAAATCCCATTCAGTTTTAATGAAAACCTTGAATATAAAACTAATGAATGGAGAATTTACTTCGTTCTGACACATGACCGTGATGTAATCAATTTAACACCAACTCATACGTATAATACAATGAAACAGTAATAATCAACTCAATGTTTTCTACTCATGAGACCAGCTATAAAAATCAGAGTTATATAAAAACATTCTCAGTTTTATTACCATATATAAACCTTTTGTTTATTTACCATTTAGCTCATTGTCGTCTGGCTTATGGCCATATCACGTTGAATACACCGGTTCTCGCTCGATCACCGAAGTTAAGCAACGTTGAGCCTGGTCAGTACTTAGATGGGTGACCACTTGAGAATACCAAGTGCTATAAGCGTTTATTGGCTTACGGCCTATCACGTTGAATACACCAGTTCTCGTTCGATCACCGAAGTTAAGCAACGTTGAACCTGGTCAGTACTTAGATGGGTGACCACTTGGGAATACCAGGTGCTACGAGCGTTTAGTGACGGATGTGCGTGCTTACGGCCATATCACATTGAATACACCGGTTCTCGCTCGATCACTGAAGTTAAGTAACGTTGAGCCTGGTCAGTACTTAGATGGGTGACCACTTGGGAATACCAGGTGCTGTAAGCATTTAGTGATGGATGTGTGTTGCGGTGCAGTGGATATCGGCTCGGAAAGAGAAATCGGTGAGCTGAGTTCAAATTCCAGTTGAATACCCTGCATTCACTTAAGCAGTGGTATCCTTGGGAAAGGTAATAATCCGCCCCTTCCCTCCAGTAATAGGTTAAATAACTGGGTAGGACTTGGGGATCCTCCCCTAAAAAAAAACAAAAAAAAAACAAATCCCAATGAATATTGATACTTAAAAAGAAAAAAGTATTACTAGACACAAAAACTTATATAAAAACAACAAATAAATTGTTGAAAGAAAAAGGTATTACCAGCAATAAATAAATAAATAAATTTAGTTGGCAATAAATGACCCACCGAGGTTGATATGCCATAAAACAACCAACCAACCAACCAACCAACCAATCATTAACATTCGTCGGACTCAAACCTGCCCTAAAAATATTGACTCTCAAAGTTCAATTCACTATAACCTGCCCCATGTATACTCTGCCATTGATGAAATCATCATAAATAACATGTGAAGTCACGCAAACGACGAGACTTTGAGAGACGATATTTACAGGAAAGGTTCGAGTGGGATTAACACTAATGGGTTAAATATGCATATGTTTATAAATCTACCATGTAATGAATACTGCTGCCACATCTGGTCTAGTTTGTTTTGCAGCATACCTTGAGATTCTTGACAAAATTCAGAGATGGTCCGTTATGTTTTCAATCCTGATCTGGCATCTCGACTTAGTCAATTTCTTATCTTTCCTCCTTGTGAGAAATCCCTTCCAATTTCTTGCTTCCTTGACACCTACAATCTTCAAAAAATTTTAATTCATTTTCTGTCTTTCTGAAGTCTATTCTTTTTGTCTTTTTTCTCACTCCTCTTTTCTAACATCTCTTTGCCACCCTATAACTCACGGCTTTCCAGTGGTATTTTCACCTCACTTTGGGGTGAAATGAAAAAAAATAAACTAAAGATCAGTCAGTCAGTTAAGTGGCATACGTGATATGCGCTTGAGCGATTATGTCTCTTTCAAGACATGACTGACTGGGTAGAATATTATCCCGCAGTAGGTTACTATTGCTTTCTGCGATAGACTGGTTGCCGACCTAGGCTATAGAACCCAATCTGTCCTACTATTTAAACCATAACTGGAAAGAAGGGACGGATTAATACCTTTCCCAAGGGTATTTGCGCATAAGTGAATACAATGGATTCAACTGGAATTCGAACTTGGCTCCCCGGCTTCTCGCTCCACTGTACCACAATGCACAGCCTTTAAAGTATATATATTAGTCATCCACATACAAGCCCATTTCGCTGTATCACAGCTCATCAGTGTGGCTAGACATATCCACTTGTTCTGGCTGGGATCGAAACTCGACCGATTTTATATCAGTCGGAGTCTCTACTCCTTAAGCCATCGGCATAGCTTTTATAAATTAGACATTCAAAAATAAAATAATTAAAAAAGGCTATACAAGTACTACAGAGATATGCTTCATAACATTTAAAGTGTCCAGAACACTTTAAACAAACTCGTATTTCACTGGAACATATCTGACCAGAATTTTGACTTTATAAATGCCAGTTTGATCAGAAAAGAAAAGGATTTTATATGAGTTAAATATATGGAGATTTGAGAATTTTTTTAAAAGACGAATGGTTTAGAATTTTTTAAAATTCAGTTAAGTGTCATACGTAATACATGCTTTTGGGCGATCATGTCTCGAAAGAGACATGACTGACTGAGTAGAAGATTATCCCGCAGTAGTTTGCCATTGCTTTTTGCAGTAGACTGGTTGCCAGCAAAGGCTATAGAACCCAATCTGTCCTATTATTTAACGCATAACTGGAGAGAAGAGATGAATTAATAGCTTTCCCAAGGGTATTTGTGCGTAAGAGAATGCAAGGAATTAAGCTGGAATTTGAACTCAGCTTCCCAATTTCTCATTCCGAGCTGATATCCACTGCACCACAACACACATCCACATAATTTTTTAAATTATTCATCTTTAAAAAAAATCTGAAGAAGCTTGTTAGTGAATTATGTTAGATTAAAAATATTTTTTTTCCTACCTGTTCTTTCCTTATTCTCTCTCTCTCTCTATATATATATAGATGTATATAAAAACACATTTGTACTCACAGAAACTACAAATTACCTTAACCAATACTGACGTCATTGTGCGAACCTGAGAAACCTTTTGGCGAACACTTTTCAAACGTCTTCGTTGGCGTTATTGTTAATTATAAAGCTGGACACAGGAAATAAAACATTTTAATTAAAATTTACTTTTAAACAAGCTTCACCTTTCCTCGATTTTTGTCAGTAAACTTTTGTTGTTTTTTCCCGTGTCCAGCTTGTTAACTATAACGCCAACGAAAACCTTTGAAAAGTGTTGAGCGAAAGGTTCCTCAGGTTTGCACAATGACGTCAATATTGTTTAAAGCAATATATATATATATACACACACACACAAAAATTCTACATATGTTACATAGCTATTTCAGCAAGAAAAATCTTGCGTCTTTAGCAACGATTAGAAACAAAAATATTTTATTTCAAATATTGTACAAAAATTCACATACATATTTGGCTCTGTAAATAGATAATACTATTTACGTTGAGCCCTCCACCTGGATCATTTTTAATATTAATAAAATTAATATTAATAGGCTCTGGTTTTGGGGATTTTACCTACATGCTTTTCATTTTTTGATTTAAAATGAATATATATATATATTACACACACACACACACACAAGTAAAATAGTTACTGGTTGAACCAGCAAACGGTAGATCAAAAAAAAGTGCTCAATGTACATTCAAAATATATGAAGAGAATATGTAGAGCTAACAGTGTGACAAACAATAGAACACATACCACTTGCTACCAAGGTTTTGACCATGCTGGTCTCTTCAGGCTTGGTTGAAATCTAGATAGCAAGTAAGTGGTGTGTGTTTCGTTCTTTGACATACATACATATTTTCTAAACATATACTGTTAAATATAAGAGACAATGAATGTCTATCATGTTTAATCCTGAGCTGTTCTAAACATCGTATTTTGGCTTTAATTTCAGGTGAAAATAAAGACAAAAATTCTCCAACATTTGGATAATTTTTTATTAATTTGGTTCTAAGCTTAAAATCACGTTTAAATCCAGTCATAACATGACATTGCATTTGGTATTGAATACATGGTTCTGTTGTTATTTCGCGCTATCACGCAGTGTGACGTCATAGAACCACATTGCAAATTTGCGAACTGCGTTTGTTATTTTTGGTAACTATTGTTGTTGCCCAGCAGAATTTTATGTCAACACAAAATAAAATCGTCGGTGATGGTGGATGTTATTGTGTTACCGTCTTAATAACCTCTCTGAAGATGGCTCATGTGAGCTGAAAGCTTAGAACCAAATTAATAAAATATTATCCAAATGTTGGAGAATTTTTGTCTTTATTTTCAACTGAAATTAAAGCCAAAATACATTTAGAACGGCTCATGATTAAACATAATAGACATTCATTGTCTCTTATATTTAACAGTATATGTTTAGAATATATATATATATATATATATATATATAGTGTATCAAGGCAGCAGATAATTTTCTAAACATATACTGTTAAATATAAGAGACAATGAGTGTCAATTATGTTTAATCATGAGCCGTTATAAATGTCGTATTTTGGTTTTAATTTCAGTTCAAAATAAAAACAAAAATTCTCCAACATTACAAATTTACGAACTGCATTTGCTATTTTTGGTAACTGTTGCCATTGCTTAGCAGAGTTTTATGCCAACACAAGATAAAATCATCGCTGATGTTTTTGTCTTAACGTCCTTGTAACCTCTCTGCAAATGGCTCGTGTGAGCCAAAAGCTTAGAACCAACTTAATAAAAAAATTATCCAAATGTTGGAGAATTTTTGTCTTTATTTTCACCTGAAATTAAAGTCAAAATATGATGTTTAGAACAGCTCATGATTCAACATAGACATTCATTGTCTCTTACATTTAACAGTATATGTTTAGAAAATTATCTGCTGCCTCGATACACTAAATTTATATAATTATATATATATATATATATATATATATATATATATATATATATATCCACACACACAAATACATATTTAGAGAGAGATTTGTCCTGAAGATTGCATGAAACAGATCCTTACTGCCTGTTGATGACTTTAGTGTCCATTTTTGCATTTGCATCTGCTCTATCCCTAATATTGAGCCTTTTAATCGATAAATCGAGCACACCTCAAAACTATATTTTTATCATATATTAAATTAACATTTTTGGAAGTTTCCTTTTACCGCAATATTACCTCAGAATTTTACATTAAAATGAATGAGGTTCAAGCATTTTTAGAAAATATTCTGCTCAAATTTTTCTTTTCAACTTTGTCGTCAGATTTATAATCATGTTTCATGTTCGAAAATAGAAAGCATTTCACACAATTAAATTTTAACTATTTCAACACAAAGCGATGCTCTTGTATGAAGAGGCGCCAAATAAAATTACCTTAAATATATTATGAAGAAAACTGAATCAATAAACACAACCGAAAGAAGATTTTACCAAAATTCATAAAAGGAATTTGTAGATGTAAATTTCAAATTGAAACAAAGAAAAAAAAATCATACAAAAATACAAGAATGCCAAAAAGATGAAGGAATTTAAGTTGTTTGAATTTCTTAGATGAAGCCTTATGAATTCTTGGCTAGTTTTTCTTTCATCTTATTTTTGTTGCTTTTTTATTGCAATGTGGAAGTTATTTCATACTAGCAGTATAGCCCGGCGTTGCTCGGGTGTAATGAAAGCTTTAAAACTAATCCATGGTCCTGGAGTTCAGACTCAGCCTAAAGAATATTTGTGTGAAGTTTGGTGAGAATCGGATAAAAATTGTGGATTTGTATGAAGGACATACAGACAGATAAACAGGCACACACACAAACATCTTGCCATATATATATATATATAAATTTTCTGCACTATTGTAAGAACTGCAACCTTGAAACTTCTGAATATCGTTTCTTATGTCTTTGTCTATGAGTGTATCAAATTTGATTAAAATCGGACCACTCCTTCTATAACACAATTTTTTGATTATCAATTTGATATTTACCGGGGGTACCTCAACACAAAACCTAGCTAAAAATACTTGCAGATGCTTATAGTACAACTGTGTAAATTTTCAAGGAAATCGGTTCAGCTGTTTCGGAGTCTATAGGTAATGGATCCACGCACACAGACAAAGTTCCATTTATAAATAAGTTTAGATTCTCTATCTAGCAAGTAACATAGATGAGAAAAAAATAAAAGCATATATTTTCTTTCATTGTTTTTAATCACCAAGTTGCTTTTACGTTCTCTTAAAAAACAAAAAAAACTTGGGCATTGTAATTTCTAACAAAATCTTATGTCATGTCAAAGGGATACAAGTTCAAATCTGGTCAGAAACTTTTTTTCAATCCCTACTCTAGTGAGCAATAGTGATTGGAATAAAAAGCAAAATAAAAAAAAATTTACCCAGATTTAAACTTGTATTCCTTTGACACAATCGAAATTTTGTTAAAAATTACAATGTCAAGTCTTTTTTACATTTTGTTTTAGTTTTTAATCTAAAATGTAAAAAGATAAAATAAAGCCGAAGGAGTGAAGAAAAACAGTGAAAAAAAATATGAATGAATACAAAAACAAAAAAGAAAAGAACTAAGATAAAAAAAGTCATAAAAAAAAGAAAGGATGAAAATAAAGAGTAAAATCCAAAAAAAAAAATAATTATAAAAAGAAAAAAAAACAGTATAAAAGAAATAACGAAACAAAATTCAATAAAAGAGAGAAAAATAGCTTATCCAATTTTAGCCAGCTAATCAATTTACTGATATAAATTGATAAAATGGTAAAACAATGAACCCAAATTTAAAGAAATGCTGATCAAAGAACAAATTTCTTGTTGCTCTTAATGGAAAACAAACAGAAAATGTCAGAACTGCTAAATCAGTTTAAAATTCCTGGCTGCTACCTCCTTTGTCATCAAATTTATATACATCTGCATCGATGCTGAAAGTTAATTTTGCTTTATAATATGGATGAGAATAGTGTAGTTGTTACTTCTAAACCATTATCTATGATAAAATCAAATTTACTAATTGTTGATATTTGAACCAATCATTTTTCCTCATAAATAATTCGCACATTTAAGAGCAAAAGGAAAAAAAGAAAATTTAAAATGTTATTCTAAGCAAAAACAGAATCATATTAGAATCTTGCTTGTTTCTTAGTCAGTTTACACCCAGTCAGTACCATATGAATAATAAACTTATAATTATTGCAAATTGCCGAGAAAAAAAAAAAAAAATACACTCACGGTAGAAACCTAGGTCGGGTAATAACTCATTTACAAATGAAAAATATTCAAAAGTTCTATAATTGTATTGAACACGTTTTAATACAAATGTGCACTGGTCTAATCTTATTATGACCAGAAACTAAATAATTAAACAATATATATATATAAATTTTTAAAAACAGTTTTTTTTAGCAATTACATACTAAGTATTAGAACATGATTACTTTTAAAATTGTGGAGAGTACGAAATAAAAATTACTTTTTCTTCACTGTTTGCAAATTTGTGAGCCAGTGCGAAAATTCCAATAGGAAAAAAAATTGCCTCCTGTGCTGAGAAAAAGATTTAAAAAAATTTTGCAAGTAAGTGTGAAATATTAACCAATGAAAAGAGAGCAATTTACAGAAAACAACAAATTGAACTTTCAATGACCTGCATTATATGT
Organism: Ascarosepion bandense; assembly: GCA_037127315.1. Classification (NCBI taxonomy): domain Eukaryota; kingdom Metazoa; phylum Mollusca; class Cephalopoda; order Sepiida; family Sepiidae; genus Ascarosepion; species Ascarosepion bandense. Next base: position 1,068,642 of record JBBBDQ010000127.1, on the reverse strand, counting down.
CTTCTCAACCAAAAATGAGTATGTTTGAAGCTGACCACATGATCAACTAGGCTACATTTTTCGGTTGGTCAGTCAGAGATGAAGGAGTAGAAAACAGAGAAGACACAATGTAGCAAGAAAATAGTCAGCCCCCGCACCACCACCACTGCTAACCCACATTCACACCCTCCCACTGCTTTCTTAATCTCTCCACTTCACCTACAACAGAAAGAGAGGAACAAGACATTACTACTACTTTGTTGATACAGCAAAAACATGGACTTATCTTTTTATGCACAAATTACATTTTGCTACAACAAATAAACTCTTAATTCTTTAAACGCTTTACTCTTAAAACATTTCATGCATACAAATTTATGCTATGCTGTTTGATAAATAAATTTTCATGTATTTATACAAATGAGACAGTTTTATATTTTTCAGCCTTCTGACAATTTTAACTTGTGGGGACTTTGGTTGTGTTTGACACTTTGATAAACATAATCAACATCCCCATAAAGTGACCTTCAATTTACCAGATCAATATTTGAGACTAATCTGTGGATGATGCAGTAAAAATCCACTAATCTTTCCTTTGAGGTGCAAGAGATAATCCAATTTTTTTTTTTTTCTGATCAAAGATGCAGGCACACCTGCTACAACTCGAAAGAATCCAAATTTATATTGAATTGCAAAAGTAAAAATGCTCATAAATTGATGAACGAGGAAAAAAATAAACAATATTGCCAAATTAAAAGCAATTAATAAAATCAAATTTCTATAAAATATTTTTACAAGAGTTAAATTCTAATTAAAATGCTTCAAGATTTTGCTCTTAATATAATTTCATAATGAATGAGCTAAAAAAATAAAAAATAAAAAATAAAAAAAATAAAAAAATAAAATAAAATAACAGCTCTTTTGGCCTTCAGAACATGATTTACAATTGCAAATTCAAAATTAGCTATTACAATCATTTACTTAAATTAATAAGTGCTTATCAAACTTCAAGCCACCCAAATAGGCATACAAAGGGAGACAAAACAAGTTGACAAACATTTTTCATTAAGGGACATTTTCCTTTGTTCCTATTTGCAAGTGACAAATACCCTAGAGAAACATATCTGAAGGGGGGGGATAAGTGTATAGATGTACCAGCTTTAACTGAATGAAGAAAAATTAAAATCATAAAAGTCACTTTAATAAAGTGTTTGATTGCATAAAAACATCAGAAGAAACAATACCCACATGATAAAAATCTTGTTGCAGATTGGCTAAAAGCTGTAGCAAATTTTTTTTTTTAATCATTTCACCCCAAGCAAGGCATTCCACTGCCACTATTGTGCATGGGGCTACATAGGGGAAGGAACAGAGAAAGAATGGTTAGATATAGGAAATATAGGAAATGTCAGAAGGAGGGTGATAGATGGGTAAGGATACCGAGGCTGAGGGTTGGGTAGATGGGAAGAGTGTTTGAAAGAATGGATACGAGTTAGTGTGATAAGAGGTGTCTATTGACCTTACATTTAAACTCCTGGAGATTGTAGCCGTTGGGGAAGCAATCATGTGGAAGGGAATTTCACAGTCGGGAAGTGTGCGAAAAGAAACTGTTGGAGTAGAAATTGCAGTTGCATTTTATCGATTTCACTGTAAAAGGATGGGATCTAGTTGCTAATCTAGTATCTCATGCAAATTCATACCTAGGGGGCACCAGTGATCTAAGTTCATTGGAGCAGAAGCCGTGAAAGTATTTATAGAAGAGACACAGGGAAGCCATGTTGCGCTGGTGAGAGAGAGACTGCAGCCAGTCTGCCAAGTCAGTATTGATCATATTACAGACTCTCCGTTGTACTTTGTCAAGAAGCCCGAGGAGAATAGCAGGAGCACCCGACCAGATGTGGAAGCAGTATTCAATGCACAGGTGGATGGTAGATTTATATATGTGCAAGATAGATTCAGACAGAAAAAACTTCCGGGCACTGCACAGAGAACCGACTTTCATAGCAGCGGATTTAGCAATGGATTCTATATAGTCGTTCCACTTGAGGTCCGCTGAAAGTATGAGACCAAGGAGGCGTAGTGTTTTACTCTTAATAATATAATACATCTCTTCCTCCTTTAGCTATGAGTCAAATGTCAAATAACAGGAGAGATTGGGTTCTACAGCCTTGGTCAGCAACCAGTCTACCACAAATTTTTTTTTTTTTTGTCAGTTGGAAAGTTTAGGTTTTAGTTGATAAGATTGCACAGAAAAAATTTTTAAAAAATTGATAATCAACAAATTTATAGTTGGTGGTAACGTCGTACCGGCAAGTGGTTCCAAAATGGAGGATCGATTTACTATAACATTGTATGAAAAAATGAGACCCCCTCTAAAATGTTTTTAAATATTGAAATTTTTCCAAATTATTTTTTTTGTCAATCAGAAAGTTCAGAGTGTAATTGATAAGTGTGCATGGAAAAAAGTCATAAAAAAAATGAAAACCAACAAATTTAAAAGGTTGTGATAGTCTCTTTCAGGTCCGTCGAAAAAAAAAAATGCAGGATTCAAAGAGATAGAAAATGACAAGTGGCACTGCATTTAAATTTTTGAAGATTAAAGTTGACATGAAAGTGCAAAGATGGAAGAAAGTTTCACAGGCAAAATTGATTGGGCTTCACGGCATATCAACCACTGCAGGGTCATTCAATGCCAGTGTGGTATGATGTATATATTTTATTTTGTTTGGTTCTGTAACATATTTCTGTTATATAATTGGTTTGGTAGCTATTCGTTTTTTTTGTTGTTTTTGTTTGTTTTGTTTAGAGAAGTTTGAATAGTTTTGTCTCTTAAATATTGTATAATTTGGTAAGGTTTTACTTTTTGGAACACTTCGACAACATTTGTTGTTTTGTCATATTTTCTTCGAATGTTTTTGTACTTTTTACATTCGATTAGTATATGTTTTATTGTTATCTGCTGGTTGCAGAGTGGACATGTGGGTGCTTTTTCAGCTTCAATCAAATATGGGTGGGTCAGTTTTGTATGCCCAGTTCGAATTCTATTTAGTACGATCTCTTCTCTTCGTCCCTCCAGTTTTTTGGCTTTATTTTTGATTTTCGGTTCGTGTTCATATAATTTTCACAGGCAAGAGGTGCAAGAGAAGAAACTATTAGAACAAAACTTACAGTTACATCTAGCAATTTCAACAGTAAAATGATGAGACCTACCTGCCAATCTAGTACTGCACTTAGATTCATAAAGTCTAGGTACCAAAAAAGAAAACATTGGCATGAAAATATAGAAATAGCATAAGGCAGCTACATTATAACAGTGGGAAATTGACTGAAACTGAGGTGCCAGGGCAAGACTGATAACATTGCAATGAGACTTTTTCCCTGGAATTATATTAGATAGCCTACCACTTGCTGATGCCTTTCTGGTGCGTCATGGCTCATACCATGTGACATCCGGTCACCAGGAGGTATAAAAGACAATGTACCCTAACATGGGGTTTGTCATTATCATGGACTTCAGGAAGTAACATCTACTACTGAGAGAGACTGTAAATATTGGATATACATCTTGGTCGCACCACTCTGTTAATAAAGTAGTTTAGCTACAATTCTCGACAGGGCCGTAGCTGATGCTAAAAAAAAAACAATGGACACAGAGAAAATTGCCCAGATTTATTAGTTGACAATGTGATGACGTCATCAGTGTGATCTGTTTCTAGAAACTATAATTTTTGCGGATTTTTTCGGCTATTCCAATGAAAATTAGGTACAGAACGTGAACAAAAGCAGGAAATCAGGTTCGGACTTTCTGAGTATAACCAGTCTTTTCTCCCAAAATTAGTAAATAAACAAACAGATTGTTACTGCGTTCATTTGGATATTTTCTTCGTTTTTCTTTCTTTGTGAATTGTTTAGTTTGATTTCTGACGAAGACATTTTTCTTTGCTCGGATTTTCACTATGATTGCACGGATCGGCCTGGAGCCATGTCCGGTGTGCCCGGTAGTCAGATACGGCCATGTTTCTCGATTTATCTCTTCATTCCATGATACAACACTTTCATAGTTGCTGTGCATGGCATTGGCATACAAACATATTGTTAGAAATAATTAGTCACTAATACAGAGTTAGTATTTGGTGAATGCACTAACCCTTTCATGCATGGTCACATTCATGGTACACAATAAGAAAGAAACCTACAAACAATTGCTAACTATAAGACACACACTCTGAAAGTGCTTGCAATCATTTGTGTGTCTTCACACGCAAGTGAATGCATGGAATTCGTTTTCTTTTTATCATAAAATATGAAGCCATACTTAAAAATGCCCTTATTCGTTGCCTTGAAGACTATTTTTACAATAATTTCATACAGAAGGGGAAAAAGGAAGTGTATATATATATGTACACACACACACATATAAATATCACCAGCAAACATGAATATATATATATATATATATATATAAGTAGAGTTTTGGAATAGATCAAAGTGTAACATCTAAAATGACATCAAAAGGTGATCAGTAATGTTGGCAATAAAAATGTTTTGCCTGAAATAACAAAGGAAGATAAAACAACTGAAACATTTCAGCACACAAGATGTTTTTTTTTTTGTTTTTTTGAGGAGGAGTGCTTCTGTTTCAAAACCGAAAGATGAACAGAGGACACTTAGCAGAAGAAAGAGAAAAAGGAACAAAAAAAAAATAGATTAAAAAAGTTGTTTACCAAAAAATGAATAAAAAAGTTAAAACACCTGTTTCTCTTGCATAACCTATAATTTACAATGTTACTCATCTATTTGAACCCCTGAGTATGTGATCATTAGGAAATTAGATAAAAAAAGCAAAAAAAAGACAAAGCTAGCAAGAGAATGACTTTGCTATGAACAGCACAACCAAATAAGAACCCAAATAAGATGTATGCATTAAGATAGGGAGGTTCTCAACCTGTTGGGGGTGGGGCTCTTTTACTTTTTGGTTTTTATTCACAGAATTCTGTTTATTGAATTCAATATGCTGGCATTCTATTGAACATTTTTTGTTTATTGAAATCTATTTCAGTTTATTTATTTAATATTATCTCAAAAAAAGAAAAAAATCTTAAAATTTTAGTGATACAAGTCTTACCAACAGGGGTTCTCAACCAGGGGCAATTCTTCCCGTTTTAACATCTGCTTCAGTTTATTTTATAATTGATTCTAAATTAAAACAACTGATATCGACTCAGAATGACAGATCAGGGAACTAAGTTCGAATTCCAGCTAAATTCCTTGCATTTACTTATGCACAAATACCCTTGAGAAAGGTATTAATCCATCTTTTCCCTGCAGTCATGATTAATTAATAGAGCAGATTGGATTCTATAGCCTTGGTTGGGAACCAGTCTACCACAGAAAGTAATGGCAACCTACTGCAGGATAATTTTCTGCCCAGTCAGTCATGTCTCTTTTGAGACATGATCACCCAAAGTGTGTATCACATTTGACACGTAACTGACTATATTTATTCAAGTTTAAAAATATCAAGATTTTCTATTGCTATTAAATTTGTAAAATTCTTCTTCTAAAAAAAAAAAAAAAAAGAAATGGTCCATGTATATGTACTAATATAGAAAAGATTGAAGATTTTCAATAATATATACATATTATTTGGAATACACCTTTTGAGTTGGACAATCTTGGAAATGGGGTGGTGGGAAGACTGACATTCTGACATGGTGAAAAGGGGTGAACTGGTTCTCAACCTTCTCCTCACCCAAAGTATTAAGATGCAATAAAAAAAAATTTTTTTTTTTAATCATATTACCCCGAGCAAGGCGGTAACGCCACTGATGTGCAGGGGGCTACATAAGAGTGAAAAGATTGAAAAAGAGAAAGCCAGAAACCACATCCTAAACAGGGAACAAGGGATGAGCCTCTTCACCTGTTCAATAGACGTGGTGGAGTGTGAACCGGGCGATAGTTTAGTCTATCTACTCCAATTGGAAAAAAAAATGAAAAGAAAAGAGTGAAAAGATTGAAAAAGAGAAAGCCGGAAACTACACCCTAAACAGGGAACAAGGGATGAGCCTCTACTCCTGTTCAATAGACGTGGGTGGAGTGTGAACCGGGCGAGGTTATTATTGTGGATACTCTTCCTGATCTTCATAAATGATCTCCCAGACGTGATCAAGTTCCAAGTACGACTCTTGACTTTCAAGAAGAAATAAGAATTCAAGTTTGATTGGATCAACAGAAATCCACATCCCAATTTCAATTAAAACAAAAATGAAAATTAAATTTTCAAATAAGCTATATTGCCAGTTCAAGTAAAATATTTTGTCACTAAATATAAATAGTGTTTTAGAACTATGAATTTATTATTTTTGAGGTCAGCTCAGTAAATATGTAAGCTGCATAACTAGGACTTGGACAACATGGATTCTTTAGTCTGTAACTTGTCTTCAGTCGGTGCATCTGAAGTGTATTGGCAAGAGAACCATCCCCAAGGGAAAGTTTTGAATTTGCTGGGACTATTATGACTGAAATTATTAAAATAGTCAGACTTTTATGTTTCTTTTAATAATTGATGAAGAACTGATTTTAAGTAGTGTTTTAATAATTGATGGTGGAAAAAATTTTAAATTCTCTAACAATTAATGGTAAAAAAAAATTCCTTGTTTCATCTGTGTTATAATTCATAATAATAAAAATATTTACCAGTAAAATAAACTGGGGGTCTATTTTGAAGAAGTAGAGAGAGGGTTAATGTTTATTAAATCGGCCTTATGTTAAACATAACTGAACTCCCTACAACTTAGGATTATTCGCTATCATCAGAATGTGTGGAAGAGTAAAAGTATACATCTTGTATATTTAAATAGAAATTTATTAATAGAAACAAATAACATGAATTGGTAGAAGTCAATGTTCAATGAGAAACAATATTAAGAAGTTAAGGGTATCAAGAGTTAGTAGTAGTCCTTGCAAAAGTGAGTTTATGTGTACGTAGGCAGGAATGTATGTATGAGCGTTTATTGTTGGGTAGGATTATCTTTGAAGTTATTGCTCAGGGTGAATGGTGAAAAGGAACGTGGTGAGAGAGAAAGATAGAGACAATAATAGCGATCGCTTGATGTTTGTCAAGGGACATGTTAATTACTCATTTCTTTTCTCTCTGGAGATGGTCAAGCTTGCTCTGTCTTTTATTTCATTTTGTGGGGCTTCAAACAAGTCATTTGTGAATTCACTCCCCGATGTGATTCTGGCCTTTCTATTTTGTTTTTTGATGTTTCCTAGTTTTCTATTGGCGGAAAAACATTTCACATCGAGGTGTGAAATTTCGCAAGTTTTGTTTTTGCATGCGTGCTAAGCAAGGTTTTGTAAATTTGAGCAAATTTGTTTATTTCTAACAAAATCAATGAGTCAGTGCTTAGCAATTGAATTTTTAAATGTAGAACTTGTTTTGTTCACTACAATTTAACAAGGATCAGTAAAATAAGCTTAAAAGCTGTGTTGGTTTTGTCTGGTTTTCTAAGTAAAGTACATGTTGTTATGGTGAAACACACCTATTCCTCAGATAATGGACTCTCTCTCTCTGTTATGGTGAAACACACCTATTCCTCAGATAATGGACTCTCCCTCCTATATTAATAAGAGTTAACGAGAAGTTAACTCAAGAAGTTCTTGAAAAGTTCTTAGAAGTTCTAGAGAGTTCTTTAGAGTTCTATTGGAGTTCAGTAGAACTACTAGGCAGTTAGCCAAGTACTAAGGAGTCAGCTTTCAGTGGAAGATTACCAAGTTCCTAACATTTTGGGTGCATTAAGTTGATTAGCAACTGACATAGCACGATTATAACTTTCAGTGCGAAAACTACTCCACAACAAATATGAACACTAACATCTGCACGTCAGAAGCACTTTCCTTTGGCTAAAGAAAAAAAATGGTGTTATAGAGCTCTCTGTTTCAGAGCCATCCTGACTATTGGCTAATACCTGCTCAGTAAACATTTGCTGAGTATTTTTTCCACACCACCTACTCTGAGTAGAATGTCTCTCCTCAACAACCAATTGTGAAAGAGGACATAACTACTAATACTTACTGAGCCGCACATCTCTTGTCGTGTTGAACCAGTTCTCAGTTACAAAAGTATGTTCATCTATTTCACCAAGACTGGCAAAACAGTCTCTTAAATTTTTCTCGTACTAATCACTTGTGAAACTCTTCCAGGTTTTTACTTCCCTGTCACCTACAATCTTCAAAAATTTAAATTTCTGTTCTTTTATTGTCCTTTCTCCCCATTAACGTCTTCTCATTCTCTTACACTCCCAGTTGCCCATTGTGTCACGGTGACATTATCGCCATCTTCTGTTTTCTCGAAACCTGTTCTTTTATTGTCCGTTTCTCCTCACTATCGTCTTCTCATTCTCTTTCACTTCCAGGAGCCAGTTGCGTCTTAGTGGTATTATCGGCATCTTCCATTTTCCTCGACCTGTTCTTTTATTGTCCTTTCTTCTCCTTAAGTTTTCTCATTCTCTTTCACTTCCAGTAACCCCTTGCGGCTTAGTGCTATTATTGTCATCTTTTGTCTCCCTGAAACCTGTTCTTTTATTTAAGGCATTCAACTGGAATACAAACTCAACTCCCTGATTTCTCATTCCGAGCCAATATCCACTGCACCACAACACACATCCATCAAGAAATGCTTACAGCACCTGGTATTCCCAAGTGGTCACCCATCTAAGTAGTGACCAGGCTCAACGTTCTTTAACTTCAGTGATATGATTATATATATATATATATATATATATATATATATATAAAATAAAACAAATTTTCAATATTCGAAATTGTTGAATGAACATTTCAAATGAAATGTTCATTCAACAATTTTGAATATTGAAAATGTATTTTATTTTATATTAGCTCTAATTTTAATTACATTGAACTCTCCTCCTGTATCATTTTTAAATTTTAAAATTTAATATTAATTAGGATCAGGTTTTTTTGGATTTACCTTACTACTTTTTCGTTTAGATTAAAGTATTTTATTAAAAAAAAACAAAAAAAAACATATATATATATATGCATGCAGGTTTCCAATAATTTTGTATAGGATACAAAATTAATAGACAAAACTTGTCTATATTATTCAATGAAACCTGCATTAATGAAAAAATGCTACCAAAATACACACAATATATATATATATATATATATAGCATAGTGATGATCCACGTATACTGTCTTAATATGTATAGGAAAGAATATTAAAACGTTTTGAGTTTAAAAATGTGTTTTTTTGACAGTATTTGTTTATTTCTACTATTATATTTTATATTTCAGACCGCCCTCGGTCCTTCATCAGAAACAAATGATTTTAAAATTTGAATTAGTAACAGATTTCGCAAGACCATCAGTGAAGAGTCTGTTTACATCATGTGACACGTTTGTTTACATCACATGACGCATTTGTGGAGAGAGTTTTTGTTTTTACATTAAGTGACATTGATATATATATATATATGCATCATGTGCCAATAAGAACCAAAAGACAATTTGAAATTGCTAAAATAAAAATATAAAATTTATCTAATTTTACATATGTACACCTGTGGGTCATCAGTTTCTTACCAATTAGATTGAAATGCATTATGAAGTGGAACCAATTTCTGTGCAGCTTATAGCCACATCACATTATAATACGATAAAATACTGGATGGTCACCCAAGTTAAGCAACCCTAGATGGGTGACTTCTTGTGAATAACAGATGATGTAAGCTTCAATGTGCCGGGCGTCCCTCAAAGTTCTATTCTAGGTCCCATGCTCTTTCTGATCTACATTAATGATCTCCCCGATGCCATTAGATCCCAAGTTGGCATGTATGCTGATGACACAACAATCTACTCTCGCATTGATCAAAAACCAGGTGTGGGCGACAAAGCGAACCTCGCTGCCGTGCTTGAAAAGGACCTCCAATCCGTAGTGGCCTGGGGTAGGAAATGGCTAGTAAATTTCAATGCTTCTAAAACGAAGCTGTTATCAACTGACCACCATAGACAATCGCATCTACCTCCCATTAGCATGGGACAGGCTAGCCTCCCAGAGAGTAAAACACTACGCCTCCTTGGCCTTACACTTTCAGCGGACCTCAAATGGAATGACTATATCGAATCCATTGCCAAATCTGCCGCTATGAAAGTCGGCTCTCTGTACAGGGCCCGGAAGTTTTTCCCACCTGAATCTATTCTGCACATATACAAATCTACTATCCGCCCGTGTATTGAATATTGCTGCCATATCTGGTCGGGTGCCCCTGCTGCTCTCCTTGGGCTTCTTGACAAAATACAAAGGAGGACCTGTAACGTGGTTGACACTGACTTGGCAGACTGGCTGCAACCACTCTCTCACCAGCGTGATGTGGCTTCCCTGTGCCTCTTCTACAAGTACTTTCATGGCTTCTGCTCCGATGAACTTAGAGCACTGGTGCCGCCTAAGCAGGAATTTACACGAGATACTAGATTAGCAACTAGGTCCCACCCTTTTACAGTTAAACAGATAAGATGTAACCGTAAATTCTACTCCAGCAGCTTCTTTTCTCGCGCTTCCCGCCTGTGAAACTCCCTTCCACAAGTCTGCTTTCCCGACAGCTACAATCTCCAGGTGTTTAAATGTAGGGTCAATAGACACCTCCTATCACTCTAACTCCCAATTATTCTCAGAACACTCATCTACCCAACCCTCATTCTCGGTATCCCTACCCGCCTATCACCCACCCTCTGACATTTCCTATATTTAATCATCCTTTCTCCACTCTACGTAGCCCCCTGCGCAGTAGTGGCAGTGACATGCCTTGCTCGGGGTGAAACGCTTGTAACTGATAATGGCTTGGAATTGTTAATCAGATAACGGAGTTTCAATCTCTATAGTGTTCGTTATATTTTCTTATGCAAATATCCATGGGAAAAGCATAAATCCTCCTTTTCCCCTCAGTAATGAATTAATTATGAAGACTTGTATCACTAAACCATGATCTAAACTTATTTATAAATGGAACTTTGTGTGTGTGTGTGTGTCCGTTACCTATAGACTCCGAAACGGCTGAACCGATTTTCTTGAAAATTTACACAGTTGTACTATAAGCAACTGCAAGTGTTCTTAGCTCGGTTTTGTGTCAAGGTACCACCAATAAATGTCGAAAAATCGATAATTGAAAAAAATCAGGTTATAGAAGGTATGGTCCGATTTTAATAAAATTTGATACACTCATAGACAAAGACATAAGAAACAATATTCAGAAGTTTCAAGATTGCAGTTCTTAGAATTGTGCAGAAAATCGATAATATATATATATATATGTATATAAAAATAAAAAGGCAAGATGTTTGTGTGTGTGTGTGTGTGTGTGTGTGTGTGTGTGTGTGTGTGTGTTCATCTGCTTGTATGTCTGTATTTTTTTCAGCCCTTTTATTTTAGTTTTTGCTGCGGGTTTGGCTCTATGTAGGTATAATTGTAGTTCTTAGTTTCAGCCATGATGCCATTTACTCAAAGGACTTATTTAGCCTTCAAAATTCAGTTTACGACGAAAAAATTTTTATATCATATCGATACCAGGAAATCAAAATTTGACTTACATCCATTCATTTTTCTATCAGTCTACGGTTTTGCTTTAACTGGAAACAACTATTGCTTTTTAGTCTTTCGTGCCAACATCCAAAGAGTCTGAGCTCCAGGACCATGGATTAGTTTTAAAGCTTTCATTACACCCGAGCAACACCAGGCTATGCTGCTAATTATCTATAAAGAAGAAAAATCCTTACAAACAAAAAGTATTCTTTGGCTATAAATAACCTGCAAAAGGTTAATACGCCATGGAAATTGAATGAAACAATCAACTGGGATTCAAACAGATTTCCAATTTCTTATTCTTAGCTGTTATCCATTCCATGTGATGAGCATTGTGGTGCAGTAGATATCTGCTTGGAAAGAGAAATCAGAAAGTTGAGTTCAAATCCCAACTATGGGTTAAATAGCAAAACAGACTGGGTTCCATAACTTTGGTTGGCAGTCAGTCTACTGCAGAAAGCAATGGCAACTTCATGTAAGTAAACTTTCTGCTCAGTCATGTTTCAGATATGGCACTTAACTGACTATCATGTGCCAATAAGGACAAAAATCGCCAACAAAAGCCAATACCATGCCTTTTCTGAATATTTCATGGCCCAGCAGATAAATGCATCGGTTGAAGTAATCCAGTATCCTGTGACCTAACAGTTGTGAGTTTAATACCTGGCCACAACAGAGGTGAACAAAAACTTGATGAATTGAGTTACTTCACTTCAGTAACAAACTGAAGTATCCAGAGTAGGCATCACAGGTGGAACGACAACAATCTATTTCAGTGGATGAAATAAAGGGTCTGGTTCAAAATTCCAACACATATCTGAAGAAGGCCCAACCATACAATGGCTGAAACATTGTGAATATAACAAAGAAGATTACAACAGCCTAAGCAATGTAAATAGTTACAATATCTCATTTCAGAAATATAGACAAAATTAATTTCATTTTATGTAAATACTAGCAGTATAGCCCGGCGTTGCTCGGGTATAATGAAAGCTTTAAAACTAATCCATGGTCCTGGAGCTCAGGCTCTTTGGACATTGACACAAAAGACTAAAAAGCAATAGTTGTTTCCAGTTAAAGCGAAACCGTAGACTGAAAGAAAAATGAATGGATGTAAGTCAAATTTTGATTTCCTGGTATCGATGTCAGATTTTTTGCACTATTGCAAACCTTGAAACTTATGAATATCATTTCTTATGTCTTTGTCTATGAGTGTATCAAATTTGATTAAAATTGGACCATTCCTTCTATAACTCGATTTTTTTCAATTATCAATATTTATCGGGGGTACCTTGACACAAAACCTAGCTAAGAACACTCGCAGACGCTTATAGTACAACTGTGTAAATTTTCAAGAAAATCGGTTCAGCCATTTCGGAGTCTATAGGTAACGAACACAGACAGACAGACACACAAAGTTCAATTTATAAATAAAATTAGATTTAGATACACCTCTAGGTACTCACATAATTCCACTCCATGATGTGTTTCAAATTCTATATGTTAGGGTGAACAAAAACCCTGAATATGAAAGACCTTTTTAATTGAGGCCTGCATATTCAATGAAAGAGAAATGGGATGACCAGAAGGGAAAACATGAATCCCATTTCCAGTGAAATGATTTATTTATTCACAAATTGCCGCAGTATGGTAGGCAAGTGACAAATTTGCTGTTATTTCTATCTTATTATCTTAGGGATATTAGGATTAAGGATATTATCGTCAGGAATATTATGGTTAAAGAGAGATTATCCACACAACAAAGTTTGTTAACTCCTGAATTACTCAGACAAGAATTCGCCAGGGCAACTGAAAGTCCTCCCCTACTAGAGAAAAACAACTAGCTTAAATTGAGCCAGCAGGAGAAATATGTTAATCCAACGAGGCATTTGTTCTTTTTATAACCAGAAGATGTAAGTTCAATTCCTATGCTGGGTAATAAACATCACATATAGAACAGAACTTAACACCATCCGTCACCACCTCTCTGCCTAGTTCTACAACACAACATACAGTTTTCTAATCTGCCTCTATACCTTGACAGTTTGTCACCTAACAAGTGACTCATAAAAGATTTATTTAAACTATAAAATCTCACGAACAGATCTCCTTACCTTCCAACCAAGTGGCACTTGATCCCTAAAGTTTTTTTTATTCACTTGAACCTCATGGGTTCCCAGTTCCTTCCACCTTATCTTTCACTCCCAATACCCCTCCTTACATCTTAGTGGCATTATTGCCTTGCTTGTGGTGACTTCATTTCCTTTTTCCCTACTTGTGGACTGCATGTGGTTATTTTAGAGATCTCACTTTTAGATATTATTGCTGATTAGAAAACACCAGTCACACCAAGCTCAGATGAAATTATTTACTGCCCACTTAACTATGGGGATGTCCTCATCACAGCCACATCCCACTGTGTCACAATAAAAGCATTCAATAGCATATGCACTTTCATATGATAAATATTACAATTGTATCATAATTCACAGCAATTATGAATAGACCAAATCCAAAAATAGACATTCTCAACAACGTATTCACTGACAAGAATAAGAAATTAGAAACAATAAAATTAAAAACATGATTTTTTTTCTAGATTAAAAAATAAAATACATTAATAAAAATGAAATTGAGAACTAAAAACAATTTTATCCATCTGAATCTATTTTGAAACCCAAAATAAAAGTTTTAAAAATACAATATTCACCTCAAATATCTACATCTGTTGACTTGAAGTTAAAAAAAATGGATATTAAAACTGACAGTATCATTTTAACCTTGGCCAAGTTTTAACTATTTATATCAAGGATGCTTTATTCATGGTTTCAAAAACGAACAACTTTTGCTGGAATGTTTTTTTTTTTTTTTTATCATCATATTATCACCCCAAGCAAGGCAGTTTACTGCCACTGGTATGCAGGGGGTTACAGTTACAAGGAAAGAGTGACAGGTTATAGGGGTGTCAGGAAGTGGGTAAGAGAAGGATGAGAATACTGATGAGAGTGGAGTGGACAAAGAAAAGTGCATGAGAGAGAGGATGCAAGTTAGTGGGATAGGTGACTATTGACTTTACATTTAAATTCTTGGAGATTGTAGCTGTCGGAGAAACAAGTAAATGGAAGGGAATTCCACAGGCGGGAAGTGCGAGAAAAGAAGCTACAGAAGTAGAATTTGCATTTACATTTTATTCGTTTCACAGTAAAAGGGTAGGACCTAGTTTGCTAAACTTGTGGCTTGAGTAAATTCATACATAGAGGACACCAGTGAGTTTTTCTTCTTTTTTTTTTAATCATTTCAAGGTGGAAATGCCACTGATGTGCGGGGGGCTACATAACTGTAAAAAGATTAATTAGAAGAGAATGAGGAGTACAGACCAGTTAGAAAAGAGCAATAGAAAGATGAGAATGCAGGTGTGATGACAGTTACATAGGTGGAGGGAAAGGGAAGGATATATGGGGTGGGGAGAGAGCTAGAATCCAGTGGTTAATAGATGAGTATTGACATTGCATTTAAATTATTGAAGGTTGTAGCTATCAGGAAAGCAAGAATATGGGAGAGAGTTCCACAGGCGGGAAGTGCGAGAGAAGAAGCTGCAGGAGTAGAATTTGCATTTACATTTTATTCGTTTCACAGTAAAAGGGTGGGACCTAGTTTGCTAAACTTGTGGCTTGAGTAAATTCATACATAGAGGACACCAGTGAGTTTTTCTTCTTTTTTTTTTAATCATTTCAAGGTGGAAATGCCACTGATGTGCGGGGGGCTACATAACTGTAAAAAGATTAATTAGAAGAGAATGAGGAGTACAGACCAGTTAGAAAAGAGCAATAGAAAGATGAGAATGCAGGTGTGATGACAGTTACATAGGTGGAGGGAAAGGGAAGGATATATGGGGTGGGGAGAGAGCTAGAATCCAGTGGTTAATAGATGAGTATTGACATTGCATTTAAATTATTGAAGGTTGTAGCTATCAGGAAAGCAAGAATATGGGAGAGAGTTCCACAGGCGGGAAGTGCGAGAGAAGAAGCTGCAGGAGTAGAATTTGCATTTACATTTTATTCGTTTCACAGTAAAAGGGTGGGACCTAGTTTGCTAAACTTGTGGCTTGAGTAAATTCATACATAGAGGACACCAGTGAGTTTTTCTTTTTTTTTTTAATCATTTCACCCGAGCAAGGTGGAAATGCCACTGATGTGCGGGGGGCTACATAACTGTAAAAAGATTAACTAGAAGAGAATGAGGAGTACAGACCAGTTAGAAAAGAGCAATAGAAAGATGAGAATGCAGGTGTGATGACAGTTACATAGGTGGAGGGAAAGGGAAGGATATATGGGGTGGGGAGGGAAAGGGAAGGATATATGGGGTGGGGAGAGAGCTAGAATCCAGTGGTTAATAGATGAGTATTGACATTGCATTTAAATTATTGAAGGTTGTAGCTATCAGGAAAGCAAGAATATGGGAGCGAGTTCCACAGGCGGGAAGTGCGAGGGAAGAAGCTGCAGGAGTAGAATTGTCGTCTGCATTTGGCTAACCTGACTGTGAATGGGTGGGACAAGTGCATTGGCAAATAAAAGTATTTGTAAATGAGACACAGGGAAGCTATATTGCGCTGGTCATTTCCTACCCCTTTTGTACAATCAACTGAAAAGATCTTTGGGGATTAAAATTTTCTATAATGTTGGAATATTCAAAAACAGAATGAGCCAATGTCGATCCAACATCAAAATTCACAATTGCCTAGCACGAATTTACACGAGATACTAGATTAGCAACTAGGTCCCACCCTTTTACAGTTAAACAAATAAGATGTAACCGTAAATTCTACTCCAACAGCTTCTTTTCTCGCGCTTCCCGCCTGTGGAACTCCCTTCCACAAGTCTGCTTTCCCGACAGTTACAATCTCCAGGTGTTTAAATGTAGGGTCAATAGACACCTCCTATCACACTAACTCCCAACTATTCTCACAACACTCTCATCTACCCAACCCTCATTCTCGGTATCCTCACCCGCCTATCACCCACCCTCTGTTATTTCCTATATTTAACCAGCCTTTCTCCTCTCTACGTAGCCCCCTGCACAGTAGTGGCAGTGACATGCCTTGCTCGGGGTGAAACGCTTACAAAAAAAAAAAAAAAGCAAAGGAATTCACTGTTGCATTTATCATCAACCTAAATTATTAAAAATAAGACACAAAAGGAAAACCCTCAAGCAAGGTGTGACAAAATAAACAAAGTTGCCTGCAGTCAGGATCAATGTCATTATTAAGTCCATGATTCTTTCATTAGCTACATAGAGTATGATCTAAATTAGGGTTATATACTATTTTTTTTTAACTCAGGATTGTTTTTCTCCTAGTCTGGTGACCAACCAAGGCAGCAGAGCCAAGTCTACTATTTAACCCATAGCTAGAGTTAAACATAGAAGTACTCTTAAATGTTTAATAAACAAGGCAGAGGAGTTCAAGGAATTTTTTTTCAACTTTCTTGAGCTTATTAAAACGACCTATTTTATTAAATTCACTTATTTTTTTTTTAGTTATTACAATCAAGAAAAGACAGCTAAAGTTCCTGGGACATGCAATGAGGAAGGAGGGCTTGGAGAACTTGATACTAACAGGCCAGATTGGGGGAATAGAGACAGGGGAAAGCAGTGGATAAAATATTTAAAGGGCCTGATCAGGTGGATGACAGAATGGGGGTTGTGTGGTGTAACAGGAGAAAGCGTGCTACGAGCCATCAGGGATAGGGAGGCGTGGAAAGCCATGATCACCTACATCCAGAAAGGTCAAGATACATAGAAGAAGACTGACAGTTTAATTTTTCAGTGTCATTTTTGATTGTTGAGACATGGAACTGACATATATATATATATATATATATATATATATACAGAGAGAGAGAGAGAGAGAGAGAGAGAGAGAGAGAGAGAGAGTCATAGTCTCACAAACATGATGTGGCTTCCCTCTGTCTTTTCTACAAGTATTTTTATGCCAACTGCTCTGATGAGATTCCCATCTTCCCTTCGGTATCTCAATTATATGTATTTATGCATGCTACTAGATTGGCATTAAGATCTCTCCCTTTTACCATCAAACTAGTTTAATGTAACCACCTCTTCAACTCTAACAGCTTCTTTTCTCACATTTCCCGTTTGTGGAACTCACTTCCATTTGAATACTGCTAGCTACAATCTACAAAAGTTTAAATGTAACGTCAATAGCCATCTTATCTCCTTGATTCCCATCCATCTCTTATCTTTTCTTCGAAATCCTCTGCACCCTTTTTATTCTCTCACTGTAACCCCCTGCTCACCAGTGGCATTTCTACCTTGCTTGCGGTGAAATGATTATTAGAATAAGAAATAAAAAAAAACATATATGTATGAGAGAGAAAATTAAAAGTAAAAGATTGTCACTTAGCTGATTGATATAACTTCAAACTGCTAAGTTTGAAATGTTTATCTATATCAATTCTATTAATGTTCTAATTTTGATATCAAGCACATTATTGTAAAGACTGCTTGCGCCTTAAACCTCTTTTTTTCTCGGTTTTTCACTGACTGTCAATATTTTTGGCTTCGTACTATCTTTGATATCGCTATATATATATATATATATATATATATATATATATATATATGAGAAGAAAACGGTTAATTATGTGTTGAGTTTTCTTCTCAATATATTATAATGCTCTGGATAATATCCATTGAGCTCTCTATTTTTATCTTATTAAATATATTAATTAGATAAAATCTTTGAATTATCCTCTCCATTTTTGCAGGTTTGCCATTCTCTCTTTCATATATATATATATATATATATATATATATATATATATAAACATTGATGGAAGGCAGTAAATAACCCTCAAAACTCAGGTAGCTTAGTACGCATTTCAAAATTTCTAAGTGTATATATATATATATATATATATATATATATATATGAACTTAGAAATTTTGAAATGCAATGGAATTATATATATATATATATATATATATATATGTATATATATAATTCCATTGCAAATATATATATATATATATATATATATATATAAAAACTTAGAAATTTTGAAATGCAATGGAATTATATATATATATATATATATATATATATATATATATAATTAATCTCCAAATGAATAAGGAACAAAGAAAATAATTGCAATGTCCAAAACAAATTTAAAACAGTGCTCAATACAAAAATAGAGCAATGAATATTTATTATTATACTTTACCATCATTATTACCTACTTGATAGGACATTATTCTTTCAATGTCGAAACAAAATATACAATTTTGTGTTAGTTTGTACACGTTCTAAAATACAATAAATAAATACATACACATACACACAAGATTTATGAACACTTACAATTAGATTATGCACGCTAATAAAAAAAAAATTTAAGTTCCTAAGGCATTTATATTTTATAATTTCATTTTTACATTTGCGCATTAAGCACTGTAATGATTAACAAGCTTGTTTCCTATGATCAATTACAAGTTAATAGACAGTTCAATCTGCACTGAGCGCTTCTAAATCTTGGCCTTATGCTACATCTAAACTACACTTAGCAAATTGCTATGTATTAAACATTTATATACACAAAGTTGTATTGGAAATTTTCAATACTAGTCCTAAGGGTTTGGGGTTCACCATTATTTAAATTTAGACCCCATCTGCTCACAAACCTGGAAGAGTTTTTAGATTGCAAATCAAGAGTCCGAGGGGGAATTGCAAACTTAACATCAATACATGTTCCATTTCTCCATATGAAGAAAGCAACAGGAAACCATTATTATTTTTCCCAAAACACAGCAATTCACTGATAAAGGAAAGGAAATTGTGAGGAACCACAATAATCTACATCTTTAGGTGTCTGGAGGGAATCCATACTAGGCCTAAGAGGTTGGAGTTCACCATTATTTAAATTTACTCTCCATCTGCTCACAAACCTCAAGGCACCTATCAAGATGCCACTATTTTTGATGGAGAGTCAAGAACCCTGGAGAGGATTGCAAACTTAATATCAATACATGTTCCATTTTGCCATAAGGCTCTCCTGGATGACTCCATTAACAGATTCAAATCATGTGAGAAATTGTTTATTGACAATGGGACAAAACAGATTAATTCACAAAGTCTTCCACATATTTTCTCATATTATTATAATGATGGTGATCACTGGCCTTGAATTTTTTTTATTTTTTTATTATAATCATGTCACCTCCAAGCAAGGCATTTTACTGCCACTGTTGAGCAGGGGGTTATATAGGAGGTAAGTTATGAGAAAGAGTGACAGGTTACAGGGGTAGTCAGGAAAAGAGATAGGAGAAGGATGAGAATACTGATAAGAGTGGAGTGAACAAAGAAAGGAGCATGAGAGAGAGAGAGAGAGAGAGAGAGAGAGGATGCAAGTTAGTGAGATAGATGACTATTGACTTTACATTTGAATTCTTGAAGATTGTAGCTATCGGGAAAGCAAGTAAACGGAAGTGAATTCCATAGGCAGGAAATGTGAGAGAAGAAGATGCTGGAGTAGAATTTGCATTTACAATTTATTAGTTTCACAGTAAAAGGGTGGGACCTAGTTTCTAATCTTGTTGCTCAAGCAAATTCATGTATGAAGAGCACCAGTGAGCTAAGTTCATCTGAGCAGAAGCCATGAAAGTATTGGTAGAATAAATATATATATATATATATATATCAAAATGAATAAGAAATGAAGAAAATAAAACAGTGCTCAATATAAAAATAGAGCAATGAATATTTATTATATTTTACCATCATTATTAACTACCTGATAAGACAGTATTCTTTCAATGTTGAAACAAAATGTACAATTTTGCAGTAGTTTGTACATGTTCTAAAGTATAACAAATAAATATATACACATACGTAAGATTTATAAACACTTACAGTTAGATTATGCTCGCTAATATAAAAAAAGTTAAGATTTCGCCAATGAAAAAGTGACTGCATCCAAGCTGCCAAGTCAAGATCGATCACATTACAGATTCTCCATTGAATTTTGTCAATGACCCCTAGGTGGACAGCAGGAGCACCCAACCAGATATGGCAGCAGTATTCAATGCACGAGCGGATGGTAGATTTGTATATGTGCAGGATTGTTTCAGACGGGAAAAAACTTCCTGGCCCTGCACAGAGAAGTGACTTTCTTAGCAGCGGATTTAGCTATGGAAGCAGCAGATTTAGCTAGGGAGCAGTGGCATAACACTTAAAAACTTGCACTTAAACTAAGAAAACTTAAATGTTCACAAATAAAAACAATCACTTGATGAAACATTCTAAGTGTCTCTCAAGCAAATCTGCAAAACTTCATACGAAATTTGAGTTTGAATTTTGTTTAACAGCATATCACCAGTGCAATGTGGCTTCCTTGTGTCTCTTCTACAAATATTTTCACGGTTTATGCTCTGATGAACTTAGCTCACTGGTGCCCCCTATATATGAATTTACTCAAGCCACAAAATTATCAACTAGGTCCCACCCTTTTACTGTGAAACTAATAAAATGTAAATGCAACTTCTATTCCAGCAGCTTCTTTTCTCGCACTTCCCGCCTGTAGAATTCCCTTCCAATTACTTGCTTTTTCAACAGCTACAATTTCCAAAAATTAAAATGTAAAGTGTAGTCATCTCCTACCTCATTAACCTACATCCTCTCTCTCATGCTCCTTTCTTCATCCACTCCACTCTCATCAGTATTCTCATCCTTCTCTTACCCACTTCCTGACATCTCCTATAACCTGTCACTCTTTCTCATAACTTTCCTCTTATGTAACCCCCAGTAAAACAGTGGCAGAAAAATGTCTTGATTGGGGCGATATGATTATATAAAAAAAATATCAACCTCTGAGGTTTATTTAATGCCAAAAAGGTGGAGGTTTAAAGTTATTTTTTTTTTGACGTTCAGTTATAGTGAGAAAGTTGATTTAGTCAGATTTTGATGAAAACGTTTTTCATTTTAGAAAACTGAAAATGTCTTCTGGTTTTGTATTCAAAATGTATTGCTGGTAATTTTTTTCCTTCAAAAATGTATTATGGCAATAATTTTTTTTTCAAAACGGTATATTTTTTTTTATAAAAGTCTATATTTATCTATATATTTCTATGTGTATTTTTATACTTTCATAGTGTTTTGACCCCAGTTGGGGTTTAACTATTTGTCCATAGCTGGGACCCTAACAGGTGCTACCACTCCAGGTCAGGGTGGACCTGGGAACAATAGCAATTAAGAGGTGGTTCCATGCTCCTCACAACCTCCCAATCTTGCTGCCGGATGCAGTATCATACCCTAGACAAACAAAATTTGATGCAAGCATTCTAAATTTGTCAATGTAAAGATTGCAGAGTAATTCCAACATACACATTAATAACTGAACATACGTAGATATTAGTATGATATTAGTAGATATTAGTAGATATACTAATTGATTATTAGTATGATATTAGTAGATATTAGTAGATATACTAATTGATTATTAGTATGATATTAGTAGATATTAGTAGATATACTAATTGATTATTAGTATGATATTAGTAGATATTAGTAGATATACTAATTGATTATTAGTATGATATTAGTAGATATTAGTAGATATACTAATTGATTATTAGTATGATATTAGTAGATATTAGTAGATATACTAATTGATTATTAGTATGATATTAGTAGATATTAGTAGATATACTAATTGATTATTAGTATGATATTAGTAGATATTAGTATGATATTAGTAGATATTAGTAGATATACTAATTGATTATTAGTATGATATTAGTAGATATTAGTATGATATTAGTAGATATTAGTAGATATACTAATTGATTATTAGTATGATATTAGTAGATATTAGTATGATATTAGTAGATATTAGTAGATATACTAATTGATTATTAGTATGATATTAGTAGATATTAGTAGATATACTAATTGATTATTAGTATGATATTAGTAGATATTAGTAGATATACTAATTGATTATTAGTATGATATTAGTAGATATTAGTAGATATACTAATTGATTATTAGTATGATATTAGTAGATATTAGTATGATATTAGCAGTAGATATTAGTAGATATACTAATTGATTATTAGTATGATATTAGTAGATATTAGTATGATATTAGTAGATATTAGTAGATATACTAATTGATTATTAGTATGATATTAGTAGATATTAGTATGATATTAGTAGATATTAGTAGATATACTAATTGATTATTAGTATGATATTAGTAGATATTAGTATGATATTAGTAGATATTAGTAGATATACTAATTGATTATTAGTATGATATTAGTAGATATTAGTATGATATTAGTAGATATTAGTAGATATACTAATTGATTATTAGTATGATATTAGTAGATATTAGTATGATATTAGTAGATATTAGTAGATATACTAATTGATTATTAGTATGATATTAGTAGATATTAGTATGATATTAGTAGATATTAGTAGATATACTAATTGATTATTAGTATGATATTAGTAGATATTAGTATGATATTAGTAGATATTAGTAGATATACTAATTGATTATTATTATGATATTAGTAGATATTAGTATGATATTAGTAGATATTAGTAGATATACTAATTGATTATTAGTATGATATTAGTAGATATTAGTATGATATTAGTAGATATTAGTAGATATACTAATTGATTATTAGTATGATATTAGTAGATATTAGTATGATATTAGTAGATATTAGTAGATATACTAATTGATTATTAGTATGATATTAGTAGATATTAGTATGATATTAGTAGATATTAGTAGATATACTAATTGATTATTAGTATGATATTAGTAGATATTAGTATGATATTAGTAGATATTAGTAGATATACTAATTGATTATTAGTATGATATTAGTAGATATTAGTATGATATTAGTAGATATTAGTAGATATACTAATTGATTATTAGTATGATATTAGTAGATATTAGTATGATATTAGTAGATATTAGTAGATATACTAATTGATTATTAGTATGATATTAGTAGATATTAGTATGATATTAGTAGATATTAGTAGATATACTAATTGATTATTAGTATGATATTAGTAGATATTAGTATGATATTAGTAGATATTAGTAGATATACTAATTGATTATTAGTATGATATTAGTAGATATTAGTATGATATTAGTAGATATTAGTAGATATACTAATTGATTATTAGTATGATATTAGTAGATATTAGTATGATATACTAATTGATTAGTATGATATTAGTATGATATTAGTATGATATTAGTAGATATACTAATTGATTATTAGTATGATATTAGTATGATATTAGTAGATATTAGTAGATATACTAATTGATTATTAGTATGATATTAGTAGATATTAGTATGATATTAGTAGATATTAGTAGATATACTAATTGATTATTAGTATGATATTAGTATGATATTAGTATGATATTAGTAGATATTAGTAGATATACTAATTGATTATTAGTATGTGTAGATAGTCTATTAGTAGACTGATTAAGTATGCTGCACAACGAGGAGTGTTAGCTGTGTACAGGTATCCAGGCAACAATGACATCACCTCATTATACACACACCACATGGAAATTAATATTATATATATATATATATATATATATATATATATATATATCAGCTGTCAATGTGCATCATACTAACACTGAGCAAGTTGCCTTGGATAGAAATAACTGAAGATATTTGTGCCAGAGTGGTATCAGAAATTTTGGGTTCAGTCTTTTTTTTTTTTTTTTTTAATCATATCACCCCAAGCAAGGCGATAACGCCACTGATGCACAGGGGGCTACGTAAGAGTGAAAAGATTGGAAAAGAGAAAACCGGAGACCACATCCTAAACAGGAAACAAGGGATGAGCCTCTTCACCTGTTCAAGTCATACTGGCTAAGATAACAGTAAAAAGCATCTACAAATATTCCTGTTGCACAATATGTGGACTTGTATGCAGGCCACTAGCAGAATTGAAGTGTCATATATGGCATGAACATAAAAACCTTAGGAGATTGTGAGATGTGTTGAAATTGACAGAAGAGTCCATTATATATATATATGAAAAACTACTAAAAAGTTGTAAGTTAAAAATGTATTTTTTTGACAGTATTTATTTATTTCTATTATTATATATATATATATATATATAGGAAAGAATATTAATAAAAAAAATTTTTTTTCAGATATTCCAAGAAATTTTTATCTAAAACAAACAGACTTTCTCTACGGATGTGCTGCATGTTATAAACAAACACACCACGTGATGTAAACAAAAAATATTCGGACGCTATCGTGAAATACGTTTCTAATTCAAATTTAAAAATCACTTGTTTCTGATGAAGGACCGAGGACGGTCTGAAATATAAAATATAATAAAAATAAACAAATACTGTTCAAAAAAAGTACATTTTTAAATTCAAAACTTTTTATTAATATTCTTTCCTATACATATTAAGACAGTATACGTGGATGATCATCACTATATATATATATATATATATATATATATATATATATATATATGATATTTCAGACTGACCTTGGCCTTTCATCAGAAACAAATGATTTAAAAATTTAAACTAGAAGCGTCCATCGCAAGATGCGTCACGAGAAGTGTCCGTCACGTGATGTGTATATATATATATATATATAAATGATCTGGCTGCAATCACAGTTTCTGTCAAGATGTCTTCTTGGCAGAAACCATTGTTACAGGAAGGTGAGTGTTTCAGATAACTTCCCCTACATTTTCATTTTCTGAAAATTGTATTGGGCACTCCTAATTTAGCCATTCCTGCCACTTTGGTTCCGTTCAATTTAGCCAGTGCAGCTTCCGCTTCGGTTTTTAATATTTCCGTGTATTGACAGTTCTCTTTCATTGAGGAAGATATTTCCAATTTGTTTATTCCATTAAGGAAGCATTTTTTCTTTCTCTAATATGAGCATTTCGTCTTTGGATTTTATGCATCATGTTGATTAGCATATCTTTTGAACTGTTCTCCTTTTTTTTTTTTGCCTATCTTTTTTATCTGTGATACTCATTGTCTTTATATCTGCACGCTTTTTTCATTGAACCATTCTTTAGCCTGTTTGCAATTGTTTTTTCTTTGTGTAATTTTCTGCATTTTATTCGTGTCTTGGGATTGTTTTATCTCTTCTGCAGCATGACAAGAACCACATTTGTGATTTTTTGCAGGGGGTTACATAGGAGGGAAGTAATGAAAAAGAGTGACAGGTTATAATGGGTGTCAGGAAGTGGGTAAGAAAAGGATGACTCTGATCATAAATTGAGGGTTCAGTTTGTATATTAATTGTAAAGTAGAATTGATCCCCCACTTTATATACACATAATAGTATAGAATTTTTTTTTTTTAATAATCACATCGCCCCAAGCAAGGCATTTTACTGCCACTGTTTTGCAGGGGGTTACATAGGAGGAAAGTTATGAGAAAGAGTGACAGGTTATAGGGGGTGTCAGGAAGTGGGTAAGAGAAAGATGAGAATGCTGATGAGAGTGGAGTGGATGAAGAAAGGAGTGTGAAAGAGAAAGAAAGAAGAAAGAGAGAAAAAGAAAAAAAAAACGAATCATAGGATTTTTTATAATCATATGGCCCCAAGCAAGGCATTATACTGCCACTGCTTTGCAGGGGGTTACATAGGAAGAAAGTTATGAGAGAGAGTGACAGGTTATAGGGGGTATCAGGAAGTGGGTAAGAGAAGGATGAGAATACTAATGAAAGTGGAGTGAACAGAGAAAGGAGCATGAGAGAGAGGATGCAGGTTAATGAGATAGAAGATGACTATTGACTTTACATTTAAATTCTTGGAGATTATAGCTGTTGCAAAAGCAAGTAACTGAAAGGGAATTCTATAGGCAGGAAATGCGAGAAAAGAAGCTGCTGGAGTAGAATTTGCATTTACAATTTATTGGTTTCACAGTAAAAGAGTGGGACCTAGTTGCTAATCTTGTGGCTCGAGTAAATTAATTAATTAATAATTAAGTAATTCAGTTTTTTTATCTTTGTTTTCCTTTGGAATGATGACATTTGCTGATATAACTGAAGCTTCTCTTAGTGTGTGGCACTTAGAGTTTCCATTTTCATTTTATCCCTAATATATTTTCACACTGTCCATATATTTTTCCTTCAGGTTCGGGTCCTTGAGGAATCTGTTGTATTGCAATTTCGCTGCTACAATAGGCTTCTTCAGTTTCTGTAGTTTTATTCTTAGTTTCCATATGACAGGGAGGTGATTGCTTCCGTAGTCAACACCATATTTTGCAGTGAACTGCATTCCTGAATTTCGTATTGATAGCTATGTAGCCAATTAGTTTTTTTGTTTTTTTTCCTGGGCTTCTCCATGTCATCTTGGATATCCTCTCCCTCTCTCTCCACCCCCACTCCCAACCCATTTATTTTCTTTCTGTAATTCGTTGCAGGTTTCTAGTTCCTGAATTTCTTGTTGATAGCTATGTAGCTAATTTGTTTTTTTTAGTTTTTCCTGGGTTTCTCCATAATCATCTTGGACATCAGCAATTCAGATAAAGAAAAGGAAACAGTGGAGAAGCACAATTACCTACATTTTTAGTGCCTGAAAGAAATTCATACAAAAAAAAAAATGCTTGATCGTCAAGAAGAGTCTTCAAATTTTTAATTATCATCCTAACAATTCGTTGTATATCTACCTATATATAGGAATGGGATGTTTCTATCCTCTTAAATACGTGGACACTATTTGATAGAAGAGAGTAATTATACTTATTCATTAGCAGTGTATCTACTTCATGCAGCATCCGAGTCTTGTACTTGTTGATGTACTATTATTCTCACTCTCAGTTTTGGTGATGACTCAGGGTTACAACACAATTTAAAAGGAATGACATCTTGGATTTGTTTCCATTTCTATTTGTGTTGAGATTCATACAAAGTTTAAATTCATTTAAGAAAATTTTCTTTTTAAATGAGAAGTTGAAAAGTTCTTAACCTGCTACACTTTCAAAATCTGATCAGATTTTTTTCTTTTTTAAAGGTTTCTTAGTAAAAAAAAAAACAAACTTGTCAATACATTCCCTTTAAAATTGTTTTACTTTCAGCTTTCTTTCTCTCACTTTAAATAAAGGTTTTAAATTAGGATGTACCGCCATTTGTTTTTCCAACTATAGCTGTTGAATTTGATGGTACTGCATTACTAATTCAATCTATTTTTATTAATATTAACGCCAAATTTAATATGTAGGTGACAGGCCTAAGGTGAAAGAAGTCTCTTTGTTCAGTCGTAAAGCTATAGTTAGGTTGAAAAAATTATCTTGAGATTGAGAGGAAGAACGTTTTTTTTTTATTCACTTTTTTTTTAATGCTGAATATTAATTATAAACTTTTTTAGTCATGTTGGATTCAGAAAACCATTGCATTATTCAATTTCTGAGTGATGGTGGTTACTGTCACAATTTCATTACAAAATGCCAATGCGGAAAATGATAGTTGGGAAGTTAATATAGTAACTTCCCTTAGCAGTTAAATTTTCTCCTGTTTAAATTTAACTACAAATAAATTTGGGTGCATTTTGAAATTTTAATAACATCCTAAAGGCTCATATTGTTCTTATTTGATGAATAAAAGCATTCTGAATAAAACTTGTATAAAACTATAACCAAAAATTAAAAATCCATGGATTATTTTTGTCTAAATTTTTCGGAGGACCTGTTATTTTTTTCTTTCCTTTTTCTTATTATAATCGTTTCACCACAAACAAGGCATTACTGCCACTAGTGTGCAGGGGGTTACATAAGAGGAGAGTAAAGAAAAAAAGGAACGGGTCACAGGGGGTGTGGTAGAATGGTTAAGAGAAAGATGTAAACACTGGTGTGAAGAGAGCTGTGTGAGAGTAAGAGTATGGAAAAGGATAAGAACAAGATACGGGGGAAGGGGTATCTGGGAAAGAATGGTAGTCAAGGAAATAAGAAATTGGAGATTGTAGTTATCAGGGAAGCAAGTAGTTCCACAGGCAAGAAGTGTGAGAAAAGAAGCTGAAGAGTAGAAGCTATGGTTACATTTGACTGTTTTCACTGAAAAAAAGAGTGGGACCTACACTACCGGCCATAATTATTAGCCCACCCCAGTTTTATTTTTTAAAAGAAATGATGTATTTCATACTATTTTTAGTATTTATTGCCAAATGAAAATAGAATGGTTCTTTTGTTATTCTTACTTTGCAAAATTTTACAAAGCAAGGAAGCAAAGTTGAACTCGTCTGAATTACCCAAAATTTTCTTCATTCTTTCGTTGATGAAACTGCAATATAGGTAATTATTAAATATTTATAAATTCATTTGATGCACGTTATTGTGCAGTATTAACAAAAGAACCATTCTATTTTCATTTACAATTATTCACTTGGCAATAAATACTAAAAAATAGTACAAATCATTTTTTGAAACACTGGGGTGGCCTAATAATTATGACTGGTAGAGTATATATATATATATATATATATATATATATATATATACACACACACATACACACACTCACTCACTCACACACTACCAGCCATAATTATTAGGCCAACACTTGTTTTTTAAAATAAATTATGTATTTCATACTATTTTTAGTATTTATTGCCAAGTGGATAATTCTAAATGAAAATAGAATGGTTCTTTTGTTAATACTGCACAATAACATGTGCATCAAATGAACTGTTCTGCTGTCCAGTTTTTGTGCTCTCTTCCCCATGCTAGTCTCTTCTTCTTATTGGCTGGCCAAAGTAAAGGCTTCCTGGCTGCCTTGTAAAATTTTGCAAAGTAATAATAACAAAAGAACCATTGTATTTTCATTGAGAATTATCAACTTGGCAATAAATACTAAAAATAGTTGGCCTAATAATTATCGCCAGTAGTGTGTGTTTGTTTATATATATATATATATATATATATATATATATATAAAATACACAGGGTGCGATGGGAAAATTGTCGCTATTTGCATTGTAAAATTTTGCAAATAATAATAACATAAGAACCATTCTATTTTCATTTAGAACTATCCACTTGTCAATAAATACTAAAAATAGTATGAAATACATAATTTTTTTTTTTTTTTTTAACTAGGCTGGCCTAATAATTATGGCCGGTAGCGTAAATGCCAGTCAAGAAGCTCAAGTAAATTTGTGCAGAGGAGGGCACCAGGGATCTAAGCTCGTCAAAGCAGAAACCGTTAACATATTTCTAGAAAAGACAGAGGGAAGCCACATCTCATCAGTGATAAAGTGGCTGGAAGTCAAACTGCTAAATCTAAACTATTTATATTCTGACTATTGTCCTCATCTTTGTTGGTTTTAATCACAAGACAATGGCTTAACAGCTCAAAGCATTGGTTTATGACTTTGGTAACAGTAGTTATTAGTTCAATCCCTGGGTCAGGCACTTCTACTGAGTGAAAATGAGTAAACCATAACTAAACAGTGCTAAACAAAAATAAGAACTAGACATCACATGACATTAGCAGTGAGATGAAAGCAATCTACCCCAGCAGGTTAAATAAAGGGTTCACTTTGGAATCCTGTGTAGGTTAACCAGACTGATATCCACTTGAGGAAGGCCAGAGAGCACAATGGCTGAACTGTGATAAAAACAACAAAGATGAGGATAATAGTCTAAATATAACTAGTGTAAGTAATCCATAATTTATTATGCTGCGATGTGGATAAAATGATCAGGAATCTGATCACAATCAGGAAATCAAAAATATTTCAAACAATATTTATGTTCATGTTAAAAATACTTTCATGTTTCTTAATAGAATAAGAAATAAAGAGGAATATGCTTTAACTGCAGAAACATACACATATATGCAGAAAAATACACATGCAAATTTAAGTATATAGGTTTGTATACCAAATAGCCCGGTGTTGCTCGGGTGTTATGAAAGCTTCAAAAAAACTAATCCATTGTCCTGGAGCTCTTTGGACGTTGGCACGAAAGACTAAAAAGCAATAGTTGTTTCCAGTTAAAGCAAAACCGTAGATTGAAAGAAAAATGAATGGATGTAAGTCAAATTTTGATTTCCTGGTATTGATATCAAATAAGTTTTTTCATCGTAAACTGAATTTTGAAAGCTAAATAAGTCCTCTGAGTAAATGGTATCATGGCTGAGACTAAGAACTACAATTATACCTACTTAGAGCCAAACCCGAAGCAAAAACTAAAATAAAAGGGCTGAAAAAATACAGACATACAGGCAGATAAACAGACACACACACAAACATCTTGCATTTTATATATATATATATTAATGCAGAAAACCAATAATATAAGAACTGCAACCTTGAAACTTCTGAATATCGTTTCTTATGTCTTTGTCTATGAGTGTATCAAATTTGATTAAAATCGGACCACTCCTTCTATAACCCAATTTTTTCAATTATTGATTTTTAATATTTATCGGGGGTACCTCGATACAAAACCTGGCTGAGAACACTCTAAGACGCTTATAGTATAACTGTGTAAATTTTCTGGAAAATTCGGTTCAGCCATTTCGGAGTCTATAGGTAACGGACAGACACAAAGTTCCATTTATAAATAAGTTTATATATATATATATATATATATATATATATATATATATATATATATATATTATAAGCGTTTCACCCCAAGCAAGGCATTTCACTGACACTACTACGCAGGAGGCTACATAGAGTGGAGAAAGGACTGTTAAATATAGGAAATGTCAGAGGGTAGGGTTGGGTAGATGAGAGTGTTGGGAGAATAATTGGAAGTTAGTGTGATAGGTGTCTATTGACCCTACATTTAAACACCTGGAGATTATAGCTGTCGGGAAAGCAGACATGTGGAAGGGAATTCCACAGGCGGGAAGCGCGAGAAAAGAAGCTGTTGGAGCAGAAATTACTGTATATATATATGTGCATGCAGGTTTCATTAATAATGACAGACAGGGTATTATTGTTAAGTTTTTTTTATATAATTTTTTCATATGATCTAATTTTTTTCTTTTCAGAACATAAATTATGTAAAAAATTATAGCAAAAGAAAAGAAACTGAAGCAGTGGTTTCAGTTAATTTGCACAAGGGTGTATATATCAAAAGGTTCTTAACAAAATCCAACAAAGGATCTTTAATGTAATCCATCCTGATCTCACATCTTTACTTCAGTCATTTTCGCACCACTGTGACATGGCTTCCCTCTTTCTTTTCTTTAAATATTTTTATGGCAATTGTTCTGATCAACTTTCCTCCTTGGTATTTTGACCTTGATGGGCTATTTCATGCCAAAAAGGTAGGGTTTTAACGTATTTTTTTAATGTTCCATTATAGTGAGAAAGTTAAATTAGTCAGATTTGAATGAAAATCTTTTGTTTTAATTCTTTTTATTTTAGAAAACTGAAAATGTCTTCTAGTTTTGTATTAAAAACTGTTTTGCTGAGAATATTTTCTTTCCTTTAAAAATGTGTTATCGTAATTTTTTCTTTGATAATGTATTGTTGGTAATAGTTTTCCTTCAAAAATGTATATTTTTCAATAAAAGTTTATTTTTATGTATATATTTCTATAAAAGTGTATCTTTATAATTTCATAGTGTTTTGACTCCAGTCTGGGGGTTAACTATTTGTCCATAGCTGGGACCCTAACAGGTGTTACCACTCCAGGTCAGGGTGGACCTCAGAACAACAGCAATTAAGAGGTGATTTCATGCTCCTCATAACCTCCCAATCAGTGGCCTTGCTACCGGATGCAGTTTACCATCATACCCAGGACTACTTGACCTTGTAAATTTAAGTATCCTACTAGATTGGCAACTAGGTCTCACTGATTTACTGTTGAACTAGCTAGATGCAACTGTAAGTTCTATTCTAATAGTTTTTTTGTTTTTTTTTTCCACACTTCTCACCTCTGGAACTCACAATTCAATGCACCTCTCTAAAAAAATTTAAATACAATGATAATTAGTATCTTCTGTCTTCCAGAAACCTGTTCTTTTATTGTTCTTTCTCCTCACTAAAGTCTTCCCATTCTCTTTCACTCCCAGTAAACCCTTGCATCTTAGTGGCATTGTTGCCATCTTCTGTCTTCATGAAACCCATTCTTTTATTGTCCTTTCTCCTCACTACACTCTTTTAAACCCAGTAACACCTGGCATCTTAGTAGCATTGTCACCTTGATTGCAGTGAAAGGATTCAAAAATAAATAAAAATCTATAGCAAATAAAAAAACAAAAAAATGGTAATCAGATAAAACCAGAACACATTTTATTTAGTCAGTTAAGTGCCATATGGGATACACGCTTTGGGCAATCATGTCTCAAAAGAGACATGACTGACTGGGCAGAAGATTATCCCGCAATAGGTTGCCATTGCTTTCTGCAGGAGACTGGTTGCTAGCAAAGTCTATAGAACCCAATCTGTCCTATTATTTAACCCATAACTGGAGGGAAGAGATGGGTATTTGTGCGTAAGCGAATGCAAGGAATTCAACTGGAATTCAAACTCGCCTTCCCGATTTGTCGTTCCGAGTCAATATCAACTGTACCACAACACACATCCTAATTTTATTTCGTAACAAAATATATTGAAGTGAGAATTTGCAAATACTTCTCCCTTGAATTTGTTGAAATGCTACCCCTGCTGGTAGGAGCTTCAAATTTCAACCCTCATCATTCAAGGAAAGGAAAAAAAATGGGGGAGAGTGACTCAGCATTCTTATGCTCAATCAAAAAATGTCCGTGATTGTTGACAGATCTTGATTTATTTCATGGAATAAAAAAAAGAAAAAGAGAATCTTGTTTGCTATAAAAAAAAAAAACATTTTGTTTACATCGTATTAACAACATCACATCATTCTTGTGCGCAATAAAATTAGTTTCCTTATAGATTAACGTCTAGACTGCATGCATACCAATGCAGCAGCCGTAGAGTTCTACTTGCAATATTGCAAATGACATTTACAAACCAGAACTTGTCTGAACATTTTTTGACATCAGCAAGGAGTCAGGTAAACACAAACAATTAAACAATCACCTTTTTTTATCTTCTATGTTGAATATTTGTTCCTTCTTGCATCCATTTATATAAGAGACATTTCAGCAAGGGACTAAGAAGTTCAATCCTCACTGAGTGCCCCTAATATAATATTTGATATTAGATAACTCAACATGGGTTGATAGATTATCAAAAAAAATCTAATCATTTAAGTCTATCCGAAAAATATCTCGTAATTTTGAATATCGCGATAACTGGTTATACAGATTTGATGTAACTTTGTAACCTATTATAGGGAGACCTTACGGTACATGCAAAAACACTCTTCCTTAGGGTTACTCAGTAAAAAGTGAGATAGTTGAATGAGCTTGTGTAGTATACGTCCAAAACTGATCAGAACAATGCACTCGTTCATTCTTTGTGTCTTGTGCAGTGTTTTATACAGGGTGCAGCAGAAATACCTCCCACTTTTTAAAACTGTCACTTGTTGTTAGTGAACTTAGGGAAGTAGCAATGATGTCTTCATCTAGCTAATGTCTTAGCATTTTTTTTTTAAATCAATCATGGCTTGGATTCGTGCACATTTGATATGGAATCATTTATTTTTTTAAGACTGGTGAATCTGTAATTAATTAAGCTTATATTCTTACGTCTGTTCCTCAATATGCTGAACAATCTCATCAAAGATGATGGAAAAACTGGAAGCAACTGAAATGTGGTTCTACAGAAGGATGCTGCCGATATCATGGATCGAGCATGTGAGTAATGATGAGGTTTTGGAAAGGATGGAAATGAAAAGGAAATTAATACTAAGCATCAGGAAAACACAGGTGAAGTTCCAGCGACATACAATGAGGAAGGAAGGCTTAGAGAATGATACTCACAGGTCAGATAGAAGGAATGAGAGACAGCAAATAGCATATTTCACGAGGCTGAGCAGATGAATGGCAGAACAAGGTTTGGTTGAGGTAACAGGAGAAAGCTTGCTAAGAGCCACCAGGGATAGGGAGATATAGAAGGCCATGATTGCCTATATCCTAAAGAGACATGGCATATAGAAAAAGAATCTCTAATAGCAACATGGCGTTTGATGAGCTCATTTTATGTTATGTCAGAATGATGCTGTTCTGAATATTTGTAACTAGCAGTATAGTCCGGCGTTGCTCGGGTGTAATGAAAGCTTTAAAACTAATCCATGGTCCTGGAGCTCAGACTCAACCTAAAGAATATTTGAAATAATAAAATAATTGCGACAATTTACAAATCGCACCGAGTATATATATATATATATATATATATATATACTAGCAGTATAGCCCGGCGTTGCTCGGGTGTAATGAAAGCTTTAAAACTAATCCATGGTCCTGGAGCTCAGACTCTTTCGATGTTGGTATAAAAAACTAAAAAGCAATAGTTGTTTCCAGTTACAGCAAAAACCTAGACTGAAAGAAAAATGAATGAATGTAAGCCAAATTTTGATTTCCTGCTATCTATATCAAATAAGTTTTTTTCCATCATAAACAGAATCTTCAAGGCTAAATAAATCCTCTGAGTAAATAGTATCATGGCTGAAAAAAAATACAGACATACAGGCAGATAAACAGACACACACACACAAACATCTTGCCTTTTATATATATTATCGATTTTCTGAACTATTGTAAGAACTGCAACCTTGAAACTTCTGAATATCGTTTCTTATGTCTTTGTCTATGAGTGTATCAAATTTGATTAAAATCAGACCACTCCTTCTAGCATCCGATTTTTTCGATTATTGATATTTATTGGGGGTACCTTGACACAAAACCTAGCTAAGAACTTTCGCAGAGGCTTATAGTACAACTGTGTAAATTTTCAAGAAAATCGGTTCAGCCATTTCAGAGTCTATAGGTAACGGACACACACACAAAGTTCCATTTATAAATAAGTTTCAATGCTATTGGTTGAAAATTTCCAGGCCACAAATTCAATGCTTAAAATCCACCCAAAAGACCATAAAATACTCAAACATCTGGGTGATGAGAAACTTTGGGGAAAAACTATAACAGTTTACAGCAAATAGCATTCACAGTTTGGAGGATGTCATTTTTAAAAACTAAATGAATAAAAATTATAGCCCTTTGTTTAAACAACAGTGAAATTATTTTTTTTAATAACAGCCATCTTGGTCTTTTTGCCAACCATTAAAATATGGTAAATGTTTCTGCCACAACCTGTCAAACACTGCATCATTCATGCATGCTTTTCCTGTTCCCATCCAGATTTGGCTCTCTGCAATTTCTAGTTTTTCTCAAAGCTAAAAATCAGCATTGGAAGGAACGAGATTACAGACTACGGAAGAAATGATGACCCCCCCAAAAGGAGGTGACAATCGCAAACGTCTTAGTGAAATTAGAACTTCATTAAACATTGGCATGCTGAATTCAATTCCTACTCAATTCAGTTCACTTTCTATTAATGCACTAAGAAAAAGGCATGAATCCATCTTCCTTTAGCTATGGATGAAATAGCAGGACAGACTTGGCTCATTTGTCTTGATGTGGCAAACAGTCGAGGAAAAAGAAAACCAAATTCAAAATCTGTCTGAAGAGGAATGGACTCCATCATGATATTTTGTCCTAGACACACCACTTCTGCTATGGTTGCAGTACATGTGGTTTTCCTATGATCCCAATGGGTTATGAGACTCACGATGCAAAATGTTTCAAGTGAATAACCTCAGAAATGTTTTGTATATTAAAATATGTGTATTGTTTGTATTATTATTTGTATTATTATTTGCATTATTATTTGCATTATTATTTGCATGCTATGCATAAAATGAAAAGATGTAATATTGTATTTTCCACAAGAATAAAATCATTAGAGTTCGTATATAGGATGCCATTAGACAAAAAACTGATCAAATCAATCAATTTGGTAACAATCAAAACACATCAAACAGAGAGAGAAAAGAGAAAAGAAAGATAAAGAGAAGAAAAGGGAAAAGAAAGAGAAAAGAAAAAGAAAGAGAAAAGAAAAAGAAAGAAGAAAAGAAAAAAGAAGAAAGAAAGAAGGAAAGAAAGAAGAAAAGAAAGAAAAGAAGGAAAGAAAGAAAGAAAAGAAAGAAAAGAAGAAAGAAAAGAAGAAAAAAGGAAAGACGAAAGAAGAAAGAAAAGACGAAAGACGAAAGAAAAGACGAAAGACGAAAGAAAAGTGGAAAGGAGAAAGAAAAGAAAGGAAAGAAAGAAAAGTGAAAAGACGAAAGAAAAGTAAAAGACGAAAGAAGAAAGAAAAGGGAAAAGGGGAAAGAAAAGGGGAAAGAAGAGAGAAAAGGGAAAAGAAATGAGAGAGAAAAAGAAAAGGGAGAAGATTAGGGACAGCAATGAGAGAGAGAGGAAAGAAAAGAGAGCAACGAGAGAGAGAGAAAGAAAAGAGAGCAACGAGAGAGAGAGAGTGAAAGAAAAGAGAGCAACGAGAGAGAGAGTGAAAGAAAAGAGAGCAACGAGAGAGAGAGTGAAAGAAAAGAGAGCAACGAGAGAGAGAGTGAAAGAAAAGAGAGCAACGAGAGAGAGAGTGAAAGAAAAGAAAGAAAAGCAACGAGAGAGAGAGAGTGAAAGAAAAGAGTGCAACGAGAGAGAGTGAAAGAAAAGAGAGCAACGAGAGAAAGA
The DNA here is from genome assembly GCA_037127315.1 of Ascarosepion bandense. Taxonomy (NCBI): domain Eukaryota; kingdom Metazoa; phylum Mollusca; class Cephalopoda; order Sepiida; family Sepiidae; genus Ascarosepion; species Ascarosepion bandense. The sequence goes on along the minus strand of JBBBDQ010000127.1, from coordinate 1,031,362 downwards.
GTAAAAGAAAAGAGAGCAACGAGAGAGAGAGTGAAAGAAAAGAGAGCAACAAGAGAGAGAGAGAGGGTGAAAGAAAAGAGAGCAACGAGAGAGAGAGACGGTGAAAGAAAAGAGAGCAACGAGAGAGAGAGAGGGTGAAAGAAAAGAGAGCAACAAGAGAGAGAGGTAGGGTGAAAGAAAAGAGAGCAACGAGAGAGGGTGAAAGAAAAGAGAGCAACGAGAGAGGGTGAAAGAAAAGAGAGCAACGAGAGAGGGTGAAAGAAAAGAGAGCAAAGAGAGAGAGAGGGTGATAGAAAAGAGAGCAACGAGAGAGAGAGGGTGATAGAAAAGAGAGCAACGAGAGAGAGAGAGGGTGATAGAAAAGAGAGCAACGAGAGAGAGAGAGGGTGAATAGAAAAGAGAGCAACGAGAGAGAGAGGATGATAGAAAAGAGAGCAACGAGAGAGAGAGAGAGGATGATAGAAAAGAGAGCAAGAGAGAGAGAGAGAGGGTGATAGAAAAGAGAGCAAGGAGAGAGAGAGAAAGAAAAGAGAGCAAGGAGAGAGAGAGAAAGAAAAGAGAGCAAGGAGAGAGAGAGAAAGAAAAGAGAGCAAGGAGAGAGAGAGAAAGAAAAGAGAGCAAGGAGAGAGAGAGAAAGAAAAGAGAGCAAGGAGAGAGAGAGAGAAAAAGAGAGAAGGAGAGAGAGAAAGAAAGAGAGAGCAAGGAGAGAGAGAGAAAGAAAAGAGAGCAAGGAGAGAGAGAGAAAAAAGAGAGCAAGGAGAGAGAGAGAAAAAGAGAGAGCAAGGAGAGAGAGAGAAAAAGTGAGCAAGGAGAGAGAGAGAGAGAAAAACTGAAAAAAAATTGCCACCTTTTTGCAACATGATGTACATTAACAATTCTTCAGATTGCCTTGAGCAAACACGTCTCAGGTTTCCCCTGAATTTGATATACTGTGTCAAAGCAGCAATTGGCAAACACACGGCAGCAACAGATTCAGTCGTAAAAGAAAAAAAAAACACAAGTGTGTGTGTATTATATATATATATATATATATATATATATATAAAGATAGAGAGCAAAGCAGTGATTTTATTAAAAGACTCTTTGGCAGGTATACGAAGAGTTTTACTCAGAGTTCGTATATCAGAGAAAGCATGAAAAAATAAATAATTTCACAATGAAAATAATTTAACAGATACAACAGTTAAAGAATTATTCATAATTCATTCTGGCATATAAAACTTCATTATATATATATATATATATATATATATATATACACACACACACACACACATATATATACAAATATAGGGTACGTATGGATGGAATAATATTCCTAGTTCAAAGAATAGCCTATTCTTAAAAAAGTGATCAATACAAAGTAGAGCTAATAATATTTATTCAGAAATTATAACATAACATATCCATGTTATAATTTCTGAATATATATATATATATATATATATATATAATTATAATAATCTATAAAATCTGTGTAGGTAGTGAGGTATCAGCACTCAATGCGAAATCACCTTACAGAATTCAAATATTTATTGAATTTATATTCCCAACCAATGACCTTGATAAAGCTATAAATCTATGTCTGCTCCACTAGCTATGGGTTAAATAGAAGAGCAGTTTGGTTTCTCTATCAAAGAAGAAAAACACTGAATTCAAAATCATGGAGAAGGCAATTGAAAAGCACCCACCTCAAGTTTTCCCAGAAGATACATTGTACTCTGTTTAATATAAGTCTTTCTATACTTTAGCTTTTCTCTATAAATCTAGGTTAAGGAAGAATGTTTTTTTTAATTATAAGCTTTGTTAATTGTAAAAATTCAAACAAATTTCAATCTGCTGTATATTGGATTTATTCTTTAATTATTGATTTTAATGTTGAACTTTGGTTTGGGGAAAAAATTTATTAAATCTTTAAAAAAAAGGTCCCAAAAAGTACATTTTTGTCCCAACAAACTGTTGAAAAAAACAACACCTATTAATAAAAGTAATTAGATATGAAGAAAACTTGCAAATATTTCTAGAAACATTATGAGGTTTTTATACTATATACTTTATATACTATATACTTTATACTAGCAAACCGCCTGCATATCAACAGGAAATCAATTCAGCAGATATACAAAAATAGACAGTCAATTAAGTGCCATGTGATACATGCTTTAAGCGATCATGTCTCGAAAGAGACATGACTGACTGGGCAGAAGATTATCCCACAGTAGGTTGCCATTGCTTTCTGTGGTAGACTGGTTGCCGACCAAGGCTATAGAACCCAATCTGTCCTGTCATAGCTAGAGAGGGAAAAGATGTATTATATTAAGTAGTAATTAGTGGGGGATCAGTTTATTACTTCATAACAATAGAAAGCCGGTTCCCCACTTTATGCCCAGTAGAAGCCTTAATCACGTTTCCAACTATTACATTCAGTCAGTCACTTAAGTGCCATACATGATATACGCTTGGGCGATCATGTCTTGAAAGAGACATGACTGACTGGGCAAAAGATTATCCCACAAAAGATTGCCATTGCTTTCTGTGGTAGACTGGTTGCCAGCCAAGGCTATAGAACGTGATACATGCTTTTTGGATGATCATGTCTCGAAGATTATGCTGCAGTAGGTTGCCATTGCTTTCTGCAGTAGACTGGTTGCCAGCCAAGGCTATAGAAACCTATCTGTCCTATTATTTAACCCATAACTAGAGGGAAGAGATGAATTAATACCTTTTGCAGAGCTATTTGTGCGTAAGTAAATGCAGGGAATTGAACTGGAATTCAAACTCAGCTCCCCGATTTGTTGTTCTGAGTCGATATCCACTGCATCACAATGCACATCCCTACAAAAATAGGAAGGGGTGTAAAATAACGATGTATTTTCTCACCAGATCTATTTGACTTGTACAGTGAGGCAATTCTAAGAAAACTAGAAGTTTTACCAGGAGTCGTCATTGGCGGCCACAATCTTAATAATATAATATACGCAGATGACACAGTGCTGATAGCAGAGATGGAAAGTAAAATACAGGGCTTTCAACAGAAGGTACCAAGGGAAAGTGAGAAGAAAGGACTAAATATAAACTACAAGAACACTGAATGCATTGTGTGTGCCAAGCTTCAGTTGTCTCTTCCTGATGTTAAGAAAAAGTTTCCTTTTCACTTACATCTTTTTCAAAACCTTATCGCTGCTCGCATGCTCAGTCTATGGTATCTTCAACATACTTCTGTATAATTCTAATTTTATATGCAATGCCACTTTTGAATGTCATGTAGTTATCTCCCTTTAACTCAATCCGGTAAGTTATTTAGAAGTTATGGAATAAGAATTATATACCCCAGTGATCAAAATAAAGTGTTTGGTTCAAAATTCCTAGCATCTGAAGAAGACCTGTGTAGACAATGGCCGAAATATCATAAACATGGTAATAAAGATGAGGACAACAGTCCAAACAGTGTAAATGTAATTATGAATCGTCTTAAAATATTTACTTTTTATTATGCAAACTTAATTTTTCTTCTAGTTTAAAACTATAATTTTCTAATAATGCTATTTTTATTTTTGAAAGAAAAATCAAATCAGCCAAAAAATAAAAATTTTTGTATAAAGTATTGGAGAAAAATTATACGCATAAAACAATTAGTTTGATAATTCAAAGCAAAAGTTATTTGACAGACATAAAATTATTTTTATTTTATCTACCTATGCTGAAAATGTTATTCTGCAATAATACAGAAAAATAAACTAAATATTTTGTTAAAGAAAAGAATTTTTAAAAAAAACCCTGCATCTTACTCATAGAAGAGCATCCTGGGAAAATTCTCAGCCTTAAAAACCTGCAAAAATAATTTAAAAATAAAATAAAACTATCTTATTAACTTTAATCATACATGGGACATGCTGAAAAGGTTCTCAGCCTCACCAGAAGCCTTTCTCATAAAAAAGAGCTTGATCTAATCTAAACTTATTTATAAAGGGAACTCTGTGTGTGTGTGTGTGTGTGTGTGTGTGTGTCTGTTACCTATAGTCTCTGAAACGGCTGAACCAATTTTCTTGAAAATTTACACAGTTGTACTATAAGCGTCTGCGAGTGTTCTTAGCTAGGTTTTGTGTCGACGTACCCCTGATAAATATCGAAAATCGAAAAAAAATCAGGTTATAGAAGGAGTAGTCCAATTTTAATCGGATTTGATACACTCATAGACAAGGACATAAAAAAACAATATTCAGAAGTTTCAAGGTTGCAGTTCTTACAATAGTTCAGAAAATCAATAATATATGTATATAAAAGGCAAGATGTTTGTGTGTGTGTGTCTATTTATCTGCCTGTATGTCTGTATTTTTTTCAGCCCTTTTATTTTAGTTTTTGCTTCGGGTTTGACTAAGTAGATATAATTGTAGTTCTTAGTGTCAGCTATGATACCATTTACTCAGAGGACTTATTTAGCTTTGAAAATTCAGTTTACGACGAAAAAAACTTATTTGATATCGATACCAGGAAATCAAAATTTGACTTACATCCATTCATTTTTCTTTCAGTCTATGGTTTCGCTTTAACTGGAAACAACTATTGTTTTTTAGTCTTTCATGTCAACGTCCAAAGAGTCTGAGCTACAAGACCATGGATTAGTTTTAAAGCTTTCATGACACTCAAGCAACGCCGGGCTATACTGCTAGTAAGCTATAAAAATCAGAATTAAAAAATAAAATAAAATAAAATAAAATAAAATAATGATTAGATTTTTTTTTTTTAAATTGTTTTACCTCCAAGTAAGGCTGTGCTACGTAGGGGGTTACATAAGAGCAGAGTAAAAGGTTACATAGGAGGAGAATGAAGACAAAGAGGAACCGGTTAAAGGGGGTGTTAGAGAATGGTTAAGAGAAGGATAGGATTACTGGTGTGAAGCAATTTGCATGTGAGTAGGGCAGAAAGGGAGAAGAACAAGATACGGGGGGTGTCAAGGAAAAGATGATAAAAGATGGCAATTACATTGCATTTAAACTCTTGAAGATTGTAGCTATCAGGGAAGCGAGTATATGGAAAATAGTTCCATGGGTGGGAAGTGCAAGAAAAGAAGCTGATAGAGTAGAAGTTTCGGCTGCATTGAGAAATGGATTTGACCAAGAATTTTAGCACACCATTATACAGAATGTATTTGCAAATATTTTTTTAACATCACAGAAATCTTGCCACAATTGTAAAAGTTTCATCAGACCATGACCAAGATCCATTGGTTAATTAAAAAGCTTTTATTTTACTTTTGATTTCAAGCTAATAGATTCAATTTAATATTTCCAATAAGAAAAATGCTTTGTTGTACTTTAAACCAAACTTAAATTGATTAGAATAATGTCTATTAGTAAAACAAATAAAATCAACCATATTGACATAACACAATCTTTATTTAAAATCTTTCAAAAATAAAATATACTTTTTTGAAAACTTTATTTTCAGAAGATTAACTGAGGTAAAGTTTAATTAATCTGAATTAAAACAAATATATATTTTCAGCTTAAAAGAATACAGAAAAGCATTTATTTTTAACATGTGGGTGCGTGTTTTTAATAGGTGTTAACACATTTATCGATTACCTGATTTTTGCAAGATTTATACAAGAAGGAAATAATTGTAGCAAACCGACATGACCAATACAACATCAAGCCTTTTTTAGATAATTTGTTAACTACTAAAAATAAATATGTAAAATATTTTAAACTTTATAATATTTTATTTCCTGGTTGATACATGCTTAAGATCCATCTACTGAAATTTGCTTTTTACAGAATGTGCATTGTGGTGCATTGTATATCAGCTAAGAATGAGATCTGAGAGAACAGAGTTCAAATTCCAGTTTAATTTGTTGCATTTTCTTACATGTAAATACCCTTGGAAAAAGTATGAATGCATCTCTTCTTGTTACAGCTAAAGGGTTAAATAGCGGGTCATACTGAGTTCTATAGCCTATCACAGAAAGAAATGGCAACCTACTGCAGGAAATTTCTCTGCCTAGTCAGTCATGGATTGAAAGAGACATGATTTCCCAAGCGTGTATGATGTATGGCATTTAACTGACTGAATTTTAGTTACTTCTAATTCGTGGTTAAAAAAAAACTAGAATGAATAAAAAAATGGCCTTGAACATAAAACCAAAGCACAAATTTTTGTGTTATTAAGAGGAAAGACCAAAATATATTTTTATTATTTCATTAAATTCTTTAATCCTTTCTAGTACATTCAAAATGTTGGATAAAATCTTTTTTCGTGCATCAGTGGTCTGCCAAAAATTACTATGAGTGTTTTAGTGCTTTTTTTTTTCCAGTAAAAAACATTGGTCAGATTTTAATGAAAAAAAGGCTTCATAAAAATTTTAACATCTGTTGCCCCCACTTAATTTCATAAAATTTCAACCTCTTCATATTCACATAAATAATATCTTCATATATTAAATAAAAGCAGGAATTCCTGAAGGAATTAAATCACCAATTTTTTTTTTTTTTTTTTGAACAGCAACACCATAATGAAAATCTGCTCAAATCATAGAATAAAAAATGCAATCAAACTAACATTATTTGATTATTGTTTTAGGAAAAAGACATTATTGCTTTAAGAAAGACATATTCAAGGAATAATGAAACAAGAATTATTTTGATTTTTTTTTAATTTTAATTAGAGAAGTCTAAGTTTTCAACCTTAAAATTGTGTATTAATTTCAGCCATTTAGATTATATTATTATTATGAAGTGAAAACTATATCTACTAGTTATAAACAGTAAATAAAAATACCAGTCATTGAACACCAAGATTTTCAAAAGTTCAAATTTTTTATGTATATAAATGTGTCCATTTTCAAAAGCATGGGTGAACATACACAACATTATCATGAAAGAGCAATGACTTATAGTAAATTTAAAGTCATCATTCTTAAAATTAGATTAGAGAATATTTTCCAACATTTTTAAGATGACTGAGTACTTAAAAATTATATGAAAAAAAAAAAGGAAAAAAAAAAATCATGTAATTTTCTTAAATTATGTTTTACAAATTAAGTCTCAACAGAACAACAATCTGTCATTACCTCATGAAACACATAGTATAGCTACTATCAGTGAAAAACACTGTTACTCTTTGCCTAAAAAATTCATTTATGTGGTATTTTAAACATGAAGTAAATATTTTTTTTAATCAGATTAATTATACTTTAAATCAGCTAATCTTCCTAAAATAAAGTTTCGGAGAAAGTGTATTTTATTTTTGGAAAAATTTTAATACGGGGAATTACATTGCAATAAAAGATGACTAAAAAAAGGGCACTAATCAGTTATTTTAGCAAAGAAAAAAATCAATTCCAATCAATATAATTTGTTTAAAATACACCAAAGTATTTTGCTTACTGGAAACAGTAAATTTAATCCTTTAGCTTTCAATTAAAGCTAAAATGTAAACTTCACAAAAGCTTTTTTTATTTTTTTTACATTTCTAAAAATTCATTTAAAACCTTAAGTATCATAAATTAGTGGAGATACCTAAATTTTAGATATTTTGGTTTTATAATCTTACTTATAAAGACACTTGTTGAAAAAAAAAAATGTTAGAAAAACAACCAATAAATTTTAAACTTACTATAGTTACCACTCATGTTTTCTGATGTGTATGGACATCCATATTTACAAAAATCTGTATATTTACACAAACCAAAAAAAATTTTTTTAATTCTTTTAAAATACTGATGGTCTCTGAATTGTAGTGAGATTTTCCATTTATAATTAGTCAATATAGTTTTCACTTAATAATTTACTGTGACAAATTGTTGTCCTTTCTTATGCTAATATAACTCCACATAGTAACCCACTAAAAGTTTTTCTTATTAAATAACTAGCAGTATAGCCTGGCATTGCTCGGGTGTAATGAAAGCTTTAAAACTAATCCATGGTCCTGGAGCTCAGACTCTTTGAACGTTGGCACAAAAGACTAAAAAGCAATAGTTGTTTCTAGTTAAAGCGAAATTGTAGACTGAAAGAAAAATGAATGGATGTAAGTCAAATTTTGATTTCCTGGTATCGATATCAAATTTTCTGCACTATTGTAAGAACTGAAACGTTTGAAACTTCTGAATATCGTTTCTTATGTCTTTGTCTATGAGTGTATCAAATTTGATTAAAATCTGACCACTCCTTCTATAAACCGATTTTTTCGATTATCGATATTTATCGGGGGTACCTCAACACAAACCTAGCTAAGAACACTCACAGATGCTTATAGTACAACTGTGTAAATTTTCAAGAAAATCGGTTCAGCCATTTCAGAGTCTATAGGTAACGGATACACACACACACACAAAGTTCCATTTATAAATAAGTTTAGATGTCTGTTTTATCGTATTTTTTATATTATGATTCAGAGCAAATTTTCCTTAATTGTGGGTTCTATTTGACTAAACTATTTTGATGATTTAAGTGCTTGAACTTACAACTACTTAAACATTAAGAGTTACAAAAATGAATTTCTCAAAATGTAAGTTTGGGCTTACAGATATAAAAACATACATACATACATACATACATGTATATATTTTCTGAAAAAGAAACATTTCTAAAATAATTTCATTCATTTGTGAATAAATACTGAAAGTTTAATGAAAATCTGACAATTATCTGCAAGAAATTTACAAAACATTTTTCACCACAAAAAGGAACTAAAATGTTTCATACTAATTTATGGTCACCTACTGACAAGAAAAACAATTTTAACCAAAATTTCAAAGTTCTTAAAAAATAAATAAATAAATAAAAAATAATAATCCAAAAAATCTTTCCTCTTAATAAAAATTTTGGCAATAAAGCTTTTTTTCTTTAAAGTTTAAGGCATTTTTTTCATCATGTGTATTCATTTCTAGCAAGTCTTTGGCGGTATCTAATTACAGGCATACAAATTAAGATGGAAGTGAAGACAAATATTTGGAAAAAACAACCACTTCAAAACCAAACAACAAGAGAACAACAATCAGCCCTTGGGACATTATAAAGAGACAAAAATATTCTTATAACCCAGGTAGAAAAAGAAAACAACTATTATACAAGAAATATCTGGCAAGAAATGCTGATTAGAATTTGGTTGTTGCAATGGAGTAAAGAAAAAAATTCAGAGAGAAAACTGGCCTAAACCTTGAAAAGATTACTACATCTTGTAAAAAATAAAAAAAAAAAAAAAAAAAAAAAAAATTCAAAGGAGTTGATACAATACCAGAGAGGAAGCTATCACATAAGTAAAGTGTCCCAAAGATTCATGAATATTATATTCTTTATCTATGTGCTATATCTCTTTAGGTCATAGGTGATCATGGCCTTCCACATCTTCCTATCCCCAGTGGTTCTTAGCACGCTTTCCCCTGTTACTCTCTCCCAAACCCAGCTCTGTCATCCACTTGCTCAAGTCTATCAAGTATGTTACACATTGCTTTTCTGTCTCTTTCCTTCGATCTGACCTGTGAGTATCAGATTCTCCAAGCCTTCCTTTCTCATTAGATGTCCCAAGAACTTCAGCTGTCTTTTCCTGATGAGTTTTCATTTTGTTTAAACCCTCTCTAAAACCTAATCATTACTGACATGCTCAATCCATGATACCCCCCAGCATCCTTCTGTTGAACCACATTTCAGTTGCTTCAAGTCTTTCCTTCATCTTTGATGAGATTGCCATTTTGAAGCGTTGCAAAATTTTTTAATTAGGTAGCTAAAAAGTTTACCAGATTATTTTTTTTCTAAGTAAAAAAAAAAAAATACCCTCCCCACACATTATTTTTGGCATTAATTTGTTTAAACAATATATTTACATTTTGCTATCTTTCTGACAATTTCAGAATTCTGTTCATGCAGAACTTACCTTCCTAAGAAAACAATTGTTCTAAGGATTTTTTTTATGAAGAGAATTCTTTGAATTCTTTAAAAACTAAAAAATGATAGCCCAAGTATTGATTCCAATCTTTGTCAGAATGTAGATTTGTTCTTTTAAGATGAACAATTTTGGCAAAAGGCCAAACGGGAAGTGCAGTAGGGCTGATAAACAAACTATCCTGTATCTTGCTCATTCAGATTCACATCACATTTACCCATTACAATTTGCCTTTTCAGCACAAGAAATCCTCCATCACCATTCAATCAGAAATATACCACAATAACATATTCACAAAGCCCCATATTTTTATTTATTTTTTTTATGCATATACAAATGACTTCCTTTTTCTTACAAAAATAACTAGGCCCCACCCTTTTACTGTGAAACGAATAAAATGTAAATGCAAATTCTATGCCAGCAGCTTCTTTTCTCGCACTTCCCGCCTGTGGAATTCCCTTCCATTTACTTTTTTCCCTGACAGCTACAATCTCCAAGAATTTAAATGTAAAGTCAATAGTCATCTCTTATCTCACTAACCTGCATCCCATCTCTCATGCTCCTTTCTCCATCCACTCCACTCTTATCAGTATTCTCATCCTTCTCTTACCCACTTCCTGACACGCCCTGTAACCTGTCACTCTTTCCCATAACTTTTCTTCTATGTAACCTCCTGCAAAACAGTGACAGTAAACTGCCTTGCTTGGGGCAATATGATTAAAAAAAAATAAAAAAGATAAACAATCTTTGTTGAAATGACTGCAAAACACCTGCCTCTCCCCAATTTATAGGCTGAAGCAAAAACAGCAAAATCATTGCTGGAATTTCTTTCTAGCCAATAAAAAAAGGCCAGTTCTTGGTTTCATCTGACTCAGTCCTGGTCTTGTCTTGAAGTCAGAATGATATATTCACTTACTTGAACTTGTTTTTGTGTGACAATTACAGTTTTTAGTTTGTGAACTTTTTTTGCCATATTACTGTTGGTTTTGCCTTATTACTTTTAATTTTCCTGGCATATATTATTTGCTTGCTTTATATTAATTATTGACCTGTTTTATTCTTTTTCTTGCTGTTTATTGCAAACTTTAGCAGTTCAGCCATTTTTTTATATTTAACCATAGCCACTCACTCCATACCAAAAAGGTAATATTTCCAACAAAGATGTATCAAGTCTTTCTGGTCAGCATAAAATACAGAGAATCTGTACAGAAAATTATTAATTCCAAGAACTGGTGCTTTTAATTGGGAATATTTTTTCAAAATATTTGCTTCTCCAGAAAATGTTCCTAGCAGAAAACTCCTTTACACTCACATCAGATATTTAATGTCACCTTTGAATAGAAATTGCTGTTTAGTGCAATTAGTGACAGTTCATTTCATTTGTTTCATGAAAAGTTCTAACATTCCACGTTGCTTTTGAAATATTCACGTTTTATCACCTGTCACAACTTGTTTCAAAAACAGCTCATTTTTGTTTCAATTAAGTCACAAACTGCACATGGAAATAAGGAAAGAGCAGCTGCTAAAATATTGTTTGTTTTTCATCAGCAATTCATCGCTATCTAGAATAATGAGTTAGGATGAATAATTACAGTAGTAATTACATCAGTCTCTAAATTTCAGTAAACCTCATGGGGGATTGAGGAGTGAAAATTTAATCATTTACATAGCATAAAAATTTAGAAATGTAGATTTTAGAAGAAAATTTGATTGCAATAATTAAACAGATTTATTAAAGTTCTTTTATGTGTTATAAAATTTAAAACTATAATAAAAATCAAATTTCAAAGACAACAAAAGCATCAGAAAAAAAGTGATGTGACAATTTCATTTTAATTTTGAAATGAATTTTTATTACAGTATTATGTCTTTTGAACTTGCATTTGGTTGTTGTTGTATTTAGAGAAAATTTTCTTTTCTGATTTTGAAAAACTGTTTTCACTAGAAATTGTCTTATTAAATTCATTTGTTCAAGGTTTGGGCATTTTATGGCAATTTTCTCAATTCAGAGCAAAAAGTTACATTTTACTGGACAAAATAAAGAGTTAGATCTAATACATACTGAAAGTTGCTAAGAATATTCTCTCATCCTTATTTAAAATGTGGGATGTGTATTGTTTATTGAACTTAATTGAGGAAAATGCATAGAAGTTCACAAACCTTTAGCAAATAAGAAAGCAAGACAAGTGCTTGAAAAAATAAAAATAAAAAAATAAAAATTTCAATCCTTTTACCTTATGCAAAGTCAACAGGACACAAGGGTTAATGAGTATTAGATAATCTGAGAAAAAAAAACATTAAGAGGAAAATAAAACAGGAATTAAGAAATTAACATTGCATTTAAATTTGTAAATATCAAAGTTGACTGGAAAACAAGAAGCCAGAAGAGAGTTTCACAAATCAAAGAAATGTGAGAGAAGAAACTTAACATAAAACCTGTGGTTACATCTGACCATTTCAACTGTAAAATGAGGAGACCTACCAGCCAGTCTAGTACTGAACTTAAATTCAGAAAGTCAAGGTACCAAAGAAAAAAGCTCATCAGAATAATTAAATGAAATTATTTATAGAAAAGACATTAAGAATCTGTTTATGCGATAATACTTGCATTCCAGAAGAAAAAAGATAGAATTACAAGATTGGTAAAAATTAAAAATAAATAAAAGCAGTTTAACATCAGGTACATACGCTTATCTATCAAAGATGATTCAGTAGAAGGATTACTTTGTAAATACTGTCTAAAGTTCCAAGATGAGATGGTTCCATAAAATGAATACCTTCATAAATCATAACCAAATATATCAGATACAAAAATATAAGAAACTTTACCAACTATAAGTAGAATATGCTAGCATTCTTTTAAAGAGAAGCATTTACATTTTCATACAGATTACATTCTTTCAAATAAGTTTGAGTTTTGTTTAACGGCATATCAACCTCTGTGGGTTATTTAATGCCAAAAAGATGAGTTATAGCTTTACTAGTAATTTAGAAAATTTCATAAAGAAACAGAATGCCAGAAATTTAAATAGCATTGTACAAAACAAGATCATTAATAAAGAATGTAACTGCAGGGACAAAAATAAATGCCAACTTCAAAGACTTTGTAATATAAAACAAGTCATTTACAAAGCAAAAAGTACATGACTTAAATGGTCAAAACAAAACGTATTTGGGATCGACCATAGACACTTTTAAGACCAGATGGTTCAATCACTGGTCTACATTTAAAATAGAAAACTTAAAACTGTACAAAATTAGCTAGCCACATGTGAAAATTGAAATCAAAATATAGAAAAGACCCAGATATAACATGGAGTATAGTGAAAACAGCCAAGCTTTACAACAGTGGCAAAATATGTAGACTGTGCCAAGAAGAAAAATTAGCAATCATGTTATTCCCAAACAAAAATGAATGACAGAACAGAAATTAAGACTAAGTGTAACCATACCATAAAATACCTATTAGGTTTATACAACTATGGATGAAAACGTTATAATTTCTTCTAATTTTGAAAATTGTGAATGCAAATAATCCCCGTTACATGAGCATTCTTAAAAAGACAGTAAAAATCAGTTATTGCAAATCACCTGAAGACACCACATGGTAGAAACCTAAGTCACATGATAACTCGTTTACAAATGAAGAATATATTTCCAATGATGGCATAGCAATGGGATCACAACTTCGGCCAGTAATACCAAATATCTTTCAAATGAGTGCTAAGAATATCAAAAAAAATATCTAGCTCAGATATTTTTCATTCTTGGGTGATATGCAAACATTGTTGGATCATGTAAATTCCACCAATAAAGTTAACAGATAGCGAATGCAATAACTTTCGTTTTTTTTTTCCCAAAAACTAAAAACAAGAAAAAAAAAAATCCTCATTTTTATGGTTTTATCCCTATGTTCAGTCAGTTAAGTGCCATATGTGATACATGCTTGGGTGATCAGGTCTCAAACGAGACATGACTGACTGGGCAGAAGATTATCACACAGTAGGTTGCCATTACTTTCTGCGGTATACTGGTTGCCAGCCAAGGCTATAGGACCAAATCTGTACTGTTATTTAACCCATAACTGGAGGAAAGAGACGGATTAATACCTGTCCCAAGGGTATTTGTGCATAAATGAAAGCAAGGAATTCAACTGGAATTCGAACTCGGCTCCCCGATTTCTCATTCCGAGTCGATATCCACTGCACCACAGTGCGTTATGTTAACTTTCTTTAAACAATGTTCCATGAATTTTGATAAAACGAACATGTATATCAGCATCCAGAGGTTATTTTGTTTTTCTCTTGAGTTTCAATTTCTTTCTAGAGATTTTAATTTACAACTTTTCGCCAATCCATCCTCTTCCTAGCAAAATAAAGCTTATCCATTCAAATGCCTAACTCAGATCCATTGAAATGCCTAACTCAGGATTAGAAGCCAAGCATACAGATATATATTCAAAGATGCTGAAAAGTTCTCAACCTAACCCATTTCCTAAAATCTAACCACATAACCAAATGAATCATTTTGTTTTTTTTAATCACTTTTTAGTCAGGCTAAGAACTTTTCAGCACTCATATACATTTCGAAAGTTAGAAAAATAGTAAATCAATTTTTTTTTGTATATGAAAAAGCATTTAATTAAAGAAAACTTTAGAAAAACAAACTATGAACATTCTCTTTATCTTAAATGAATAAACGGTTGAACACATGTCACAACTTGAAAGGGTAAAAATGGTGGAGGCAATGAGAGAGAAATCCTGATATTGGCATTTTATCATTTCAATAAAAAAAAAATTGATAAGAATCCCTCTGTTACACATGAAACAATAAATACCATCTGTCTCTTGTAGATATGACACACTGTATTGAAATGGTTGAATTGATTTGGAAGTTTAAATAAGAAGGAACAATGAAAAGACTTAAAATTCTAAAATTTAAATTGTAAAACTTTACCACTTCACAAATAAGATTTGTTGAAAAGAGAAAGTCACGTCCTTGTACTTGTTTATATATCATACTAGCAGTATAGCCCGGCATTGCTCGGGTGTAATGAAAGCTTTAAAACTAATCCATGGTCCTGGAGCTCAGACTCGGCCTAAAGAATATTTGCGTGAAGTTTTGTGAGAATCGAATAAAAATTGTGGATTTGTATAAAGGACATACAGACAGATAAACAGACACACACACAGACACACAAACATCTTGCCTTTTATATATATATATATAATCGATTTTCTACACTATTGTAAGAACTGCAACCTTGAAACTTCTGAATACCGTTTCTTATGTCTTTGTCTATGAGTGTATCAAATTTGATTAAAATCGGACCACTCCTTCTATTTTTTCGATTATCGATATTTATTGGGGGTACCTCGACAAAACCTAGCTAAGAACACTCGCAGACGCTTATAGTACAACTATGTAAATTTTCAAGAAAATCGGTTCAACAGTTTCGGAGTCTATAGGTAACGGACGCACACACACAAAGTTCCATTTATAAATAAGTATTATAGTGGAGTCTTTGTAGTTAAAATAGACACTTCATATTTACTTGTGTGTGTTACCAAGCATTCACATTTGAGAAATCTTAGTAAGGAAAACATGTTCTATGTCAGCAATCAAACCTACATCCCCCTTTATAGGAGAAACCACTATTTGATCTAGTGGGCATTACCACTCAGCCGAAGAATGTTTGAAGTAATATAAATGTCAAATAAATCCATTAATTTAGTAATTGCTTCAAGAAAATAATGTGAGTGAAGGATGCACTTTCCTTAAAGGAAAATAGAGACTTGTTTACTGTGGTGCACTTTGTAGATGAGCAGTAAAGAATGCCAAATCAAATGATGGTTTCTCCTACAAAGAGAGACACAGGTTTGATCCCTGCATTTTCTTTACTGAGAGTTCTTGAATGCTCAGACCAATAGACTGTTTATAATGTGAAAAAAATGTTGAATAAAAATTAATTTTATTAATTCTTTACAAAATATCTAAACTTATTTATAAATGGAACTTTGTGTGTGTGTGTGTGTGTGTGTGTGTGTGTGTGTGTGTGTCCATTACCTATAGATTCCGAAAGTGCTGAACCAATTTTCTTGAAAATTTACACAGTTGTACTATAAGTGTCTGTGTGTGTTCTTAGCTAGGTTTTGTGTCGAGGTACCCCCGATAAATATTGAAAATCGATAATAGAAAAAAATCAGGTTATAGAAGGAGTGGTCCGATTTTAATCAAATTTGATACACTCATAGACAAAGACATAAGAAACGATATTCAGAAGTTTCAAGGTTGCAGAAAATCAATTATATATATATATATATAAAGGCAAGATGTTTGTGTGTGTGCCTGTTTATCTGCTTGTATGTCTGTATTTTTTTCAGCCCTTTTATTTTAGTTTTTGCTTTGGGTTTGGCTCTAAGTAGGTATAATTGTAGTTCTTAGTCTCAGCCATGATACTATTTACTCAGAGGACTTATTTAGCCTTCAAAATTCAGTTTATGATGAAAAAATCTTATTTGATATCGATACCAAGAAAATCAAAATTTGACTTACATCCATTCATTTTTCTTTCAGTCTACAGTTTTGCTTTAACTGGAAACAACTATTGCTTTTTAGTCTTTCGTGCCAATGTCCAAAGAGTCCGAGCTCTAGGACTATGGATTAGTTTTAAAGCTTTCATTACACCCAAGCAACGCCGGGCTATACTGCTAGTTCATGCATATGTGGCTTTACAAGATTTCTAGGAAAAAGATAAAATTGAATTTCAGATAACTCAAGGTTTATTCTGACTAATAAGCAAATTTTTCAAAGTTCAAATTTATTTTTTCAAGATTTTCTTTTTTGACCAAAACAGGTTTCTGCATTCAAATTGATCCGTCCCAGTTAAAATGGATAACCAATTAGGATGCCGACAAAACTCAGCAATAGGCAAATAAATCCTGGATACACCATTTCCAGAAAATATTTTTCTGCAATGCCATTAAGGTGGCAAAGATACTGGACATAAAACAAACCAATATTAAAGAAAATAATTGCGTTTCTTACTATTCAAACTCAATTTCAAAATCTGTTGCAAAGGCTAATTGCCTAAGAATTGTAGAGTAAGGGTTTTTGTTTTTATAATCATTTCACCCCAAGCAAGGCAGAAATGCCTCTGGTACACATGGGGTTAACAGTGAGAGAATAAAAAAAAATGTATAGGAGATGATGAAGAAAAGATAAGAGATCGATGAAGAATCAAGTAGATAAAAGATGACACTTGAAATTGCATTTAAACTTTTGAAGATTGTCGCTATCAGAAAAGCAAGCAAATGAAAGTGAGTTCCACAAATGGAAAGTGTGAGAAAAGAAGCTGTTAGAGTTGAAGAGATGGTTACATTTAACTATTTCTATGGTAAAAGGGTGGGACCTGGGTGCCAATCTAGTAGCATGCTTAAATTCACGTGGTCAGGGTACCTGGGAAAAAAATCTTGTCAGAGCTGGTTCTATAAAAATATTTGTAAAACAAAACAGAGAAAAGCCACATCATGATAGTGAGAGAGTGACTGAAGTCGAGATGCCAAGTCAGGATTGATTATATTGCAGATCCTCCTTTAGGTTTTTAGAACCTCAGTAGCACCTGACCAGATATGGCAACAGTATTCAATGCACAGACAAATGATTGATTTATAAATGTTAAAAATGGATTCTGACGAGAAACACTTCCTGGCCTGAGATAGTGAACCAATCTTCCTAGCAGTAGTTTTAACAAAATAAAATTCCAATGTATATGGAAGAAAGGTTGTGAAAAAAAAAAATGATTGTTATCTTGAGATTAACAGACTAAGCCATTTAAAAAAATGTGAGCATCAAAAAGGATATCATTTGAAAATGACTGACATTTTCAAGGTTCATGAAGCTATTTTCACAGTTTTTCAAGACCCAGGCTTTTCAAGGTCAACTAGAAACCCTTCTAGGTGTATTATACATGGTATCTCTGTAAAGTGAGCAGCCATGGTTTAATGTAAATAACAAAACTGTCCAACAAACAGAATTTACAAAGTTTGCAATAAAAAATTACAACAAGAAAAAAAGAAAAGAACTGGTCAAAAACTAATATAAAGCAAGTAATATATGCAGTCTTCCAGGTTTAGGGGTTGGGTTCAGGGCTAACAACCCTGCCCCGTAAAAACAAGTTCTACAAAAATATTTGTAAAAAACAGAGAGAAGCCGCATCATGATAGTGAGAGAGTGACTGAAGTCGAGATGCCAAGTCAGGATTGATTATATTGCAGATCCTCCTTCAGATTTTGTCTAGAACCTCAAGATGTATAGCACAAACAGCTGACCAGATATGGTAACAGTATTCAATGCATGGACAAATGGTTGATTTATAAATGTTAAAAATGGATTCTGACGAGAAACACTTCCTGGCCTGAGATAGTGAACCAATCTTCCTAGCAGTAGTTTTAACAAAATAAAATTCCAATGTATATGGAAGAAAGGTTGTGAAAAAAAAAAAATGATTGTTATCTTGAGATTAACAGACTAAGCCATTTAAAAAAAATGGGAGCATCAAAAAGGGTATCATTTGAAAATGACTGACATTTTCAAGGTTCTTAAAGCTATTTTCAGTTTTTCAAGACCCAGACTTTTCAAGGTCAACTAGAAACCCTGCTAGGTGTATTATACATGGTATCTCTGTAAAGTGAGCAGCCATGGTTTAATGTAAATAACAAAACTGTCCAACAAAAAGAATTGACAAAATTTGCAATAAACAATTACAACAACAAGAAAAGAACTGGTCAAAAACTAATATAAAGCAAATAATATATGCAAGGTCCTCCAGGTTTGGGTGGAGGGCTAACAACCCTGCCCTGTAAAAAACAGTTTGTTACAGAAACAGCAACAAAATGTTGCTGCCCTATGTACTATTGGGTATGATGGATAAATGATGATAAATATATGCAAAGTAAATTAAGTAATATGGCAAAAAGTTCAAACTAAGAATTTGGGTTGATACACAAAAGCAAATTCAGACAAGCAAATTTAGTATTCTGACTTCAAGGGAAAACAGACCGTAACTGATTATAGATAACACCAATAAGTGCCCTATCTTACTGGCTCAGAAGAAATCCCAGCATGAATTTGTGTGCTTCTGCGTACAAATTGGGGAGGAGAAAGTGTTTTGTAGTCATTCCCATTCGAATTGAAACCAACAATCTTATGAACTATTTTTAATTTCTGTACAACTAAGGAATTCATGGAAATATTTGTACTATTAATATACAGGAAGCATCACATTAGATACATAAATTATAGTAGATAACAAATAATTTGTACTCCAAAAAACTTAGAATATTATGAAACAGAAAAAACAGTCTGTCGTCTTTTTTTTTTTTTTTTTTTAATAATCATTTTACCCCAAGCAAATCAGAACTGCCACTGGTGCACAGGGGGTTACAGAAGAGGTGAGTGATGAGAAAGAGGAACAAGTTACAAGGGAGTCAGAAAATGATTAAGAAAAGGATGAGAATACAGGTGTGAAGAGAGCTGCATGAGAGTAAAGTGGAAAGGAAGGAGAACATGATACAAAGGTAGTCAGGGAAAAGATGCGAGTCAAGAAGATAAGAGATGGCACTTGACTTTGCATTTAAATTCATCGAGATTGTAGCTTTCAGGGAAGCAAGTATACAAAAGGGAATTCCACAGGCGAGAAGTGAGAGCAAAGAAGCTGATAGAATAGAAGTTTAATTCGTTTCACTGTAAAAGGGTGGGACCTAGCTGCTAGTCTAGTAGCTTGAGTAAATTCATGCAGTGGGGGCACCAGGGAGCTAAGCTCATCAGAGCAGAAGCCATGAAAGTATTTGTAGAAGAGACAGAGGGAAGCCATATTACGTTGGTGAGAAAGTGACTGGAGTTGAGCTACCAGGTTGGGATCCATTATAATAGATTCTTTGTTGGATTTTGTCAAGAAGCCCAAGATGAATAGCACGAGCACCCAACCAGATATGACAGCAGTATTCAATGCACAGACCGATGGTAGATTTATATGTATCTTGCTAATAGCCATACTTTTTTTCTTACAAATGATTCTTAGTCCTTTCTTCTTGCTTTCTTTTTCTACTTTTTTCTCAAAGTCCCTGCAGTTTTCTGCATCAACAGAGTCATCTTTACATTCAAAAAGGGACTGTCCAATTAAGACCTTAATATACATATTTATATATTGATTCATTCATTTTCAACATCTTATTAAGGTTATTTAAAGCGAGAAAATATTTGTAGATCTTAAGAATATTTGACAGACCTGAAGGAGACTACCACCACCTTTAAATTTGTTTTTTTCCATTTTATTTTTTTACTTTTTTCAGTGCAATCTTATTCATTACTCCCTAAGTTTTCCGATTGACAAAAAAAAAATTTGGAAAAATTTCAATATTTAAACAATGGGGGAGGGGGGGGGTGCTCAATTTTTCATACAATGTTATAGTAAATCGATCCTTCATTTTGGAACCACTCACCGGTACTACCACCACCTGTAAATTTGTGGATTATCAATTTTCTTTTACTTTTTTCAGTGCAATCTTATCAATTAAACCCTAAACTTTCCAATTGACAAAAAAAATTTGTAAAGATTTCAACATTTAAACAATTGGGGGGGGGGGGGCTTAGTTTTTCATACAACCTTGTAGTAAATTGATCCTGTGCAATTAACTTTTTTGTTTGCACATATTCAACAACTGAATTCTTTGCGAATCTTTTTGATAAAGCCATTCTTAAAGTTTCCGAAGATGCCATCATAAGAACTGAAGAAAACTTGAAAAAGACAAAAACAATAGCAACAACTCGTCCCAAAAAAAAAAAAAAAAAAAAAACAAAAAAAAAAACAAAGCGACCCTAACGAGAGTGGTTCTAAAATAGAGGATCAATTTACTATAATTTTGTATGAGAAACAGCTTCCCCCCTAAAATTGTTTAAATATTGAAATTTTTCAATTTTTTTTTTTTTTGATAATCGGAAACTTTATGTAATAATAACACTGCACTGAAAAAAGTAAAAAAAAAAAAAAAAAAAAAAAAAAAAAAAAAAAAAAAAAAAAAAAGTAAAAAAAAAAAAAAAAAAAAAAAAAAAAAAAAAAAAAAAAAAAAAAAAGTAAAAAAAAAGAAAAGTAAAAAAAAAAATAATGAAAAACAACAAATTTAAAGGTGGTGGTAGTCTCCTTTACGTCTGCCGAATATTTTTTAGAGATCAGTGATTTAGTGATAAAAGTCTTACTAAGAACAGAAGAGTAGTGAATAAAACTGTTCCCGAGGGTATTTGAACATAAACAAATATAATGAACACAACTGGCTTCCTGATTAACAATTCTTATTCACTATCCATTATACCAGCCAAACACCCAAACTAACAGCACATGGTATTCCCAAACAGTCACCCATCAAGGTACTGACCAGGCTCAACATTGCTCAACTTTAGTGACCATGTGTTTCGACATGATGTAGCAATAAGCACTGTAGTGTGTGTGAGTACACAGAGAAATAATATACAGAACTAATTTCAGCTTCAACAATCTTTATCATTAACCTAAAGCAAGCTGTTTTCAGGGGGATGATTCTGATAACACCTGAGCCACACCCCTCAGTCCAAAACATATGTAGGTGTTAGATTAACTTTTGAAATATATAATTATACAGTTATGAATTAATTGTACATTGCAACACGCAAAATTTCTATGTTTCGATATAGATTCTCATCATCAGACAATGTTTGATGTTAATTGTGCAGATGAAATTGTTCGAACTACTGTCTTCATCTTTATTGCCATGTTTTGACCATTGTACACTCTGGCCTTCTTCAGGACAAATGGCCCAGTGAATATAGACATTGGTTAGTTCCAGTAACTTGAACCAAAAGGTTGTGAGTTCAATACCAGCGTACATCAGCGGTAAACAAATAACTAAAAGGGTTAAAAGGAGATAACTACATGACTATCAGAAGCAGCATCACACACGGAATGTGAATCATATACCCCAGTTCAAAATTCTTAGCATATGAAGAAGCCTAGCGTGTACAATGGCCGAGACGTCGTAAATATGGCAATAAAGATGAGGACAAAAGTCCAAACAATGTAAATAGTGTAAAAAGAAAATTATCAACCAAAAGCCTCTAACAAATGGACTAAAAAGAAAACATGCCTACAGGCATACCAACTTTGATATCAGAAATTCAAGTGGCATCATCCTTTGCTGAACTTTGATTTCTATATTAAACCACAAAACAAATTTTAAAAAAAAGGCCAGTCAATATCTGCTCAAAATAGCATATCTTAATTTTTTATTCATTACATGAGTTTAAGAGCCATCAGAAACCATGAAATTGGTCGAGCATGATTAATTTTCCCAAGAGATTAAAATCAGGTAGATATCCGATGATTTAATATATATTCTCCCTAAAGATATTTTAAGCTTTGGCTTATATTGATTTAAGCTCAAAATAATGAAACAGTTTTAAATTCTGTTTTTATTGTTTAGTTATTGCAGTGTTAGTTGGGATTTTCCGATCAGCGGCAAACAGGAATAAGAACAAAACTTTCATGTTTTACAAAAGCTTTCTAATATTTATCCTGACAAAACAATTTTTGAAAAATGTTAATATTCTTAGAAGGATTAAAAGATCGTCCTCACTATTATTAGGGTCGCTGTGGGTGAGGCTTCATTCAGCAGTACTTCCCCTAATTTTTCTGAGATGAAGAAACAAACAGAAGGCTAAGTTTGTACCCTTGACCCTAATCTGTAACAATGCCATTGAGATGAACTGTATCATTTGTTTAAAATCATTACTGTCATTAATTTTCAAAATAAAGCAATGTTTCATTTTCCATTTTTATGTTTTTTTTCCTGAAAGATTTTGTTCTAAAAACCTTTAAACAATGACACAAATAATGCAGAAAAAATGTATAGGACTCATTCCCCAAAAAAGTACAAATGAAAAGAAAAGCATATTTAAAATCAGAACAAAAAGGTTTACAGTAGAAATATATATATATATATATATATATATATATATATATATATATATATACACACACACACAAACTACCGGCCATAATTATTAGGCCAACCCAGTTTTTTAAAAGAACTGATGTATTTCATACTATTTTTAGTATTTATTGCCAAGTGGATAATTCTAAATAAAAATAGAATGATTCTTTTTTAATACTGCACAATAACATGTGCATCAAATGAACTGTTCTGATGTCCAGTTTTTGTGATCTCTTCCCCATGCTGGTCTCTTAGTGGCTGGCTAAAACAAAAGCTTCCTGGCTGCCTTGTAAAATTTTGCAAAGTAATAATAACAAAAGAACCATTCTATTTTCATTTACAATTATCCACTTGGCAATAAATACTAAAAATAGTATGAAATACATCATTTCTTTTAAAAAACTGGGTTGGCCTAATAATTATGGCCGGTAGTGTGTGTGTGTATATATATATATATATATTATTTTGGTTCAGTAGGCAAAAACTTACATCAAAATATGTGAAGTCTGAAAAGAGAGACTAACTTCATAAGTACATGAGTGAATAATATTCTAGTAATCTAATCTAATAATAAATCTTATTCGTTATAACTTTTTTCTGTTTAATATTTTTGCATGCAGTTTTCAACATTTAAATTCTGATGATATCTTTTATCATTTTTGTCAATCAAACTTTGCTTATCACTTATTTTATCAGAATTAAATATAAATAATCAATTTTTTATTGTTTTTTTAATCAATTGCATATCATTTTTTTTTGTTTTTTATATTTTTGAATGCAGTTTTCAGCATTAAATTTATATTAATAGCAATGCCTGGAAAATTTCATGGATTAGATGGAAAAATCCGCGTGTGAAAAGTAATATTCTTAAGGTTATATTAAACCTGGAAAAGTAAAAGACAAGAAATAAAAACTTTCTTCAAATATTGCAGCTAAAAATAAAATTTGAATGCAATATTTTAAGTAAGAAATTTCTTTTTTTTTTTTTTTACCTCACTAGAATATCTTGTCCTTTACTTTTCCAGGTTTAATAATATAATCTTAAGAATATTACTTTTCATGCATATATATATATATATATATGTGTGTGTGTTTTCTGAACATATATTGTTAAATATAAGAGACAATGAATGCCTATTATGTTTAATCATGAGCCATTCTAAACATCGTATTTTGGCTTTAATTTCAGGTGAAAATAAAGACAAAAATTTTCCAACATTTGGATATTTTTTTTTTATTATGTTCGTTCTAAGCTTTCGACTCACATGAGCCATCTTCAGAGAGATTCCAGGGACATTAACATAAAAACATCCACCATCAAAGATGATTATATCTTGTGTTGACATAAAACTTTATTAAGCAACAATAACAGTTACCAAATAGCAAACGCAGTTCGTAAATTTATAATGTGATTCTATGACATCACACCACATGAGAGGCTGAAATTTTAAAAACCATTTATTTAAATGCCATGTAATGTGTGCTGATCAGCTTGGCCGAGAGGACTAGGTGACAGTCATTAGATTGTAAATATAGCACATATGGTTTCGAGCTCCATTCATGACCCTGTAAATATTGGCAGATGTGCGTTGTGGTACAGTGGATATCGGCTCGGAACGAGAAACTGGAGAGCTGAATTCGAATTCCAGTTGAATCCATTGTATTCACTTACGTGCAAATACCCTTGGGAAAGGTATTAATCCGTCTCTTCCTTCCAGTTATGGGCTAAATAGCAGGACAGATTGGGTTCTATAGCCTTTGTCGGCAACCAGTCTACCGCAGAAAGCAATGGCAACCTACTGCGGGATAATCTTCTGCCCAGTCAGTCATGTCCCTTTAGAGACATGATCGCCCAAGCGTGTTTCATGTATGGCACTTAACTGACTGACTGAATATAATAGTTGGAATAATGATTAAGGCTTCTACTGGTCATAAAGTGGGTGATCAGTTTATGACTTTATAACAATAGGAAACCGATCCCCCACTAATTACTACATAATAATATAATACATTTCTTTCCCCTCTAGCTAGGAGTCAAAAAGCAGGACAGATTGGGTTCTATAGCATTGGTCGGCAACCAGTCTACCACAGAAAGCAATGGCAACCTACTGTGGGATAATCTTCTGCCCAGTCAGTCATGTCTCTTTCGAGACATGACTGCCCAAACATTTCAAAAAGTTATAATTTGGCCCCAGAAAGAAATATTTACACATGCCCAGTTGTAAGTTTCATGCTCAAAAGTAAGAAATCTTAAGAATTTAGGATGAATCTGAGAAAAAAAAAATTGTTTACCATAAATTCTTATAAAATCAGATTAAAAAATTATTAAACCACAAAGTAGAAGTTTTGTCAAAGTAATTTTCCAAACAGATCAGGTTATTTCAGTTAGTCAGTTAAGTGCCATATGATACATGCTTTGGGTGATTATGTCTCTGAAGAGACATGACTGACTGGGCAGAAGATTATCCCACAATAGGTTGGCATTCCTTTCTGCAATAGTCTGGTTGCTAGCCAAGGCCATAGAACCCAATGTGTCCTAATATTTAACCCACAACTGGAGGGAAGAGATAGGTTAATACCTTTCCCAAGGGTATTTGTGCAAAAGTGAATGCAAGGAATTCAACTGGAATTCGAACTTGGCACCCTGATTTCTCATTCCAAGTCAATCTCCACTGCACCACAACACACATCAGGTTATTTAAGTTTGCAAAATTGAACTAAGATGTTAGCAATAACTTCAACAATTGTAAATACTGTGAGGATTTCTAAAAAAATTCTAGTTTGTTAAAATTCAACGAGATTATCTCAATGCATAACAGTTATTGGTACCAAGAACAGAATCAGCATTTTGACAGGGTGTTATGCTCACCTCACACTAATGCCCTTGGAAAAGGTATGAATCCATTTTCCTCCAGTTATGCATTAAATAGAATAACTCTCTAGCCTTGGGTGACAACCAGTCTAGGACAAGGAAATCAAACCTTCATAAATAATAGGGTGACTAAGCTCTTTAACATTAGGAGAATAAGAAAATGGAATTCAAAACCAGCCTGAAAAGAAATAAGCTTCATCATAGCATCTTGCCCTCAACACACTTGTTGCTGCTACAGTAGCATGTAATGCTTCTTCAACTCTAATCGGTTGTTAAGACAAACAAGAGAGTACATAGTAAATAATCAAAATTATAATAAATGAATGGAGATATTGTCTTAAAGAAACAAATCTAGATTGGAAAAAGAGTCAGCTCTCTGCCCATCAGTTCTGCTAGAGATACCCATGAAAATGTTAGTTTTCCCAGTTGAATTTTCTAGTGAATCTTAATTCTTAAGTTAATGATTGAATATGCTCATGGCAAGTTCTACAACAATTCTTCTATCAACTGGTTGAGAGCATGTGTTTTTTTTGGTGTGGGGGGAACAACTTTACTACTAAGTCATGATTTTGCTTTGCTTTTATTTTATTTTCATTTTTTGTTGTGGCTAATTTTAAAAGTTTCATAGTTATTTGAACGAGTGCTTTTTTTTTTTTTGTATTTTTTTTCAAAGAAATTTTTTTTACTGGACTTTAACTAAGTTAAAACTTAGTTAACTCAACGCCCCTACTTTTTATTTTTATTTTTATTTTTTTATTTTTAATATTTTTTTTTTCAATTGGAGTAGATAGACTAAACTATCACCCGGTTCACTCTCCACCCACGTCTATTGTACAGGTGTAGAGGTTCATCCCTTGTTCCCTGTTTAGGATGTGGTTTCCGGCTTTCTCTTTTCCAATCTTTTCACCTTTCTTTTACTTTTTTTTCTTTTTCTTTTTAATTGGAGTAGATAGACTAAACTATCGCCCGGTTCACACTCCACCCACGTCTATTGTACAAGTGTAGAGGCTCATCCCTTGTTCCCAGTTTAGGATGTGGTTTCCGGCTTTCTTTTTTCCAATCTTTTCACTCTCACGTAGCCCCCTGCACATCAGTGGCGTTACCGCCTTGCTCGGGGTGATACGGTTAAAAAAAAAAAAAAATTAAGTATCTGTAAAAATTTCCCTAGACAACTTTGACAAAATATTGTAATAACAATCATAAAATAATGACCAGCATTCAGATTTAAGAAGTAAGAGGGTACAAATGAAAAGACTTCAAATTAACAACTTTTTTCCATTTCACTGAAACAACCATTAAACACTTGATCTTCCTTTTTTTTTTTAAATTATATTTTCTCAGTGAAAATAAACTAGCATCTCTGATATGTCTTTTTTGGCTTTCCTATAGCTATCAAAACAAAAAAAAAAAAGTGATTTTTATGTCCCCTGTCCTTCAACAGAATACATTTTCTAATCTAGCATTTTTAAATAGACAAACTATTTACACTTGAAATTTGATCTTACTCAGTAGGTTGTAAATGTTGGACCTTAAAAAATTAAATTAAAAGAAAGAAATATATATATATTCAAGCCTGACTAAAAATAGAAAAAAAAGTAAAGAAACATGAGAAAAAAAAATCTCGGATGTGGAGGGAAAAAAGTCCCTGCAAATGTGCTGGATACTTACAATGATTTTTTTAAAAGTTTGTTTAAATTACATATTTCTTATGGGCTATTTAATTCTGAAATTTAATTTCCTGGGATCTTTAGTAATTTTCTCCTTTTTATAAAAATCTTTTACTGGTAGTTAATTTTTTTTTTTTTTTTTTAAACTATTGCTGGCATTTTTTTTTTTAATGCTAAAAATATATTTTCAACCCATCAATTTTTTACCCCAGTTTGGGGTTCACTATTTGGGGGTCCCTAATTGGTGCTACCAACTCCAGGTCAAGATGGACCTAGGAACAAGAGGTGGGTCCACACTCCTCAAATTCTCCTGATTCTCCTTGCAGCCAAATGTAGTTTATGGTCATACCAAAAACTGCATCAGTCGAGTCAAGACTACAAGTAAAAATAAAGTGCATGTAAAACGAGTGAAGTTCAAAGGTTTTTTTCTCCATCCAATTAGAGAGTAGGGGCCAATATGTATAAATTCTAAGCAAATAGTTTACACTATGGTTTACTCTCGCATCAATCAAAAATCTGCCGAGGCAGACAAAGCAAACCTCGCCGCCGAGATCTGTGGCAGACTGGAGTAAGAAATGGCCGGTGAATTTTAATGCTTCCAAAACGAAGCTGCTATCTATTAACCATCACAGATAATCACTCCTATTCCCCATTAGCATGGACCAGGCTAGTCTCCCTGAAAGCAAAACACTGTGCCTCCTCGGGTTAACTCTCACAACAAACGTCAATTGAAATGACTGTATAGAATCCATAGCTAAATCCACTGCTAAAAAAGTCGGTACTCTGTGTAGGGCCAGGAAGTTTTTCCCGTCTGAAACAATCCTGCACATATACAAATCTACCATTCGCCATGCATTGAATATTGCTGCCACATCTGGTCGAGTACTCCTGCTATCCACCTAGATGTCCTTGACAAAATCCAACGAAGAATCTGTAATATGATCGATCCAGACTTGGCAGCTCAGATACAGTCACTTTCTCACTGGTGCAGTGTGGCTTCCCTGTGTCTCTTCTGCAAAAACTTTCACGGCTTCTACTCCAGTGAACTTAGCTCACTGGTGCCCACTATATATGAATTTACTCAAGCAACAAAATTAGCAACTAGGTTGGGAAACCAATAAAATTTAAATCCAAATTCTACTCCAACAGCTTCTTCTCTCACACTTCCCGCCAGTGGAATTCCCTTCCATTTACTTGTTTCCCTGACAGCTACAATCTCCACGAATTTAAAAGTAAAGTCAATAGTCATATATTTCAACTAACCTGCATTCTCTCTCTCATGCACCTTTCTCTGTTGACTCCACTCTCATTAGTATTCTCATCCTTCTCTTACCCACTTCCTGACACCCATTATAACCTGTCACTCTTCCTCATAACTTTCCTCCTATGTAACCCCCTGCAAAACAGTGGCAGTAAAATGCTTTGCTTGGGGCAATATGATTATAAAAAAAAAAAATTCCATACTATTATAATGTGTATATAAAGTGGGGGAGCAATTCTACATTACAATCAATATATAAACTGAACCCTCACTTTATAAATAGACATGAAGACTAAATTTTGGTAAGAGACAGTCAGTTATTGGTTGCTATCCAAATGGCAAAGTGGAGATTGTAAAAATCATACCAAAAGCATAAAACCTGATGCTATAGCATTGTGGGCTTGCATGATAGTCAAGTAGAGACTTGTTGTTTTTCAGCCACCTGAAAGATGTTTCAGCTCTATGTTGGTTAGTTAATTCATTTTTTAAGGTTTATCAAACCTTTTGCAGGTTATTTAAAGCCAGAAATTATTTTTTTTAGATTATAAGAATTTTTCTTTGAGGTAATAATTTACTGATACGAAATCTTACTAATTAACCCACAGCTAGGGGAAGAAGACATTGATTCATACCGTTCCAAAAGTATTTTAATGTAAACGAATATAACGAATCCAACAGGAATTGAAACTTGGTACTCTAACAATTCCAAGCTATTATTGGTCACACCCCTTGCACATCCAAGTGTACAGCTCCTGGTATTCCCAAGCAGTATTGATTGGGCTCGATGTTGCTTATGTTATATATCGACAAACAACAAACACGCATATATATAAAAATATAAAGTTATATTTTTATTAATGACGATGAACCGTGTAGCATAGGGAACAGAGAATTGAGAGAGCGCGCTTCTAATGGGTTGACGGGAGTGTAGTCTTATCTGTTGTGTCTCTCTCTTCACCGGCCGATCTCTGTTGCTCCTCTCTTGGCGAATCCGTGTGCCGAGGTCTTTTTATAATCTTCCAGAACCGGGACTTTTTCTTCCGGTTTTGCCTCGCCCACGCACGCCCACGTAATTCTCAGAGACACCTGTTCTGTTTGCCTCTGTAGTTATTTCCGCTGCTGCCGGAAATAAGGTCAAACGACATCCGTTCCTTTCAACGACCGGAAACACCCTCGCTTGCATCAGCCTTCCTCGGGTGGGGCCAGATTGTTATATTACATTTAACTTTGGTGGTCACACAGGGAACCAGTGTTTCAACATGATGTGGCCTGTAAACCTCAGCCAATTATGCAAAGTATTAATGTTATGAAATAATTTGAATGTTATTTTTGATCAATACTCATATTTAAGTAAATACTCTGTTTATAATCAAACAGTGTTATATATTTATTTCTACCAGACTGATTATGATAAATTTTTGTTATGAAAATACGTGTCATTGAACAGGATGTTCATAAAAATTTATCGTAGGCTGGTAGAAATAAGTATATAACACTGTTTGATTATAAACAGAGTATTTATTTAAATATGAGTATCGAACAAAAATAATTTTTTAAAAAAATCATTTCAAATTGTCGGTTGTATAGAACCATTTTGTTAATCTTCATTATTAATATCATATATACTTACAAATAAAGATTAAAACAAAACTTAAATTCATTATAAAAAAATAGGGGTTTAGATCTAGAAATTTTGCCTTTAATCTATTTAGACTTTGTTTGGGGGAGCTTGATACCAAAAATGCAAAACACACAGAAGAATAGATGTCGAGATTATGATTTTCTGATGAATGTAAGTTATGTCAAAAATTGTTATTTGGTGCCTTACATGTGGTTTACCAAAATGTAGGTAATGATTAATTTAACACATGAAAGGAACTGAGTATATTTTAAATATTTTAAATATTTAAATATTTTAAATATTTTAAATATTTTCCCGGGATCAATTGTATTACATCTTGCAGATTTATATCAAGATTTTAATATTTGGGAGCTTACACTAAAAATGGATGAAAAAGATTTTATCTTGAGCATTTTGTTAACGCTATTCAAAAAAAAAAAAAAAAAAGACCAGGCCAAACATAGCAAAAGAAATCTGATCAAATTTATCAAAAACCACTTGATATCAAAGAAAGACCAATCTAAAATGCCGAGACTGTCTACTTTCAGACTAGATATTGAACATAGGAAATGTTCCCCAATAATGACAATGTTCATCTGAAGAGCATATTTCTCATTAAAAAGATGAATAAAAAGAAAAATAAGAGTCAAAACCAAGAAATTTGGCATTTAACCTATTTAGACTTTGATGGAGGGGCAATGCCAAAAATGGATTCAACAAGAAAAACAATACAGCACACACACAATCTAGATCATGATTTTCTGTTAAATAAAAAAGTTATATCTAAAAGTCCACTTGATGTAAGTCATTTCTGAAAAAGAGTATCAAGTTAAATCTGTCTTTCACTCATACCACTCATTTCAAGACGTCAAAGATCTTTCACAGTCAAAAGTTGTAAAGAAAGCAACTATCCAGAAGTGACCAAATACTTGGAGTTTGCAACAAAGTTCAGTCCTTTTTGAAATTCTCAGACTGTCTACCTTCAGATCAGATATAACATATCACTTGGAAGATTATAAAAAAAATGTTCATTCATTTTGAATGAGCATACGTCCAACAAAATATTTGGTTTCAAATCTAGCAAAATGTTAGTAACAGAAAAAAAAAACAAAAAAAAAACAAACATTAAATGCTCGCTAGTTTTGATTTCTTAAATGAAGATCTCAAACAGCCTTGAACATCTGGTGCATGTCTGCAAGTGACTAATAATGTGAAATTGAACAGGTGAAGAGGCTCATCCCTTGTTTCCTGTTTAGGTTGTGCTTTCCGGTTTTTCTCTTTTCCAATCTTTTCACTCTTATGTAGCCCCCTGTGCATCAGTGGCGTTTTTGCCTTGCTTGGGGTGATATGATTAGAAAAAAAAAAAAAAATATATATATATATATGTCCTGCCACTGAGGGTGTAAAGACAAAAAAAGGGGGAAGTAGGATAAATTTGGAGTAAAATTCTTGTGTGTTGTGTGCAGTGGATATCGGCTTAGAACAAATCAGGGCGCCAAGTTCAAATTCCAGTTGAATTCATTGCATTCACTTACACGCAACTACCCTTGGGAAAGGTATTAATCCATCTCTTCCCTTCAGTTATGGGTTAAATTACAGGGCATATTGAGTTCTATAGCCTTGGCTGACAACCAGTCTACCGCAGAAAGCAATGGCAACCTACTGTGGAATAATCTTCTACCCAGTCAGTCATGTCTCGAAAGAGACATGATCGCCCAAGCGTGTATCCCACCCAGCACTTAACTGACTGACTCTTCCTTGTAGTTTTTCACTTGTATTGTCCACTGGTAGTAATTAATGTGACAAAAAAAGTGAAAATCTTGCAACCCCCCACCCCACCCCCACCAACTATAGAACTCGTCTGTTTTGCCAAAATACAGTTCAAAGAATAATAAAAAATTTAATATACAATAGATTAAATATGTTCACCTATCATCTGCTTCACACTCCTCCTTGGTCCCTTGAACAAGAGTAGAGGTTTATCCCTAGATTCCTGTTTAGAACTGGGTTTCTGGTTGCTTCTAAAGTCTTCTTCAAATATCTACTCCTAATGCTTGTCCTTTCTTATGACAATACAACTCCATGTAATAAGCCTCTACCTTGAGTGACTGTTTGGCCTTGTATTGGGTGAATGTAAAAAAACAAAAACAAAAAAAACATACACAGAAAACTGACTACTAAAAGATGAATCATTTTCACATATTTTGACGTCTTCCTGGGCTCTTTTTTTTTTTATCCAAATCTGTAAATTTGTTTCGTTCATGCTAAATCTCAAAAAAAAAAACACACTATATAAAATTCACTATTTTTTATCAATCATGTTCAATGTAAAAATTATTCAACTTTTTAACAAGAAAACTCAAGTTTATGTTAAAAATTGCAGCAAAACATTGATATATTTAAGATCTAATGATCTATTAGGGCATGTCTCTAATCTGTACTTAGATACATTGTATTTGTTTTCTATTGTTCAAATACAGTGCATATGATCCATTATTGTACATTAATTAAAACAAAATTTTAAAATGCCATCCTGAATACTGAATGTCCCAGCCTTCTTCAGGTGTTCGCAATTTCAAACCAAATCCTTTGTTTCACCTACGAAGATAGATTGTTCTAGATCCCTGTGCCAGGTTTCCTGAGTAAGGCCTCCTATAGAGGAAAACATAGTTAAGGACTGTGTACATCATCCCATGCAGCAGAGGTAAGAAATATAAAGGAGAAACAGGTCTCTCTCTTAAGATAAGTCTACAGGAACACCATAAAGCAATAGTACAAGAGAGAAGAAAAATGAGGTGTAGCTGACCACATACAGAGGGAAAAGGAAGATCACCGCCTAATAGGATGAGGTCGAAATAATAGACAGAGAACATGATTGGAAAATATGAAAACTCAAAGAGTCAGCGCATATGCTAGGTCACAAAAATCTAAGCCAGTTAAGCATAGAAATGAATGCAATATGAGAACCAGTAATACAAAGTGCTAGTTCAGTTCGCAATTCCAATCACCTGAAGAAGGCCGGGGCATACAACAGATGAAACATCATGAATATGGCAAGTGTAGAAATCAAATAACATGGCTATCTTCTTTTTGTCCCCTTAAAATAATCTACTTCATTCATAGGAGAGTATCTAATTCAGCAGGTGGATTACTCCACTATACTATAATGGATCTACCCAACACATTTGCATGAGTGGATTCTATTCACTTATATATATATATATATATATATATATATATATATATATTAGATCACTCAATAGGTTTCCTTTCATTTGGAGTGACTACACAAATCTACTTGTGTGTCAAATCACTTGCTATTAACCAATATCCCACAGCAAGTAGATGAGGACAACAGTCCAAACAATCTAAATAGTGTAAATAATTAGCTTGTAGTAGTCTGGACAAATTGTATACCAATATATAGTAAACTGATCGTTGGGGTAGTAAATTTCAACAGTGAAAAGAAGGCTGGTTGGGAAAGGTATTAATCCGTCTCTTCCTTCCAGTTATGGGTTAAATAGCAGGACAGATTGGGTTCTATAGCCTTGGTTGGCAACCAGTCTACCGCAGAAAGCAATGGCAACCTACTGCGGGATAATCTTCTGCCTAGTTAGTTATGTCTCTTTCGAGACATGATCGCCCAAGTGTGTATCACGTATGGCACTTAACTGACTGACTTAGATATTAAAGATATTGTCTCAATATTCATGTTAGAAGAGTCCCTGAAAAGGAAATAATATGTTTGTACTGAATAGTAGTGAATATAATTATACATGTATTGAAATGTTCTTATAAGATAGAGAGCAACATTTTTATGTGGCTAATTGCTGAATACAATTAGCACAGTATTTGAGTTGGAAGAGACGAACGATATTCGGACTTACACGCTGAATAACAGCCTCCAACTGACTAAACACGTGTGGAAATCAGTTTATATATTTCTTAACACAGGAAAAAAGAAAGTTTCACGTGCAGTCCTCACGTAAGTGTGTGTGGGTATATGTGTATGAACGTGTGTGCATGTTGATATGTATGTAGGTATGTAGAAGTGATTCTACAAGCTCATCTCAGAAATATAGACAAATATTGAAGAATAATTTTATATTTACAACATTCTAAAAAGTAACACAACTAGAACTAAAGCAATTTAACATCATGGGCTGGCAAGCTGACACTTTGAGTTTTGGCAACTTTTTTTCAGGGTTTGAAACTCTGAAATCCTTGAAGTACTTTTTTTCAGCTTTTTGGATTGGACTCACTTGTACTTTAACTTCAAATATTCACTGAGTTATGCATGTTTGAAGTTATAGAAAGTTTCAGGTTTTTGTAGCTGCATAAAATGTTGTGTTTTGATAAGATATTTACCCTTCTCCCTCAGTGGAGAAAGATGTGACACAAGGTCAGTTTTTAACGTGGGGAACACTAGTGCATATGCTCAGGCCATTGGTCAAAGATTATCCAGCCCCCTGCAGTAACTGAGTTCTCAACTGCTTGCATCTGGTCATAGCTGATCAAAGCTAATCATAGCTGGTCAGATCTGGTCAATTGCCTTCCAGCCAAAAGGCCGGCGAGTGATGTGTTTTGATAATGCCAGAAATGGACCCAACTACATTTCTGCTGAATAAACAGAAAAAATTGGCTAAAAAACAAATCATGGGGGAGGGGGGTGCATGGTACCAAAGAGGTAGACAAGAGAAATAATAAAAAGATTAGTTCACTAGGTACTTTATATTTGTATTTTGAGGTAAAATTTGTTATTTCATAGGAAAAAAAAAAATTTTTTTTGTTGTTTTAATCCTTAATTTTGGTCTGTCAAACTTTTACCTGAGATCCCCTAAATAATGTTTTATACTCTTCAATATCAAATTATGATTTGTCTATATTTCGGAGATGAGATAGTATTTACATTATGCGGACTATTGGCATCTTCTTGGTTGCCATTTATGTACGACGTTTCAGCCTTCTTCTCATGACTACCAAAACTACTATGCAAGGAATGGAGTTCATATACACCAGTGCTTGTAATAAAGGGTTTGGTTCGAAATTCCTAGCACCTGAAGAAGGCCAGAGCGTACAACGGCTGAAATGTCGTACAAATGGCAACAAAGATGAGGACAATAGTCCAAATAAAGTAAATCAAATTACAAGTCACCAAGTTATAAAGGCATAATCATTTGAAAAAAAAAAAAAAGCTCATTCTTGGGAACACAGTGATTATCTTGTTTTCAATCAAATAAAAAGCTAATTATCCCAAATTTCTCCTTGTTCAGCCTGTTTTAGACCAATATTTCAAGATCCGTGTTATGTCGTGAGTAAGAATAAATAACTCAACAACAGGAATAGGTTAATTGTTGTATTCCGTGAAAATAGTATTTACAAAGGTTATTAGTATCCAATACAAGAATAAGGGTTAATCGTCTCAACCGTCGTAAGATGTAGTATGAGCAATGGGTACTTCCGGGTCATCACCGGAAGTCTACGACTGACTTGTCGATCGGCTGCTCGGCACACTCTCCTACGTAGATGCCACCATTACTTTACATAGTAATGGAATAGTCCATTATAGCCGAATAGGCGCGGGCGTCCCAACAATCCGTAAAATACTTTCTTTAGCTTCTTTCGATTTTGCACTTTCTATAGAACTTAGATAAATCAAAAGAAAAAAAACATTTATTTTAGGTGGTGGGGTTATGCGGTTGACCGGCAACTAATATTTGCATGCATTTATATAATTGGTTTTAAATATTTTAGAATGACCTTAAAGGAAATTTGAAATGCCACATCATCCATTAATCTATGTTTGGTACTTTCAACTCTTGATTCCTCCATATTTTAGTTAAAATCATTCACTCAAACACTGCCATACTCAACGCAATATGGGTGAAAAACTGCCAAAAATGACAATTTTTAAGTTTTGGTCACATTTCTGTTGCATGCATATTTACTGCCTTCTACTCAAAAATACAAGATTTAAGGGGAATCTGGTAGTTTCTAGACATTACAACCCATTTTTTTTTTTTACCCTGGAGTAATATGAACACAGATGAGTGCCAAATTGTTTTTCCTCCCTCTTGTATATTTTTCTTACTCTTGCTTCACCCCATCTCTCTTATTGATACCAAAAGTGTTTAAGTAAAGTGATAGAAAAACAATTGACCTTTTCACTGCCTGAGGAAATTTACAGTGGTGGAAACCATGGTAGCGGAAAAGGTTAGCACTTGTAACGTGCGTATGTGTGTGTGTGTGTGTCTGTCTGTATATATATATATATATATATATATATATATATATATATATATATATATATATATATATATTCCATTTGTAAACAAGTTATTACCTAGGTTTCTACCATAAGCGGTGTTTTCAGGTGATTTTCACTTATGGTAGAGACCTAGGTCACATAACTCGTTTACAAATGTAAAATATTTAAAAGTTCTACAATATAATTGTATTCAACACTTTTTAATACAAATGTGTACTGGTCTAATCTTATTATGACTCAAAACTAATTAAACAATCAATATATATATATATATATCTGTAAATTCAGATAAAATTTAGAAGGGAAATAGCCATTTTCAACATGTCAGTTTAAGACATGCATTGTCAACCCTGTTAAAACAAAAAAGGAGGAAAAATTCTAATGTCGGAGGCATGGGTTATATATGGTGGTTGCCAATTTGTGTTCGAGTACAACCATTGCTTCCTGTCTTTTTGAAGAATCTCTATTGATAAAAGTACCTCTCCAGCACAACAAGTGATCTACATATGCTGTTGAAAACAAGGCATCCATGAAGTCTAATGGTGCCAGAGCTACACTGTCAAACAATTTGAGAGGTCATGTGAGACCACTTTATGGACATGCATATCTTACCACAGACATCACATATCAACTAGTGGATGTCTATGACTCCATAGTCAATTGCCACCCTGTGTTGATACACTCTCAAGTGGCACTTTAGACCAGCCACTATCACAACCTGTACACGTCAGTTCGAGCTGCCTGTGAAAACCTTCAGGAAGCTCAACAGGGACGTCCTTGTGTTCATCTTTTAAGCTTTGTTGTGCAAATACCCTTGGGAAAGGGTATTAATCTGTCTCTTCCCTCTGGTTATGGGTTAAATAACAGAACAGATTGGGTTCTATAACCTTGGCTGGCAACAAATCTACCGCAAAAAGTAATGGCAACATGCTGTAGGATAATTTCCTGCCTAGTCAGTCATGTCTCTTTCAAGACATGATCACCCAATCATGTATCAGTTAGTCAGTTAAGTGTCATGCGCGATACATGCTTTGGGCAATCATGTCTCGAAAGAGACATGACTGACTGGGCAGAAGATTATCCTGCAGTAGGTTGCCATTGCTTTCTGCGGTAGACTGGTTGCCGACCAAGGCTATAGAACTCAATCTGTCCTATTATTTAACCCATAACTGGAGGGAAGAGTTGGATTAATACCTTTCCCAAGGGTATTTGCGCATAAGTGAATGCAAGGAATTCAAGTGGAATTCGAACTTGGTTCCCCGATTTCTCGTTCCAAGCCGATATCCACTGCGCCACAACACACATCCTATCATGTATCACATATGGCAATTAAGTGACTGTTCCTCCTTCTCTCATCTTTAAAGTGATACCTTCCAATACTAATTGCTTTCTTCTCATTATGATTAAATACACGTTCTTCC
The DNA here is from genome assembly GCA_037127315.1 of Ascarosepion bandense. NCBI lineage: Eukaryota > Metazoa > Mollusca > Cephalopoda > Sepiida > Sepiidae > Ascarosepion > Ascarosepion bandense. Next base: position 993,351 of record JBBBDQ010000127.1, on the reverse strand, counting down.
CAGTGCACACAACGAATGTTGCCCTTCTTCAGTGCACTTTTGATGCAGCCCTTTTTACTGCTTGAGAAAACTTTCAGGGGTGGAAACTGTGGTAGCAAAAAAAGGTTAGTACTTGTATTATATTTAAATCTGGCCATAACACGTTAGATTGCATTTGAATACAGGGTTCTGTTGTCATTTCGCGCTATCACGCGGTGTGACGTCATAGAACCCCATTGCAAATTTGCGAACTGCGTTTGTTATTTTTGGTAACTATTGCTGTTGCCTAGGAGAGTTTTATGTCAACACAAAATAAAATCATCGCTGATGGTGGATGTTATTGTGTTACCGTCTTAATAACCTCTCTGAAGATGGCTCATATGAGCCGAAAGCTTAGAACCAAATTAATAAAAAATTATCCAAATGTTGGAGAATTTTTATCTTTATTTTTCAACTGAAATTAAGCCAAAATACGATGTTTAGAACGGCCCATGATTAAACATAATAGACATTCATTGTCTCTTATATTTAATAGTATATGTTTAGAAAATATATACATATATATATGTAGAATATTTAGTATTTAAGTTAGATAAATTCCGATAGAGACAAACTCAAAAGAACACAATGTTAAATTTATTTATTTAACAGAGTAATATAATCTAGAAAAATTTTTAGATATTCTACAATTTCATGGGTAATACGTATTTTGCAACAAACCTGCTCGTCAGACCCAAATAATACAATAGTTAATATTTAAATATTTTTTAATATTAACTGTTATATCATTTTGATCTGATGAGCAGGTTTGCTGCAAAATACGTATTACCTATTAAATTGTAGAATATATAGATTTTTTTTATTCTTACAGTTTGAGCATACCATTACTAATTTTTTTTTAATGGGAAATCACTTTAGCTATATAGGGAACATTCATTTTCATGATTCATATTTATGAAGAACCAACAGATACTACACTGATACAAGCCCAATAGCCAGGGAGAAAAGCAAACCTAGAGTTGTATTGGCTGTTGAGTTAATGAATGCCAAATGTTTCCTTATAAGGAAATAATATTAACATTAGCAAATTTTTCTTGCATACATAAATATGATTTCAGACAACTTGAAATTGCACTGTTCGCATTCATGTACATGAAGATGACCAGCTATAAGGGACTATTATTCTTACAGTATAAGCATACTGTTACCCATTTTGCCACAGGAAACCACCCTAGCTATGCAGGGAGGAACATTCATTTTAATGATTCAAACTTACAAAAACCAGCTTTGTCAACAAATAAGACAGCTGCATTGGAATTGGTTTACACTTATTTAACACTTATTTTATAAATTGAAACATTTTTGTTTCTTTTATAAACACTTGACTTCATGCCAATCATTAATCACCTTCAAGGAAATCTTGCAAATGTTTGTGTTGATTAATAATTGATCATTCATACGATATGATCTCCAATTAATTATCATTCACTCATTTTAACTTGTGAAAATTTCATGGTTTTCCTATTTGCGTTTCTTATAAACCTTAATTCTTAAGCAAATGACTAAGTTTGCACATGGCGAATTCTTCAGCAATAAAATATCCATACAAACTCCCCTATCGTATCATTAAATATTTGAGCCTAACAACTTTAACAAAATATTACAATCGCAATCAGAAATATGAATGCTGGTTGCTATTTTAAGAAGTGGGTACAAATGAAAAGATCTGAAAATGACAATTGTTTTTATTTCACTGAAACTGATGCTGAACATTTTTTTTTTTTTAAATCGTGTCACCCCAAGCAAGGCATTCCACTGCCATTATAGCACAGGAGGTTACATAGAGGGATTGGGTATGGGAAATGTCAGAAGGAGGGTCATAGACGACTTAGGATGTACATAGGGAGAGAGTTGGAGAGAGTGGGTGTGAGTTAGTGTGTTAGGAGTTGTCTATTGACCTTACATTTAAACTCCTGGAGATTGTAGCCGTTGGGGAAGCAAGCATGCGGTAGGGAATTCCACAGGCGGGAAGTGCGAGGAAAGAAGCTGTTGGAGTAGAAATTGCGGTTACATTTCATCAGTTTCACTGTAAAAGGGTGGGACCTAGTTGCCAATCTAGTATCTCGTGCAAATTCACATCTAGGGGGCACCAGTGATTTAAGTTCGTCAGAGCAGAAGCCATGAAAGTATTTATAGAAGAGGCACAGGGAAGCCACGTCACACCGGTGAGAGAGTGACTGCAAGCGGTCAGCCAAGTCGGTACTTCTATTTCCATTTTACATTTTTACATTTTTTTTTTTTTTACTGAAACCAAGTATTGTCTTTCCACCTTGTTTCCATGCAATTAAAACAGAATAGGCCATTATTTATTAGATATTGGCAGGATGTAATGATCATGGCAACTACAAAGATGAGGAGGGACAAGAACAATTATGATAGAGTAATTATAATAAGGTCACAACAAGTTAAAAGCTCCGGTCAGTTCTTTTTCAGCAGACCAGCTGCTGAACATGATATGTAGCTTTGGGTTCAGAGATGGTTTTATAAAAAGAAAAACAGAGATACTTATTGCAACAGAGGAGCAAAATCCATCAAAATTAATGCAATCAAGGCCTGGGTTGACAGATCACAAGAAAATAAATCCTGATGATTGGTTGGTTAGCTGTTTTTTTTTTATGGCAAATCAACCTCGGCAGGTCATTTATTGCTAACTAAACTTTATTTATTTATTGCTGGTAATACCTTTTTCTTTCAACAATTTATTGTTGATTTTATATAAGTTTTTGTGTCTAGTAATACTTTTTTGTTTTCGAGTATCAAGATTCATTGGGATTTTTTTTTTTAAGGGCAGGGTCCCCAAGTCCTACCCTTGTCATTTAGCCCATAACTGGAGGGAAGGGACGGATTACTACCTTTCCCAAGGGTACCAGTGCTTAAGTGAATGCAGGGTATTCAACTGGAATTTGAATTCGGCTCACCGATTTCTCTTTCTGAGCCGATATCCACTGCACCACAATGCACATCTGTCACTATATGCTTACAGCACCTGGTATTCCCAAGCGGTCACCCATCTAAGTACTGACCAGGCTCAATGGTGGTTGAGCAAGAACTGGTGTATTCAACGTGATATGGCCGTAAGCCTAAATCCTGAAGTATAGGAAAGAAGATGATGAGACCAGATACTCGGTATTTTGTCCTGTGTTAGGACTGAAAGAGTATAAACAACAGCATGACTTGGCTGGAAAAAGAATACATTGGGAAGTATGACAAATTTGGCTTCAATATGAAAAAGATATGTCATATCAGACTGGAACAGGGGGTGGGGGGATGAAAGAGATGATGACAGGTGTGCGTCCTGCACCCTTGACATATAAAATCTTAATGGACGTAATAACTTTCCTATCTGTGCATCCCAGGGACACAACTAAAGTTTCCCATGAAAAGCAATTTCATTTAAGTGCCATATGTGAAACATGCTTTGGGTGATCATGTCTCGAAAGAAACATGACTGACTGGACAGAAGATTATCCCGCAGTAGGTCGCCATTGCTTTCTGCAGTAGACTGGTTGCCAGCCAAGGCTATAGAACCCAATCTGTCCTGTTATTTGACTCATAACTGGAAGGAAGAGACGGATTAATACCTTTCCCAAGGGTATTTGCACGTAAGTGAATGCAATGAATTCAACTGGAATTCGAACTTGGCTCCCGGATTTCTCGTTCCGAGCTGATATCCACTGCACCACAACGCACATCCATGAAAAGCAATACATTGCAATAAACCAACCAATAATAGTTATGACTTAGTAAAAGAAATTTATTGTTGGTCGATACTAAAACTCGGACATCAATTAAAAATCTAATATATTCTCTCTGCAACCAAATGCAAATCATTTCGAAAATAAACTAGATATTCATGGTAATTAGTATGTAAATATTTTTTTAACGTTTTGTTTTTCTTGTTGATAACATACTTTTAAAAACTATGAATGCAAAACATTTTAACAGGCAGAGACATTTGTATTTAAAACTCGGTTTACTGTTCAAATAATGTTTAACAGTGTTCAAAAAATATCTTCAGATAAAAGGAATTTTTCTGTATGGATTGGTACAGACTGGGCACTGGGGTTTCAGATGTGGGGATCAAGATAGGTTAGGTGGGGATAAGGATTAGCTGCAAATATCTGCATTCGGGTAGGGTTAGTTATGGAACTGACAGGATATCATCTATTAAGTTTTAACTTTCTACAACTTCAAATATCTTCTATCAAAATAAAATCAAGTCAGAAATTAATGTAATTTAAATATTTTGGGGAGAAATGTACAAGAAATATGGCGGACATGTGCACTGGGGCAGAGTGGATATTGGCTCAGAACAAGAAATAGGAATGCCAAGTTCAAATTCCAGTTGAATTTGTTGTATTAATTGTATACAAATACAAGGTATTAGAATAGAAAAATAGAAAAGTATTAATTTGTCTCTTCACCCTCCAGCTATGGGTTAAATAGCAGAACAGATTGGGTTCAATAGCTTTGGTTAGCAACTAGTCTACAACAGAAAGTAATGGCAACCTACCGTGGGAAAATCTTCTGCCCAGTCGGTCATGTTTCTTTTGAGACATGATCGTCCAAGTGCATATCACATATGCACTTAACTGACTGATACATGTAAGTAAGTCCAAATTTTAGTTTGGCTAGCAAAAGATGATTACAAGCCAAAATATACAAAAGTAATATAAGAAAGTTCTCAGACTATGTTTTTATATATATATTTTTTTTTTCTAGACATGCTATTAAATATAAGAGACAATGAATGTCTATTATGTTTAATCATGAGCTGTTCTAAACGTCGTATTTTTGCTTTAATTTCAGTTGAAAATAAAGATAAAAATTCTCCAGCATTTGGATAATTATTTATTGGTTTTCTTCTAAGCTTTCGGCTCACATGAGCCATCTTCAGAGAGGTAGTTTAAACTGAAATGTTATAAAATCCACCATCACCAACGATTTTATCCTGTGTTGACATAAAACTCCGCTTGGCAACGGCAATAGTTACCAAAAATAATAAACGCAGTTCTTAAGTTTGCGATGCGGTTTTATGACGTCACACCGCGGGATAGCGCGAAATGACAACAAAACCATCTAGTCAAATGCAATGTAATATGTTATTTCCTGTTTTAAAGTTGATTTTATTGAGTGTTGGTTGTTTTGATTTGATGTGCATGGCCTCCAATATCTGCAGGTTCCTCTTACTGTGTGTATGAGTAAGGATCACCATATTGTTGACCAAAATCTGTCTGATATTACCTACATGTTTATGTTTTTCAGAGAAATGTTGTTTAATAGTACTCTGATCAGAAAGATGACATGTAAGTCTACGGGAGAGCGTGGTTGTACTAGGTTTTTGATTAGTATCAGAGATGCAATCTCTGAATGGGCATGTAAATTGGTACACTACATTGGTTTTTTGTAAAGAATTTAGTTTAGTGCTTGTTGGGTTATTATAGACTATGAGGTCAATTGTTTTAAACTTTTTATAATATATAATGAGTTTAATTTGATTATTACTTTCGACTGGTTTAACATTTCTACGTATTATGTTTTTGAGAGTTTTTTCATCTTGTTTATAATTATTATGTATTTGGTTGCAATAGTATAAGTTAATAGTGTTATGTTTATTTTGATGTAAACCATTATTATTAATATTATCATTATTGTTAGAGCTATTGTTAATTTTGTTGAGATACATTTTAATTTGTTGATCAATAACGGAGTTAGGAAATCCATTATTGACTAGCGTTTGCTTAATGTTGTGTAATTCTTTATATATATAGTCATCTGCAGACAGATCTGTTTAAATTATAGTTTAGAACATGTACATTTTGTTTCAACTTTGAAAGGACAATGTCTCATCAGGTAATGTCTGACGAGACATTGTCCTTTCAATGTCGAAACAAAATGTATACTTTGTAGTAGATGATAATTTGTACATGTTCTAAACTATAATTTATAATAAATACTCATAGCACTATTTTTATATTGAGAACTGTTTTAAATTAATGTTTTGAACGTTGTTAATATTTTTTCGTTTCTTATTCAACTGCAGATATCTCGATGATTTACTTAATAATTGATTTACTTAACAATTGTTCAAATCCTTCTACTACTTCTTGAATAATATCTCTGTGCTTCAACCACGAAACACGCTATGGATTTAGCGGCTTGGTTGCAGAAGTCGTTGCTTGGGGAGGCACTATCCTATGGGCAAAGGAGCTTGGATTAGTTCCACCACGGAATTCGTGAGGAGTGGCACACTTCATCGAGCTTAATTCGTTACCTCTTCGTCACCAGGGCCCATGGTACAGTTGGTATGACATCAGCTTAACAACCACAACTGTCTGGGTTTGATTCCTGCTGGTAGTGGATGCACACTGCTGAAGAGTCCCAAATATAGGACGAAACGGCCGTCCAGTGCTTTCTGCATTCTGTTGAGGTCGAATATAAAGCTCGATGATTTACTTAATAATTGTTCAAATCCTCCTACTACTTCTTGAATATATATATTAGTCATCCACATACAAGCCTGTTTTGCTGTATCACAGCACATCAGTGTGGCTAGACACATCCACTTGCTTCTGGCCGGGATCGAAACTTGACCAATATGGTGTCAGTCGGAGTCCCTAAGCCATAGGCACATGGAATTAGAGAAGGGGAATTTTAACATGTTGTATATAAGCAGTGTATACGCACACCAGTCACCGAAAGAACTATTCATTTCTGAAGAGTAACGTTTATATAGCAGAAATGGAAACTGTTTTTAAAATTTTCTTCTCTAGAGAGTTCAATCGTAATGAGAGCATAATATATATATATATATATATATATACACACACAAGTTTTAACATCATCTCCTTCAAAATAGTCACCTTGAACAGCAATATATTAGTCCTAGCATTTCTGCTAGATTTGGAATCTGGCCTGAAAGCCCTTTTCCATAAGCTAGTCGAGGACCTTCTGCAATTTGCTCGGAATCTTGGCAACAGTGTTAAAACAGCCACTTTTGTGTTGCATTTTCATCTTGGAGAAGAGATGGAAGTCCGTAGGTGCCTAAATCTGGCAAATAGGGTGGGTGAAGAAGTGAGACAATGTTATTGGCTAGAAACTCACAAGCAAGAATAGCTCAGGGGACAGGATGCATAGTCGTCATGAAGAATCCAATTCTTCATGCCCCACAAAGCCGGTTGATTTCATTGCACATCTTTCAAAACACCACAAAATGTTGCAGTAGAACTCTCAATTGACGGCCTAGACTGGGTGGGGTCTCAATGCACAACGAGCATGCTCTTCATCCAGCCGCAGCTTTGTAATGGCGTCTTTGATCATGGAGATGAAGGGCTCTTACAGTGTATCAACTTCAACATTGTCTCGAGGTTGTACTCATAGACCCAACTCTTGTCACCAGAGATGATTCTTGACATGAAAAATGGTTTATTAGCAGCACACTGACAGACATCTTGTCAAACTTCGACGACATTCTTTCTGTTCAGTGGTCAGCAAGCAGGAGGAAAAAAATGGCAGCAATATGCCACATGTTCAATTCAGATGTTAGGATCACCTGCACAGACCCAAATGACAGGGCTTACGACCATATCACATTGAATACACCAGTTCTCGCTCAATCACTGAAGTTAAGCCTGGTCAGTTCTTAGATGGGTGACCACTTGGGAATACCAGGTGCTGTAAGCGTTTAGTGACGGATGTGCATTGTGGTGCAGTGGATATCGGCTCAGAAAGAGAAATCGGTGAGCCGAATTCAAATTCCAGTTGAATACCCTGCATTCACTTAAGCACTGGTACCCTTGGGAAAGGTAGTAATCCGTCCCTTCCCTCCAGTTATGGGCTAAATGACAAGGGTAGGACTTGGGGACCCTGCCCTTAAAAAAAAAAAATTCCAATGAATCTTGATACTTGAAAACAAAAAAGTATGACTAGACACAAACTTATATAAAATCAACAATAAATTGTTGAAAGAAAAAGGTATTACCAGCAATAAATAAATAAAAAAATTTAGTTGGCAATAAATGACCCGCCAAGGTTGATATACCATAAAACAAAACCAACCAAATGACAGACCCTTATACACAAGCTGAATAAATTTCTCCACATTGCTGGGGGCTGAAACTCATGTCAGGTCCTTCAGATCGTACACCTTCCAGGGATGCTCATCCACTCTTAAAGCACCCATGCCACTTGAAATCTTGTGTATGACTCATTTCCTCATTGCCAAACGTTTGCCAATGCATGCTCAATGTCTCTGTAGTAGATTTCCCCAGTTGAATGCAAAATTTCATGTTGGCTCTTTGTTCTAACTTCACAACAAACAAATTTCACAACTTACGACATGAACACACCAATGCCACTTTACCAACATGCTATTGAAGGTCACTACTAGCTTTCACTGTGCAAACAACCATGTGTTGCAATACTACAGAACTAATCCAGAAACTTTAGTACCACCTTGTATATTGACTCTTTCGAAAATGAATACACTTAAATTATTTAATTTTAAAACAGAGGGCAAAACATTTTAACTAATGAAAGAATCATTTTTTTTTATAATCAAATTGTCCCAAGCATGGCATTTTACTGCCACTGTTTTGCAGGGGGGTTTCATAGGAGGAAAGTTATGAGAAAGAGTGACAGGTTATAGGGAGTGTCAGGAAGTGGGTAAAAGAAGTATGAGAATACTGATGAGAGTGGAGAGGATGCAGGTTAGGGAGATAGATGACTGACTTTACATTTAAATTCTTGGAGATTGTAGAATATAGAAAGGAAATAAATGGAAGGGAATTCCACAGACAGGAAGTGCGAGAAAAGAAGCTGTTGGAGTAGGATTTGCGTTTACAATTTATTGGTTTCACAGTAAAAGGGTGTGACCTAGTTGCTAATCTTGTGGCTCGAGTAAATTCATACATTCAGGGCACCAGTGAGCTAAGTTCATTGGAACAGAAGCCGTGAAAGTATTTGTAGAAGAGACACAAGGAAGGTACATTGTGCTGGTGAGAAAGTGACTGTATCTGAGCTGCCAAGTCAGGATCTATTATATTACAGATTCTTTGTTAGATTTTGTCAAGGGCACCAAGGGTGGATAGCAGGAGCACCTGACCAGATATGGCAGCAGTATTCAAGGCACAGACGGACGGTAGATTTATATATGTGCAGGATTGTTTCAGGCGGAAAAACTTCCTGGCCCTACACAGAGAACAGACTTTCTTAGCAGTGGATTTAACTATGGATTCTATATAGTAATTCCACTTGAGGTCTGTTGTGAGAGTTAAGCCAAGATGAAATATTGTATTCAACTTGGGAAATCTACTACAGAGACATTATATTTATACTTAATTGTCCAAATAACATTTACGAACTTAAGTCACTGGTGCCTCCTCAACAGGTGTTTACTCGTGCAACCAGACTGGCAACTGGGTCCCACCCATTCACAGTCAGGTTAGCCAAATGCAAACGACAATTCTACTCCTGCAGCTTCTCTCACACTTCCCGCCTGTGGAACACGCTCCCATATTCTTGCTTTCCTGACAGCTACAACCTCCAGAAATTTAACTGCAATGTCAATACTCATCTATTAACCACTGGACTCTAGCTCTCTCCCCACCCCTGTATATCCTTCCCTTTCTCTCTACCTATGTATCTGTCATCGCACCTGCATTCTCAGCTTTCTATTGTTCCTCACTCTTAATTAATTAATCTTTTAACAGTTATGTAGCCCCCCGCTCATCAGTGGCATTTCTGCCTTGCTCGGGGTGAAATGATAAAAAAAAACTGAGCTCAAAAAGTCTTCTGACAAATTTTCCTGTATGGGTTGATACAGACTGTAAGGGAACAAATATCTTTTGTAATTTTAAATAAGAAACACTGCATTAATCATTTGATGTTATTTTTTCAAATACTTTTTACTAATTTTTCTCTTCATTTACTATGTTATTCAATGATAATTGGGGACAGTCTTATTTATGATGCACTGGGACTCCTACTCATCAACCCACGGGAATACAAAAAGTAAACAGTCAATAAAATCATCTTTCCAATTTACTGTTACTTTGAACAAAAGGAGGTTGTAGCTGTCAGGAAAGCAAGAATATAGGAGCATGTTCCACAGGTGGGAAGTGTGAGAGAAGCTGCAGGAGTAGAATATTTAAACATTTAAATGCTATAAAAAAACATTTAAGCAAGAAGTCAGTCAGTTAAGTGCCATACGTGATACATGGTTGGGCGATCATGTCTCAAAAGAGACATGACTGACTGAGCAGAAGATTATCCCACAGTAGGTTGCCATTGCTTTCTGCGGTAGACTGGTTGCCAGCCAAGGCTATAGAACCCAATCTGTCCTGTTATTTAACCCATAACTGGAAGGAAGAGACGGATTAATACCTTTCCCAAGGGTATTTGCACGTAAGTGAATGCAATGAATTCAACTGGAATTCGAACTCGGCTCCCCGATTTCTCGTTCCAAGCTGATATCCACTGCACCACAATGCACATATGCCATAACAAATATTTCAATATGTTCTATTACAAGCATTATTTCCTCTCTTTTCATTTGTTCACACAATAGTTACCTCTGCCAATACCTCATGAATAATGGCCTAGTCCATTATGATCACTTGGAGAAAGACTACTTGGTATCAGTGAGAGTTTGACATCATATTTATGACTGTTATTGCAATATTTTGTTAAAATTGCTAAGCTCAAATATTTAATGATGTGATAGAGGAGTTTCTATGGATATTTTATTGTTGTAGAATTCACCATGAGCTTAATCATTTATTTTAAGAATTAAGATTCATCAGAAAATGCAAATAAAATATGAAATTTTCACAGGTTAAAACTAGTAAAATGATAATTGAAGATGGTATAGTATGAATGATCAGTTATTAATCATCAAACATTTGCAAAATTTCCTTCAAGGGAATTGATTAATTATTGGCTTGAAGTCAAAATGTTCATATTTGTAAAATAAGTGTTAAATAAGTGTAAAGCAATTCAGATGCAGCCGTCTTATTTGTTGACGAAGTTGGTTCTTTATAAGTTCGAATCATTAAAATGAATGTTCCCTCCTGCATAGCTAAGGTGGTCTTTTTTTTTTCTTTTGAAATCATATCACCCCGAACAAGGTGGTAACGCCACTGAGGTGCCGGGGACTACGTAAGAGTGAAAAGGTTAGAAGAGAGAAAGCCGGAAACCACATCCTAAACAGGAACAAGGGATGAGCCTCTTAACCTGTTCAATAGACGTGGGTGGAGTGTGAACCGGGCACTTACCACTAAATTGGTAATGGTATGCTTAGGCTGCAAGAATAATAGCCCCTTATAGCTGGTCATCATCGTGCACATGAACACAAACAGTACAACTCCAAGTTGTCCAAAATCATATTTATGTACAAAAATAAAAGTGGTAGGATTTGTTGGTTGCAGTGAATTTAATCAAAAAAAAAAAAAAAAAAAAGGTGTCGTGTCAATTTAAGCAATTCAGCATGATTATAATTGATTTTTTTTCTTTTTTTTTTTTTAAAAACCGTTAAAAGAGAGAGAAGAGCTTTAGACTAGTTGCTATTGTAATGGTGTGGGGTGTCAGGTTTAAAACGAACAGTTCATTTAGCCAAGCCAAGAAGATTAATAAAGGATGATAATGATAAGGAAATACACAGGTAATTTTAACAAAAAGTAAGTAAAAGAAAACCATCAGTTTAACAAATTTATTAAGAAATTTGGGACCCATTGACTCACTACATTAAAATATCTGCATCACTGTAGAAAATGATAGTCACACAATATTACAGGATTTCTCAGTCCAGACAAGACTTATTGCTATAGATAAGGATAGTAGCAAGTGTCAAATGATTGATTTTTCTATTCAATATGATACAAGTGCAGACTCTTAAAGAAACTAAAAAAAAATTGAAAAAGTACTAGGATCTGGCTAGAGGGAGTCAAAGAACTTATGGCACATGAATGTTATTTGTAGTAATTCCCATAGTAATGAATTTTTTTTCAAACACCACCTCTAAATTTTAAAGAGCACTTAGGAAAATTAGAATTGAGACCAAGATTATAGACCTTGATAAAACTGATGTTGTTTAGTCCGAGGATTCTTCAAAAATTTCTTGAGTTGGAAGTCATCATATCTTATATCATAACATCATACCTTAAGAACGGAATTTCTACTGACTACATCAACATACAACATTGAAATCATAAAATAAAATAAAAATATAAATTTATTCACAAATTTACATACTTGAAGTAGTGTCATTAGCTAATTTCAGGAAGAAAAAAAAAAAAAAAAAAATCAAATTTAAAATTCATAGTTTTAACAAATTTTCATCAAGAGGAAATGTTCATACAACAGATTAAATGATCTGAAAACAATATTATGTTTAAAACAAAACGATAAAAGAGCTTGTTGCACGTCGAAGATATATGGTTTGCATACATTCAAAAGTAGACAAAGAGAAAGTTTGAAATACTTGTCTTTCTTAGATTATTGAAAGAAAATTCATTGAAGTGCAACATGTTTGGTAAAAGGCCAATAATTGATAATTTGGCACTGTCAAAGCTTCAACGTTAGACAAAATGATCAGAAACAAAACCTTTCACATGACTTCAGACACTCTTATTAATTTAATTTTTCGCATTTTATATCAAAAAGAATTTTGCTTATGCTCACTACTTTCTTAGTTCAACAGTTAATTTCTGTGTAAAGGCAAGGTTTATATTCATTCAAAACAATTTCACATAGGCTTACAAATTTATTTCCTCCCTTTTTAGCTTACTGGTCAATTTTTGTGAAGGTAAGGTTTTAATCCAAACCAAAGAAAATTTCAGACTCACGATTTTTTTTTTTTTTGTGTTTTTAACTCAGTTCTCTGAATTGGATGGGATTTTTTCACACTTATATTCCATGACAATACAAATAGAAGTTCAGAGTTTATCAACATAACCACCCCCACAAACTAAAGTTTTTGTTTTTTAATTTAAGCAGTATGTACAAAATAAATAAATTAAAAAAATTAAAAAAAGAAAAAAAAAATGATGCTGGAAATTTGAAAACTACCCAGCGACACTTAGTGACTTATACTAAAAAGTGCAAACATTTAGGGGGAAATCCTGTTGATTTTCAAGGCAACAGAGGACGTCATACAGGATTTAATAGCTCATGAAATTAGTTCCTCAAGTACAACATATCTCAAACCAGATTTTTTATTTTTGTTTGCAACCAAATACCCCGGATATTTAATCAGTAGTCAAGTTCTTTCTTAAAGCTTTGTTTTTTAAGTGACTGATAATACCAGCAGAGAGAATCTGTTTCTGTTATCTAGGCTGTTGGGTGGTTCTTGTTAAATGTTTATTTATTTCATACCCAACAATCAGTAAGTATATTTTTGAATTTGTTGTAGCTTTTTTGTATGGGAGGAAGCGGACTCGTATAGTTATTTTTATAAATGCCTACCTAGTGCACTATATAACCCACCCTTCTAATTTCATTCGAGGGTGATGCGTTGTCTGTTTTTAGGAAGCGACAAATACGAATCGTAGTGAAAAGAGGAAAGCCTAATTATTTATTTTTTAACATTAAAAAAAAACTAAAAAGCAAAACATGGTGGGTATATGACATGCATATTCCCTAAGAGGAAACGGATGTAACTGATCGTAATTACGTTGGTTCATGTCGTCAGTGTCTCTATTTTTGTTGAGTAGCCAAGTTAGAAGGACGTTCGTCATTTTTCTAATAATATGAAGTTGACAAAACAACTTTGCTTACCCACCACACTTCCCTGTCAAGCTCAAGCGTAGAAAAAAAAAAGTAGAAAATGAAAACCAATTCGGAATTAAATGAATATAGAAAAATGCCGCAAATTACTTTTTAGCTTAAATAACCTCTTAAGAGAAAAAACAAGCATTTCACGAAGGTAAATAAAGCCCGTCACAAAAAAAAAAACTAAAGAAAATAAGCTCTCTAAATCATTTTTTAGAGCTTCTTGCTTTCTTTAGAAATATTTAAGTGCTTTTTCGCTTTTATGAAAGAAACGCAAAAAAAATTTTCCTTCAAGTATACAATGATTTTCAATGTTATCAGTTGAAGTTTGTCTTTCACACAAAAAAAAACAAATTAAGCAGAAAGTATTGTCCTTTTAAAAGACAACTAAAACACTTGACACAAAGAAAACCTGGGGAAAAAAGCTGTTTTGAAGCGTGTTTGAAACATGGTCATCTTTTCAACGTGTTAAAAAGAAAAAAAATTGATAAAATTTTAACGCATATCTTGACACAATGAATGAGACCAAAACTACCTTTTCTTAAAGGGGGGAAAAAAAGTCACACTCGATCTTGATTTTTTTTGGTCCATTGAATAAATAAAAATACGAAAAAAATGTACATCCAATTCCAATATAAAAAAACAAAAAACAAATGACATTTTTATAGTTAGTAGACTAAACAACGTTCCCACTCAACTCAATAGTAGAAACAAAAAAGTGCTTAAAGTAAAATAAAACAATTAGTCTTGGAATTCACCATTTCATTCCTTCTGAAACTGGCTGCCTTGCTGCGCGTGTCAGGCAAGTGCGTGCGCGTGTGTATTTATTTACATTTTTTTTTCCTTATTTTCCCTACTTCAAGAAATTGTTCCCAAATTACACGCTACGAAAAAAAAAAAAAATAATTAACATACCATTTTAACTTAAGCAGTTCTTGGCTTATTACTCGAAAACTGAATGAACAAAAAAAAAATGTCAAATTTAAAATATCCACACTAGAGGTAGCTACTACTAAAAGAGTATGGAAAGGACTTAACTTTGTCACCAAGGACACATTCCATAGAATACTTGACAAGAATCGAGATGATTATATTAAATCGCTTGAAAGATCGGGGAGTTAATCATAAAAAAAATGAATTTATGTTGAAAATCATCCTTTCTAATGAAAAACACCAACCGTCACATGGAGTCGTTTCTTCTTTTCCATCTACGAGAATCAAAGTAAAATTCAGTTTTTTTTTTTTACATTTACAACCTACCTGCATTGTTGTTATTGAATTAACATTGAAACTGACAACTTATTGTCACTTCCAATACTAGTTTTTGTTTTTTTAACTAAAATATTTACTATAAATAAAAAAATATATGCTGCCAAACGTTGTTCTCTTAATGTATGTTGTAAAAACGGAAAACAAAAGAATCCGCTAGCAGTTACAAGGAACATAATTCAATGATTCAATAATTGGCAAATTTGTACCAACATAAATGAATGAAGTAATAATATAAAACATTTTTTTTTTTAGTAATAATAAAAATTTAAAAACAATTGGGACGGAAAGAAATTGTCTAAATTATAAAAAATAAAATATAAAGAAATTTTGTTAAAGACCAACGAAAAGTAAGTTACAGGTACAAATATTAATTAAAAGAAAAATAACATTACTACACTGACAGTGATTTACTAAGCGTGACTTAGACGTGGCACAAGATTGCAAGTATAGAGCACCCGATGAGGATCAAATATACTCACTCGTAAATAATTGATCTCTAGCGAGATACAATGTAAATCATTAAGAAAAGATTTTTAATTTACAAAATTTACTCCCATCAAACTACACGAAATAAGTTACAAACCTCGCCCATAGTTTTAATTGCATAAATTTATGAATTTCATTAAAAAATGAAATTGAAATAAAATTCCAATACAAGCGCGTTTAAGTTTTTTTATAAAACACCAAAGACAACGTTTTGTTTTTTATTTGTTTATTAAAGTTAATGTTTTAAAAATGATTTTGTTTTTCTATCTAGTTTGCTGTAATCAACTTCGTTTTATACTTTAATGCACAAATAAATTAATTTAAATTAATCATGTAGAAATGAGATTTGAACAATTAGTTTTTTTCAACAAATAAAGTGTAAGTTTAAATTATTTAATTTTTTTAAAAAATCGGCTCCAACTAAGAAATTTTTTAAAAGATTCAGAAAAAAAAAGGCTGAAAATAGCAAAATTGTATAATATTTTGTTAAATTATTCAGTTTTTGCTGAACGAGTTGAAAACAATGTTGCAAATAGTTTATAAGCTTAAAGAAAAATATACAAATCTTTCTAAAAATATAGATTACTTTTTAATGTGACTTGAATGCATTGCTGTCAAGTGTCAAGTGTTTTAAGAGGAAATAAAAAACTAATATACATGTAGTTTTTTAGTCTTTAAAATTCATCATGGTCATTAAAAGTTAAGGAATGATAAAGGTTTTCATTTAAGTTTTTAAAGATGCAAAAAAATGAGGTCAGGTAAAAAAAAAGAATTGAATCACAATAAAACTGTTTCTTTTAAGCTGAGATTTTTAGATACTTTTCTTTTTTTTTTTTTTTAAATCTTAGTTTTATATTTAACCTAATGAAGTATTAATATAAATATTTTTAATAAAATATTTTTAATATATAAAATAACCTAATGATGTTTTTTTTAAATCTCGGCTTTATATTTAATAACCTAATGAAGCTTTAAAATAAAATTTTAATTTAAATAATATTTGCCGAGTTAAGAACTGCAAATTTCGCATAAGTTATTCTTTTTTCAAATGCAAATTTGTGCCTCGTGTTTTTAGATGTAAAATATTTTTAAAACAATTTCAGAGCCAAAATTTCAACCCCCAAAAATAGACAGAGATAAAATTTCACATACATAATAATTCATGACTGCAAAATATTGCATTGCAGTATACAAATTAGAGAGCATTAGAAAGTGTACAGACACGTGACCAATTCAGCGTAAGTAGTGCAGAATACAAGCGGATTTTTCGCCGCCTTCATACAATTTTCCATTCTAAGAACAGAAATCCAATTGTTTGATTCTTGTAAATTTTTTTTTTTAAGTGTTATCAAAAAGAATTTCAAAATGTATCATTTTAAAAATTCACGAGTTAAAAATACTTTTATGAGTAAAATTCACTTAATTTTCTTCGGAATTATGAAATGGAAAGGTTCCCCCCCCCCCCCACACACACACACACATTGTATCAAAATTTATCAAATAAAAAATATCGGTAAAAACCTAAAAAAAAAAGTTACCGGAAAATCAATTCACTTTTATCCTCCTTTTATAAATCAGAATATTTTTTATTAATTTTTTTGCAACATAAGATCCAAATTCTTTTGAGAGGGAAGGGCTCTGATAAGAGAAAAAAAAAAAATGTCATTTTGTTGCTTTTAATAACTTTTTTTAAAACTGCCAACCCAATCAAATTCCTTAAAACTAAAAGTAAAATAATAAACTCAAAGAAATGAAAAATAAAAACGTTGATTATTTATAAAAAAATGTATTGTAATTTATTAGATTTTTAAAGCTTGCTTTATAACCTCTCTAGCCTACAACTCACCAACATTAGTTTTTTTTTTTTTACATTTCGAAATAAATTAAATATATTTTAAAAGCTAAAATGTAACAGTTTTTAAAAACAAGTAATATTGCTATTCTTGAAACAGCCCTCACCAAAAACAACAACCTCTTTGTTGAGTTTTTTTTTGTTCAGTGTCTATGTCCATTTGCTGCGCCAGGGTTACATAGTGACCACTGGCACTACCATTTATTTTCTCTACACAGAGATTTTAAAGAGGGGGGGGGCGTATAAGAAAACAAGATGCAAATAATCCTCTAGTTCTCCAATGTTAGGTTTTAATTTTACTTCTAAAAAGAAGTGTCTGAAAAAAAAAAATACAAGGAAGGTCCTCATCATTTTTCATCTGAAAAAAAAATGCATAGAAATAGATTTCACTTCTACAAGTGTGCGTGCGCCAATTTATAAGGGGGTTTCGAAAATGTTTTTTTTTTCTTAAACCAATCGTTGTCTTTAATTCTAACAAATATTTACATTTTACAAAGTAAATTATTCACTTTTTTGAAAAGAAAAATAAATTACCTGACCCTGAAAAAAAGATGACAAAAAATAATATTAAAAAAAAAAAAACCGACAATGACTTTTTTTAGTATCCCCTCCCTACACGAATTGTCTCCAGAAATAAGATCTTATTTGAACCCGAATAAAAATTAAATTTAAATTACGAATTATAAACTGTCATTATTCTCTGAGAGGCAAGCATTGTTTTAAACGTCGTCATTAGCCACTTGGTATAATTTTCATGTCACACGACGAATTTCAACTTGATACACTACAACAATGACGACGACGACGACAATAATGCCAAACAACGGCATGGACAACCAAAACTGCTTGGCGTGTTCGAAAAATGATCATAAAGACAGGGATCTACCTACACAGCAAGGAGAATTCGCTTTCGATCCCCGAATTTGCAACCACACCAAGTCTTGTGAACGACTATGTCGAAAGACTGGTCACAAAGACGGGGTTCGGTTTTTAACGCAGAATTAGTTCAAAATTAACCCCTGTCTTTATGGTCACACCGTCTGCATTGCGAAGCAGGATTTTCTCGAGGAAAATAGAGGACCCTTTTTTGGAAAGACTTTAAAAGAAAAGTCAACACTAAATATGCATGGATCTCATCTCTGATCCCTCTGGAACCCGTTTCTGAACGATTTAGAAGAAAACTGAAGAATTATTCATTAATACGATTGCAAAACAAGCAGCAGATCTCTCGACAGAGAACGAAGGCAAGTCTTCTGTTATGTATACAGAAACCGGGCACCTCGTGTTGTTACTTATCCGTCCCTGTTGTGGTGGGTGGTGACCATGAAGGCATGTTTCGTCGTCGAAAACCTTGTTTCATGCATTTGGGGACAAGAAAAATACATGAAAGTTTACCTTGAGGTGTCCCGCTCATGGCGAGTTGGCTAGGCTGGACGATACAAAGCCGCTAAGGTATTAAAACTCAATGCTTTCGCTCCACTATCAGCATGTACATACCATGTCTAACGCCATGACACCAATGGCGGATAAGGGAAAAGGTTTTAGTGCGGCACTAAACATTTCATAATAATAATGTGCTTTTGTTAGTGTTTTCAACTGGAATTTCGATTCTTATTTATTGGGAGGGGGGCAGTATCTTAAGGGATTTTTTTTCTTTAGCTTTTATCGATTTTTTTAAATATTTATTTTTCTTAAAAAAAAGAAAAAACTAATTTTTTAAAACTAATTTTTAAATTTTTTTTTTTTTTTTTTAGAAAAAATAAAAAAATTAAATTTATATAATTAATATATAATGTTATTTGACAATAATTAATTTCAACTCTACCCGTGTGTGCGAACATAAAATTAAAATAAAGTACAAGTAAGTTGTAAAAATTTAACTCGCTTGTTCTCCTCTACCGATATATATATATATATTTCTTTTCTTTTTTTTTCAAGAGAGAGTGAAGAAAGAATTGTATTTATTTATTCTCTGTGTTGTGAAGTTAGGGTCTTATATGGAATTCTTGTACAGACACGTGGCTGTGTATATATTGCCTATCATAATACCGCTTACCTTTTATGGAATGGGAATGATTTTGAAAAGTTAGTTGATATATTTTCTATACGCTAAAAACAGTGTAATTAATTATTAAATAACTTTATCGAAATATTTCCAATAAAGGTGAACATTTGAAAATATACACAAAAAAAAATAATGAACACGCATCTAATTAATTTTTTTAAAGTTTTGCTTACTGGAAAAGTAAAACACTAAAGTGAGTCAAGTGTTTTGTTTTGATATTTATGCAATAAAATATATACGTTAACTTTTTTCCACCGAAAACGTGCCTCGTAAGTCCGTAAAAAAAAAAAAACACATTGTGCTACTTTTCAAATCCTAACTACACTAGTCATTTAAATGTACATGGAATAAGACGTTATACTTTATTATAATTGTGTTCGATTGCGCTAATCATTTAATATTAACTTTATTCATAAATGAAGCTTTATTTGATGATAAAAGTACATAAGTTGATTGAATACATTCTGTGTCTATGGAAGGTGCGCGCGCTTTTGCAGGTGAGCTCGCGACTGTAAGTGTAAAAAAACAGCAAAATGCGTGCTTGAGAAAGAAAGCTATCACTGGAATTATCTTCATAACTCAATCAGTAATGATTTTTATGTGCAAAAAAAAAATGATTATTTTTTTTTTATTTCTTTCTTTGCATTTTTTTTTTAATTTTTATTTATCCTTCTCAAGTTCTTCATCTGCAAAAAAGGAGAACGAGATGATGTATAACTTTATGTTAAGTGTTCTATTTAAGTAAGTGTTTGTTAACGAATGCTAAGAGGTTGGGGCCACTCTACCGTAAAATCTCAAACTCATGTTTTGTTTTGTTTTTTCTTTCTTTTTCTTTTTTCTTTCCTTCCTTCCTTCTCTCTCTCTCTCTCTCAAGTTAATTCTTCGCCTCTCACGAATTTGAGTTGATGATATTCATATAAAAAAAACTCTCTTCTCATTTAACTTTCAGTCGTTAAATAAAGAAATATTTTAAGCATTTTTATTTTTTTAACTTTAATTTCGATGCAAGCGTGTTGCTAGGCATTTTCTTAAAATAATAATAATAGAAAAAAATTAAATATTTTTAAACAAGGAAAATAGATTTCTAGTCTTTTTTTTTTTTTTTTCAATGAATATTCCAGTTTTCAGTTTGACTGATGTCACAAAAAACGTTTTTAATTTGAAAACATTTTTTTAAAAACTTTATGCTTAAAAAAAACCCTCACATTTTTTCCATATTTTTCTGATGCTGAACAACGAGCACTCGAAAAATGTTTAACAAATCCTTATTTCTTTCTTTTTTTTTTTTAATTTAATTCTAAGTTTGGATAATAAAAATGAAAATTCACATGCACACAAAAATGTTCTTCAACTACTTAAACTCAATGGTACCTGCGCGTGGAAAATAGTTGCCGGAGGAGGGAGTGATCAGTTCGGATTGTGGGGAAGAAAAGAAGTCTAAGAGAAAATAAGTAATATTTTCATTTAAAGTAGGTTTTTTAAGTAATATTTTTAAGTTATGTAATTTATCTGAAAATAAAAAAAAATATTTATAATGAAATAATAATTTAATAAACCAGTTTATCATTTTTACAGTTCAAATTGCATTACTTACGATTTTTAGTTTTAATTAATTAAATTATATAATTTCTAATGCCATGTCTCTTCAGGGTGTAGATAATCATGGCTCTCCACAAATTCCTTTCTTTTATTTTCTATGAATTGTCATTTCTTCTCTCGAAACGTAGCAGAGTTGTTTTGCGTTGCTTTTTCAACGCAACAAACTAGAACGGAAATCAAACTTGGTTCACTGATTTCACTTTCAGCGCTGACAACCGTTAAACTACCTACACCTTCTTAGTATTGTTTATTTGGTATAAAAATATCAACCGATTTGAAATTAAAATATTACTGTTTTCTCTTTTACTTTTTTCTTCTTCACAAACAAAAATTCTGCTCCCCCAGCTATGTATTTGACTTTGTTTCGAAAAAACATGAATCCGTCTCTTTTTCACATAGCTATGGATTAGAGTAAAACAAGCTCTCTAGCCTTGGATGGCAACCATTCTGGGAGAAAGTGCAATTTTGAATTCAGAATCGTATGAAGGGAATAAGAAACCATTCCATTTCGAAAGAAATCCTGGTAATTCACAGATGATTAAAAAAAAAAAAAGAATCTGTAGAGAACCATGATCGTTAACAACATGTTCAAAGGGACATTGTATCACGACGCTAATAAAATACTTCATGACTTTTTTCTTTTTTTCTGTAACAATATTTCCTTTTCCCACTATTGTTCCCTGTTTAGGATGTGGTTTCTGGCTTTCCAATCTTCTCACTTCGTTTTTTTTTTTTAAATTGGAGTAGATAGATCTGTCGCCCGGTTCACACTCCACCCCCGTCTATTGAATAGGTTAAGAGGCTCATCCCTTGTTCCCTGTTTAGGATGTGGTTTCCGGCTTTCTCCCTTCCAATCTTCTCACTTTGTTTTTTTTTGTTTTGTTTTTTTTTTGTTTTTTTTGTTTTTTTTCAATTGGAGTAGAATAGATAGATCTATCTATCGCTCGGTTCACACTCCACCCACATCTATTGAACAGGTTAAGAAGCTCAGCCCTTGTTCCCTGTTTAGGATGTGGTTTCCGGCTTTCTCTTTTCCAATCTTGTCACTTTTTTTTTTTTTCAATTGGAATAGATAGATCTATTGCCCGGTTCACACTCCACCCACGTCTATTGAACAGGTTAAGAGGCTCATTCCTTGTTCCCTGTTTAGGATGTGGTTTCCGGCTTTCTCTTTTCCAATCTTTTCACTATTACGTAGCCCCCTGCACATCAGTGGCGTTACCGCCTTGCTCGGGGTGATACGATTAAAAAAAAAACTACCGAAAGGACTAGTAACTACAGGTGTGGTACAAGGCCAAAAGTATGGGGTACCCAATGAGGATCGAACTCACTACTCAGTTGTAACTTGTTCTAGCAAGACTGGCTTGCTAACGATTTACGCCGAGGTGCCCAAGGCGTAGTAATATAGTTGGCTGCAAAAATTAAAATTCTAATTACTAAAAAAATATTAGAAAAACTTGTACTCTCAATAGGAGTTAAGTTTTTTCGCCTATCACTCATTTCACACTTCTCCTCGTCTTTTGAATTTTTGAACAGGATTAGAGATTTATCCCTTGTTTCTTATTTAGGATTAAGTTTCCGGTTCCTAAAGTTTACTTCACTTCTGTGATTATAACGTCTCCGTTTGTAACACTGAAATCTTATTTGCTAAATTATTTTTCTTCTCAATAGGAGTAAATAGGTCCGCCTATCGCCAGATTTACACTCCTCCCCGGCCTTTTGAACAGAATTAGAGGTGAATACTTTCTCTCTTTAGGATCTGGTTTCCGGTTCCTCCTGAAATTGTTTCAGTCGCTGTCACTCTCAATACTGAGTAGTGCCTTGCGTCTTTGTGGCATTTTTGCATTGTTTGGGGTGAGTTGATTTTTAAAAAAAAATAGAGAACATTTTTGTTAAACATTTTCTTTATTTACAAGTGGACTCACGCCCTCATCTTTGTTCTTCTTATTACAATGTTTCGGCTGTTAAGCCCTCCGGCCTTCATCAAATACTTTTTGATAACCTTTAGCCGAAATTTCGAACTAAACCCATCTACAGACAGAGTAAGCAATAAGCACTATTAAAAGCAAAATTTGACATCTCTAGCCATGGACAGCGGAATGAAAACTTACACCTGTAAAGAGTTTTTCGTTTAAAATTAACCAGATCTACATCCACCTGAAGAAAGACTATTTAGGAGACACAACAGCTGAAACGTTGTTATAGTAACAAAAATGAAGACAACAGTCTGAATTTAAGTAAAAATAAAAAACTCATTATTCCAAAAATTCAAACTTTTTTTTTTTTGCGCACAAAACAATAAAATGTTGAAAAATTGTTATAAACAAGATAAAAAAAAATGATTTCAACAGAAAATTAAATTTCATTCCACTATTCCATTCATTTGAAAACCAAAACGTCGCTATTTTTTTACCTTTAGTCTGACACAAGACCATAATAACTGAGCACTTTGTTAGGCTGAACTTTATTGAATAATACTACTGATTTACGCGGCAAAAACTGTAAAATCAAGCGTCACCATTTTTTTTTTGTTTTTACAGGAATTGAGAAAAGCCGCATTTTTTGTGTTATGCCAATTGCATGTTATTGTTCAATTAAATGTCATGCTAATAGGACAATTCGAATAATTTACTATACGCAACAGTACTGAAAGATTTTATTTTTAAAAAAATAAACAAAATACTTCCTTGTTTAATGAGCTCAATTGTTAAATGCGTTCAATTTATAATAATTTTGGTCGATAATCTTCCTTTTCTTAAAGACATTTTTTTCTTTCTTTTTTGTTTTTCCTGTCATTTTCACTCCACACCAATTTCTTCTTCTTCATGCAACTCTTTCCTCGCTAATTTTGTTTTCTTTCTTACAGATTTGTCTTCTTTTCTTTCACGAAAAGGTTTTTTTTATATAGTTTTTCTATATACTCTCACTCAATTTAACTCCTACCTAGAAATAATTTTCCTCTTTCTTTCTCGTTTATTTTTGCTCCGAATGGGTCTTTAAATATCGGAATTAGTCCTCAGTGCTTTACGGAAATCGCTATAGAATAGAAAAAGGTTGGTTGAAATCAATTCGTAGGCGTATGGTTGGGTATATGGGCGGAGATGCATGAAGTAAAATAAAACATCGATTGGTTCCGCCTATAGGCTGGCCCAGGGCGGATACCTGAAAATCCTGATGGGCCTCCCAACTTCGAGGAATTAACTGCTTTCTTTGGTTGTCTACTCTACTGCATTTTATTTTTTTACTCAAGCGATGTTGTCTTGGATATCTTGTTGACATCAACCGGATAACGTCTCTTTTGAGACATAAAAATAGTTTTATTTTATTGTCAAATATTTTCATTCATTTTTGTTTGATTTTCAAAAAATAAAGAGAGAGGATGCTATTCAATACTTGGACTTTTGAATCTTTTTTTTTAACCTTCTTGTCTTTTAGTTTAAATTAATTTTTTTATTCAAACTTTTTTTTTTACCGAAACCTAAAAGTGAAATTGTTTCTCTACGCAACAACCATACTTCCTTTCACTATCGCCATGATTTTTTTTTTTTTGTAATGTTGTCGAAGATAACGTTGAAAAAACAATAACTAAACAATAAACATTGTTGATTCAATTTTAATTTAGGTAAGACCACAAAAAATAAATTAAAAAAAAAATGTATACTTTTTTTCCGAAATGAAAGCAAAATGTCGCTACTGTAGTGTACTCCCTGTTTTAAAAATATTTACAAAAGAATTATGATTCATTGATTCAAACAAAATTTTCAGTTCAATTAATTTATTTTGTATACTGAATAATTATTTTAAAAAAAAACACGTGTGTACTTTTAAATTTGGTGTGTTCGTCAAATACAAATTATTACAAAAGACAATTATTTGAAGAAATTTATATGCAATCAAGTGTGAACATGAAGAAAATTCGTAATCTTTTAAAAAATAAAGACTCAAAAAATGTTTTTGTTTTTTTTCTGACTGTTGGGGGTTGCATAATTTAATAAGATATTATTTTCTTTCAGATTAGACAAAATTCTACACTTTATTTTTTTTTTCTTTTTAAATTACGTATTATTTTTTTAGCGCGATTTTGAAATCCACCTGTTGCTGTTTGTAAAAAGAGGTTTGAAAAAAACATGATTGGAGAATCAAAAAATGTAAAGATTTTTTAAATGCCTTTTTCGAACGTGAACCTTTTTTTTTTTTTTTTAGAGATTTTATTTTTTATATTTAGCAACAGTTCGATTATTTTTTATAAGGATGTTCAAAGAGGATATAATTCTGAATAACTGCCTTTGAATATTTTGAAATTTTCCCTATCGGAAGAGCAATAATTCAGTAACTCTTAAATTCAAAATAATTTTTAAAAACATTACGTGCAGATATTTTATGACATCAAACAGATACGAAAATAACAAAAAATAAAACTTGAAATTAATACATTGCTTTTAAAAGCACTGTGTAAAACTCAAAAGTACCATTTAACTAGCAAATATACTTCTAAAAAAGAATATTCATTCTCTACTAAGTTTCATAAAATCGTATAAAATAAAATATATACTCAAATTATTGGTTATATAAGGTTAAAGATAATTTATCTCTTAAATATAAATATCAATGTCTTGATTGTTGCGCTGCTAGTGTTCCGTATTTCTTAAATTTTTATTTTTTTTATTATATTTCGCGTGCTTTTTATACTTTTTTTTTATTATGACCCCCACAGGGCACCATACATAAATAAACGTTATTTTCATTAAATTTTAACCAAAAAGTAAACATTACTTTTATAGAACCCAGTTAATTAATCCTTAAATGTACTAATTGAATTGGAAACATATCTCTAGGATAAATATTGGATTTTTAAGAGATTTAAATTTGCTGTTTACATTTTTCGTCTATAATGGCGATTCGATGAATGACGAGAAAACGTGCCAATGTTTTTAAAATGCCTTAGGACTTTTTTATATATTTATTTTATATATATATATTAAATTGGATTAGCTTTTAGGTTATTATCTTTCAAATAAACTGAAATTCAAAGAATGCATTTAAAATAAATTATTTGAAATTAATTTTTCCTTTTTTTTTTCTATTTTTTTATTTTAGCTGTACAATTTAATTAAATGCGTACGCTTTAATAATTATTCATATTTTCATCATTAAAACTTGAAGTGCCTCATAAAATTCGTTCTCTGGTATTGATTGACCCACTGGCATACAAATAAATAATTAAATATTAAGTCTTTAAGATGGAATCAGCTCACTAGTGTTGGATAAAAATATTGACTAAAATAAAATTATGTACCGCCAAAACAAAGGGATACTTTTAGGTTTAAAATGCATTTTAATAATTTAAAAAAAAATCCTTCTTGAAGTTTTTAGTTTTCATAGGCTAATAGATTAAATTTAATATTTCCATTAATCAAAATGATTTGCCTTTTTTCAAACCGAATTTAAATTCATCGGAATAATCTTTTTTCTTTTTCTTTTTTTTTTATTATCAGTAAAAATTGTTAAAAAATGTTAAAAAATATCAGAACAATATAATTCTCTTTATTAAAAAAAAATTTCAAAAATAAAATATAATTTTCTGAAACTTCATTTGGGGAAGATTAACTGATTTGAAGTTTAATTAAAACAAATATTATTTACTTTTTGTTTAAAATATCGCAGAAAAGTATTTTTAACAGGAAGTGGGAAGTGTTGGCGCATCTATCAATAACCTGATGTATGCAAGATTTATGTAATGAGAAAAAAATAAAATTACATGACGAATATTACGTAAATGCCTTTAGATGTTTTTTTGTTTTTTTTTAACTATCCGGTAATCTTCAAAAAATTTTAAATTTTTAAGTATTCTAATATTTATTGAATTTTAGATACTTCACTTTTATAGTCTTAATTACAAAAACCCTTGTCGAAAAAAGTTTAAAAATTACCAATAAAATACGATAATCGTAATAGGTATGCTGACAGACACAGATGATTTCGGCGTAGACAGGATTACAGAATTATAGAAATAATAAATGGAATCAAAAACAGTGGTGATATACAGGAAGACCTAAGTAGGTGAATTTTTATAGCACTGCCTAAGAAACCAGGTGAAAACGAATGTGAACTCTACAGAGCAATCAGCTTAATGAGTAACATGACAAAACTCGTCATCCGGATTTTGGCGAATAGAGGGCGCAGTAGAATTAGAGTACAGATAGGACAAGAAAAGTGCGAGTTTGTCAAAGACACCGGAACAAAGAACGCGTGTAAGAATTATTTTAGTTTGAAGGGAGATTTATTTCAGGTAGTACTTTCTAAACTTGCATTGACCCTTGATTTCATTTGGTCGTCCCTTTTAGAAAGCAGCAGGCGCTGTGAGCCAATTGCAGAGCCGCTTTCAGCGTACTCTCGCTGCTGACCAATCACAGGACACGTAACTTGATGAGAGAACAGGAAGATTTTCTCCGGGGGACTGGCACCGGCAGGTGGATAGTGGCAGTCGGCAGTACTGAGCTCAGGGAGTAAAGATGTCAGATTTTTCGCTGCGGTGTGGCCGCGAAATGCGAAACCAGCTTTGTGTTTTCCCCTCCTACATTTAGAGGAGTAATTATCTGTCACCGATCTTCGTACAGCCGAAGTATGTGTTTTATCCCCATATTAACGGGATATAATTGTTGAATTATTTTTGAGGTATAGAGAACCTACATTCGCCTGGCTAGTCGTTGGTTTTCTCATTAACCAAATCGAATCGCCTTATTGTGGCTTCTAAATATTCGACTCCATATTGAATTGTTGCTGCGTTTGAGAAACCTTTCAAGTGTTGTTTGACCAAAGCCGCTACCCTAAGGAGGAAGAAGAAGGAGGAACAAAAGCGTGGGCCCAACGAGTCCCTGGAGAAAAAAGCTTTTGACTACGAGAGCCTTGACTTGTCCGCATCCCGCTAATTCGAATGTAAGAGAACGCCATTTGTATTCCCGCCTTCTCGTAAGTACTTTGTGTTTGTGTTCGTAAAGCACACCTTCCTCTTTCTCTCTTGGCTAATTCGGGACTTGGTCGCAATATTTTAATTGTATAAGTTTTGACGATAAAATAACATTAATCCTAGCAGTTCTTCTGTCTTTATTGTACATATTTCTAACGCTAATCATTGAATGAACTGTACATGTTAAATGTAAAAGCCTTTTTACGTATTTTAATTCTATATGTTGTAATAAATAGTTCGGTATTTGAGACGCACGCATATTTAATCTTATTTGCTTTGCCGCTGTAAACACCTGGTAATACGTTAAGAGAGAAGAGTTGCTCCTCTTGAACGCGGGGGAAAAATTTAAGGAGGTTAAATTATAACACCCACGAGAATAAATTCTTATTCTACTAGAGTTGAACAGGTTTTTTTTTGTTTTTTTGTTTTTTTTGGTAAAAGAAATAATTCTTTTACGCGATGTTTATGGTCAGAATGTTATTAGAAAGAGCAATACAAATGCAGAAGGACGTGTACATGCGTTTTATAGACGTTCGAGAAAATATGCCACAAAGATCTGTTACAGCTGCTCAACAACCTTTACATACTCGGAAAAAGCATTAGAACAATCAAGAACCTATACTGACAGCAAACCACTTGTATACGGATAGGAAACAAGATTAGTGGATATAGTAGTAGTAGCAGGTCTCTGTCGGTCAGGGTTGACCATGGGTAGCATTCTAGTTGTCTACTTGG
Source organism: Ascarosepion bandense (assembly GCA_037127315.1). Taxonomy (NCBI): domain Eukaryota; kingdom Metazoa; phylum Mollusca; class Cephalopoda; order Sepiida; family Sepiidae; genus Ascarosepion; species Ascarosepion bandense. The sequence goes on along the minus strand of JBBBDQ010000127.1, from coordinate 964,569 downwards.
CTGGAGCATCGTCGTCTGTGACTATATAAACCGATGCGGGAGTGACAGTTTTTGTTGCAGAGGCTGCATTTATATTTTGTTTCTGGTCTGTCGGAGCTGTCATTTTGCTTTCTGCGAACCCGCCTCTCCATGGCGACTTGTGTCAGTTATTCTTCTCTTGATTTGAGTCGTTGGGCCAAGGCTCCTCTCCATTTGAACCTGTTGACTGCTACGATCTCCTATGACTTCGTGTTGATGCCCACAGCTTTCATATCGTGTTTTATACGATACCGCAGCTGTGGCTGGCCAAGGGGTCTTCTTCCAGCGGCCAGCTCTCCATACAGGAAGTCTTTTGGAATGCGACCGTCAGGCATACGGTGGACATGGCCTAGCCAGCGGAGTCTGCGCTGCTTAAGGAGTAAAGTTAAGAGTAGACCCGCGCGAGACAGGACCTGAGTTGGGCACCTTGCCATGATATTCCCAATATACACGAATAGAAATGGTTGTAAGACAAGGATGTGTCTTCTCACTGGATTTATTCCACCAAAACAACGAAGCAATTTCGAGAGAACTAGAAATCCTACCAAGATTCATCAATGGTGGCCACAATCTTAACAATATAAGATATGCAGATGATACAGTGCTGATAGCAAACACGAAAAAAAAATTACATGACCTCCTACAGAATCTAGCCAGGGAAAGCAAGAAGAAAGGAATATGCAAGAAAACTGAATGCATGGTCATCAGCAAAAAGAGGTGCCCAAAATGCCAACTACAAGCCGGGTATACTAAAATCAAGCAGGTACAGAAATTTAAATATCTGGGAAGTGTTCTAACAGAGGACGGTAAGTGCGATACTGAGGTCCGAAGGCGTATTGGAATGGGGAAAGACGCATTCCAGAAGCTAAGTAAAGTATTGAGAGACAGGAAACTTTCGTTGGAAACAAAGAAAAGAGTACTGAACTGTTACCTGCTACGTGATATATGTCCTCCTGTATGGCAGCGAATTCTAGGCAATCCCCTGAAAGATCAATAAGAGACTAGAAGCAACAGAAATGTGGTTCTACAGAAGGATGCTGAGCATATGAGCAAGGACAAAGTTTTAGAGCAGATGAAAACAAAAAGAAAATTTATGCTTAAGACCAGGAAGATACAGTTGAAATTTCTGTGACACGTAATGAAGAAGGAGGGCTTGGAGTATCTGATACTCACAGGACGGAAAGAGGGAGGAGGGAAAAAGCGCGTAACATACTTGATGGCCTTAAGCAAATGGGTGGCAGAACAGGATTTGGGAGAAATAACAAGACAGAATCTATTAAGATATATAAAGTTCAGGAAGATGTGGAGAGTCATAGTCACCTATGTCCTGAAGGAACATGGCACATAGAAGAAGAAATACAGTCTTAATTTAGTAACAATATCACTTGACTGCTACAAATTAATACAGAATTTTAAAAGATTTGTCTATTTCTGAGATGTGGTATTATTTACAGTATTTACATTATTCGGACTATTGTCCTCATCTTTGTTGCCATTTGTACGACGTTTAATAATAGATCATTCTATTTGTCTATATTTCTGAGATGAGGTAGTATTTACAGTATTTACATTATTCGAACTATTGTCCTCATCTTTGTTGCCGTGGAAAGAAATATAAAGGAGAAACAAGCCGCTCCCTTAAGGTAAGACTACAAGAACATCGCAAGGCTGTAACACGAGGGTAGATAAAAAAAATCAGGCGTAGCTGACCACATATGGAGAGAGAAAAGGAGATCACCGCCCCCCTGTGGAATGAAATTGAAATAATAGATAAAGAACGCCACTGTAAACTACATAAACTTAAGGAATCAGCACGTATGCTAGGCTACAAAAATCTCCTAAGCCGACCAAGCATAGAGATAAATAGATTATGGGTACCAGTAATACGGAGGGCCGGAGAAAATCATTAGTGTCAAAATTGTAATATGAACGCCGGTTAAAAAAAAAAAAAAATACTAGAGAGAATCATTAACGTCAAAAATTGCAATATGAACTCTGGTAAAAGAAATGGTTACTGAACATTTGGCTTATAAGTCCCATAAATTCAGTTGTTCTTGTCCTTAACGACACATGGCTCAGTGGATATAGACGTTGGTTAGTTCCTGTGACTTGACCCAAAAACTTGTGAGTTCATCAAGTAACTTACAGGGTTAGAGGGAGATAACTCATGACTATCAAAAGAGGCTCTAAAAATGAGAATGATATACTCTAATTGATTGTAATTGTGGTGATACCGAGCAAAGCGAGGGATCTGATGTTTGCCCTCAGAGATCCAGAAAGAAAATGACCAAAACTGGTCTTTGCGCACTAGGCTCCACGCATATGTTCCGGCAGAAAACCAAAAATTAATAAATATCAAATTCCTTTTCGCGAGCATACGCGAATTTTATTTATCGTCCAATGGGAAGCCCAGAATTAAATACGGGTGTGAATTACCAAATGACTTGCTGGGACCCACAAAGACAAAATAAAAAGCCGACACAGAAAGCATCGCCAGTTGAGAAAGTACGAGCGTAATTAGCTCGTCCCTTGACGCCGTCAAGCGATCCACGATGCTCTAATCTTCTTCTTCGTTGTTCCCTGAGCTACTTACCCGATCTACGGAGCGGAGACATCAAAGACATTCCTAGCTGACAAACGCTCCCACATACATACGCACAAACTCTCTTTTCGGCATTTACTGCTATAAACATTTTAACGTCCTTTGAACCCATCCTAAAGACATTACTTTATTTGTAAAAGAACCTTAATCGATATTTGTGTATATATATAAATGTTGTTTCTATTCTCAATTTGATTTTCTTGTTTTATACTCCTCCCTTATAGTGGGCTATCTACTAACGATGTCAAATTCAGTTAATCTGTTTGAACACTCAACTACGTTTCACTAGAACGGATAACCCACTATATAATAAAGGGTTCGGTTCGAAATTCCTAGCACCTGAAAAAGGCCGGAGTTTACAACGACTGAAACGTTGTACAAATGGCAACAAAGATAAGGACAATAGTCCGAATAATGTAAATAGTGAGAATTTATTGAAAAAAAATTTTTAGGACACTAGTGTCCATAAATATATTTTATACATAAAAGCAATTAAAAGCCTTTCTGATTAAATAATATCTTAGTTTTAATGCTTTGTTTTTATGTTTCAGAGTAGATTTTCGGTAACTAGGACTCTTGTTTAGCTAAAATTAATTAATGATTTTAATTTTCCTTATAACTAATATAAACATTAAATAATGTAAAAAAAATTCTCGAAATTTCATATTATTAAATAAGTCGGGAGTAACAAATGTAAAAAATATATATTTTACCAATTTTTTTCTAAAAAAAAAAAAAGAAAAAACAGAAACATAAATAATTTAATTCATTTGTGAATAAGTCCCGAAAGTTTCATCAACATCCGACAATTATCTAATTTTGCAAAAATTTCAAAATCCCTATAATTTTTTCAACGTAAAACGATGCTTAAATCTTACATACAAATCTATCGCCCACGTTGACGCCAGAAGAAGAGGATATTAATCAACATTTCGAAGATTAGAAAAAATAATTTTTCCAACAAAAAAATCCCATGCTCTTTCTTCTTAATAATAACACAAAAATTTTGACGATAAACCTTTGTTTTTATTAATTTGTGGGCATTTTGTTATCAATGTATTTTCATTTTTTAGCGTATCTTTGTAGTTATGTAGCTAAAAAGTTATAAAATAAAATGTGAAAACTAAAAGGTTTTATCATCGAAGTCTGACTGATCGGCGCCATTATTTACTGTTTTTTTTTGTTGTTGTTGTTTTGACATCTATACTTTTAAAATATTGAATTTCCCTCCATTTTTTTTTCTTTTTATGCATTTAGATTATCTTGGCGAGGTTATCAAATCTGACAGAAAACAAATTAACAAAATCAACAATTAACTTTGAATTTTGGTCCAAAGTTATCGCCATATTCCTCCTTTTTTTTCTTTACAATATATTTCTATTTTTCGTTTTTTTTTTTTTTTTTTATCGTGATTCATTTTTGTCATTGTATCGGGAAAAATGAGTAAAATGTAAGAATACTGAAGAATAAATACAAATTTCGAAGTCTGTGACAAAAACAAAAATGGTCAAGATCCAACAACTCTTTAATGAAGAGTGCTGGCCCCAGTGACGAGCACCTGGTCCACCCTTCTTGCGCAATGGGGTGACGCGGCCTCGAGACACTGTTTCCCGGGACCGGGCATCTACTCAGTATAATTTTTCTCAGATGCATATCTGTCCTCGGACAGAGCTACAACTGAGCCACACTCTGTCTTCGAGGACAGAGACGCAAGTGAGAGATGATTTTTGGTCCCTACCCGACACAAAAAATGGGCCAGGTTGGTATCACAGTATTTTTTAAGCCATCAATTTGAAACTGAAAAACTCACACAAAAAGAGAAAGACTTTTGTTTAAAGTTTTTCATTTTCTGTTCTATATTGATAACTGGTTGAATAGCATATAACAATTTGTAGATATTTCTTTCATTATGAATTATAATTTTCTCTATTTATTTAAATAACTAGTAGTATAGCCCGGCGTTGCTCGGATGTAATGAAAGCTTTTAAACTAACCCATGGTCCTGGAGCTCAGACTCTTTGGAAGTTAGCACAAAAAACGTAGGTTGTTAAGACTAAGAACTACAATTATACCTACTTAGAACAAAACCCGAAGCAAAAACTAAAATAAAACGGCTGAAAACCTGATTTTAATCAGACTCGATAGGATATCAGGGTATTAGTTTCCAATATTGGAGTCAAATAAGTCATCCAAGGATAAACTAACCTAAGTCCATGAAAACTTATCGTACCCTTCGGGAGTAAAATTGGAGAAAATGAGCCATATTGATGGCTGAATATCGGTTTTTGATCGGATTCGATAGAATATCGGGGGTATCGATTTCCGATATCGGGAAAATGAGTCGTCTGAGAAGATCAACTAATGTTTGAGACTAAAAACTATAATTTTACCAAGTTAGAGCAAATTCTGCAGCAACAGCTATGATAAAAGGGCTGAAATCTTGATTTTGATCAGACCTGATCGGATATCGGGGTATCGATTTCCGATATCTGGAGGAAATCGGAAAAAGTAAGTAGCCGGAAGCCTAAAAATATATTTGTGAGAAGTTTGGTGAGAATCGAATAAAAATTGTGGATTTGTATAAAGGACATACAGACAGACAAATACGCGCGCGCGCACACACACACACACACACACAGACACACACACAAACATCTTGCCTTTTATATATATATAGATTTTCTTGTTTTCATTTCTAAGTAATTTTTTGGTTTTTCTTTTCAAGTAAATTTTTGTTTTTTGTTGCATACCACTTTTTACCTCGTCTGTCATTCATTCACACGAACTCGTTAGGCAAGTTACTTGATGTTTATTTTTTCTTTTCTTGTCTTCATTATGTTACGTGAGTTTTAAATTCGCCAGACTCCCTTTTTTTCATTATACATCCCGGAAATTTAATCATTTTCTGTATGTATGCATGTATGTATGTATGCTTCTATGTATGTATGTATGCTTCTATGTATGTATGTATGCTTCTATGTATGTATGTATGTATGCTTCTACTTGTATATGTATGTATGCTTCTACTTGTATATGTATGTATGTATGCTTCTACTTGTATATGTATGTATGCTTCTACTTGTATATGTATGTATGTATGCTTGTACTTGTATATGTATGTATGTATGTATGTATGTATGTATGTATGTATGCTTGTACTTGTATATGTAGGTATGTATGTAAGCTTGTACTTGTATATGTATGTATGTGTGTGTGTGTTTCTACTTGTATATGGAGCATATGTATGTATGTATCTATATATGTATGTATGTATGTGTGTGTTTCTACTTGTATGTGAAACATGTATGTATGTATGTATGTATGCTTCTAGTTGTATATGTATGTATGTATGCTTCTACTTGTATATGTATGTATGTATGTATGTATGTATGTATGTTTCTCCTTGTATATGGAACATACATGTATGTAAGTATGTATGTATATAACGTTCCTTGTTATTCCAACCTCCTCGTTATTATGTTATTCAGTTCCTGGTTTTATATATATATATATATATATATATATATATATATATATTAATCGTATCATCCCGAACAAGGCGGTAACGCTACTGATGTGCAGGGGGCTACATAAGAGTAAAAACATTAGGAGGAGAGTAAAGAGAAAGACGAACCAGTTAAGGATGTGAATACAGGTATGATGACAGTTGCAAAGGTGGAGAGAAAGGAAAAGATATACAGGGTGGTGTAAAAAGAACGAGTCAAGTGGTTAAGAGATGGGTATTGACATTGCATTTACATTCCTGGTGGTTGTAGCCATCAGGAAAGCAAGAATATGGAAGCAAGTTCCACAGGCGGGAAGTGCGAGAGAATAAGCTGTGGGGGTAGAATTGTCGTTTGCATTTGGTTGATCTAACTGTGAATGGGTGGGACCCAGTTGCCAGTCTGGTTGCACGAGTAAACAACTGTTGCAGGGGCACCAGTGACTTAAGTTCGTTGGAGCAGAAGCCATGAAAATATTTATAGAACAGAGGGAAGCCACATCCCGTCGGTGAGAAAGTGGCTGGAGTCGAGCAGCCAAGACGGTACCTATCACGTTGGAACCTGTCAATAACACTGAGATCTTTGTTGTGTGGAGGCAAAACACGTTACACCCCCAACGGTTAACCGTGAACTAACTTTATTATATATCAGCAGTCGGCCACCCCCGGCCCATGGGCCACATCCGGCCCTCGAGTGAATCTTGGCTGGCCTGCTACCTTACTCTGGACACGATATAAATATAGATAAACCAAACGAAAGTGACAGTTGATAGTCTGAATATATTGCGTCGAAATTTAAAAAATGATTTGTTTTTACCTGGAGAATGTGTTTTACTTTAATTTTTTATTTGTAGGGATCGCCAAAATTAGCATATGGCCTCATTTTCACTTTTTCTGTAAAATTGTTTTCGTGAGCGGGCACTTTGAAATTAATATAAAATAGTGTTTTCAACCGATTTTAATGGATTTTTTGTTTCAATACTGATTTATGAAACTTTTATTTTTAAGGTGTAATATTTTTTTAACAAAAAATTCCTTTCAGATATTAAATTATATTGAATCGTTGCTTTCTTTAAACACAAGAAAATTTATATATAAAAATATATATATTTGATAACACGGTTCTTTTCCATGACACTGGAGCCATAGCTGTTTGGCCCTCCCCCAAGACTCTACATAGCTCTTTGGTCCTCACTCTCCAAAAGGTTGCCGACCCCTGGTGTAGAGGTCTAAAAGTTGTAGCTAAACTGAATACATTCTATTCTTTCATATGTTAAACTTTTTGGCAATATTGTTTCAGGGGTTCATCTTTTCCAATCAATGTCCATTTGTCTGTCTTGATCGACGTTTTCGTTTTCCAATTTAGGGCAATAAAACAACATGAAACTAATTAAAACAAACGAAAACAGGTTAATTCTGACAAACCAATTCATATGAAAATTTCAAACGCAAACGTGTCAGGAGAATTGGAATTATATTTTGAAATACACAAATATACGCGCAAGCACCTTTTCTCTAAGTACTGTTACGAGGATGCATTTATATATAAAAATAATATTAATAATGTTTAAAAAGTTATAGTAAGTGATTCTATTAAGTCCTACTTGTTGCTACAAGAAGTTTTAATTCATGAAGTAGTTGTTATAATAGAGAAATTAGGAATAGAACGTTTTCGAAGATTGTAGAATATTCCAGTAAAATCGAGAGAATTCTAAATGATTCTAGAAATATGCAAATTAGGTGTTAGCCCCTATAAAATAGATTTGGGGAAGAGAATAGTCAGTCGTTAAAAGAATTTGCTGACATTATCAACTCCGGTCCGATTCAGGATTTGTATATCCAGCCGAAAGAATCTCTACGAAAAGTTGCCGACCAACTAAAACCTGAAAGAAAACCTCATGGAACTAAAAGGGTAAATAGACATGTTTGACTCTTTCATTGACCAAATTAAAATTTATTCTTTATATAAACATTTGAGGATTTCTAAAAGTATAGCACTTAAACTACTTCGCTAGCTTAGCTGGGTAAAGATACTTGACTCCTTACCTTCCCCTTCTCTCCTCGTAACAATCGCCAGTAGTAATCTCTGTGTTTCTCGTTTTGAATGCAACAAAAATTGTATATTTGTAAATATTTTATTTGCTGTTTTTTGTAAATTAAATATTTGTTTATGATTTAGATATGAGTTTTGGTCAATCATTTTTTTTTCTTTTCTTACAATATAACACGTAACGGTACCTAAAATAACGAGTTTTAGCAAAGTACTTTTATTCCGTTGTGACGCGGTGGATTTCGACTCGGAACGACAAATTGGAGAGCCGAGTTTAAATTCCAGTTGAATTCCTTGCATTAACTGTAGCTACCGCCAGGCACGATTTGCTACCAAACCCAATGCAAAAATCAGCAGGTTCGTTTTCTCGCCGAAGTGAGCCCTGTATTCTTGACCGGCGGCCTTGTCACCCCTTGGGACAATGTGGCCAGAAAATATAGTTCCTTATATTTTAGAATAATGTAAAACAATAAGGAGTATAAGACAAAACAGTAAAGTTACAATAACTAAAATGTAGGATGTTTGATCTCTGCGTAAGAAATAGAAACCCCCTTAACAGTCTTTTGGATTGAGACCTTCTAAGAGGTCAGATGTAAATTTGTTATCTCCAGTGGCAGCACATTCGTTCGGTACGGTTAGGGAGTAACTCAATTGCCACAGACCACACGAGGTGCCAACGAGGTAATTAACATTTTTTCCATTCAATTTTCAGCAAACCCTAGACAAATTTTATAGTTAATGGAATTTAATTCTTCTAAAGTTTTTATTGCTTTTAGACCCTTCCTTAATTTGGAAAAATGTATTGCTTTGGCGATTCAAACGATTCTTGTTGATTTAAACACTTGTTATAAGTTCCCTTGTTTTTGTTATAACTCTTTATGTAAATTTTCATTGTTTATTTTCTTATTTTTTCGAATTTTGTAATTATCTATCCTTGTGTACATTCTTCCTCCATGTGCACATGTTATTTGTTTGTCTTAATTGCAGTTTTCACAGCTGCACAAGTACTGTAAAGGAAATAAAACCTTTTACAATATATACCCGCAGTTTGTCAGTTCTCTCACGCACGTTTCATGTGGCAATGGCAATTACATTAACTTACGCACAATTACTCTTGGGAAAGGTATTAATCCGTCTCTTCCCTCAAGTTATGGGTTAAATAATAGGACAGATTGAGTTTTATAGCCTTGGCTGGCAACCAAGTTACAGCAAAAAGCAATCGCAACCTACTGCAGGATAATCTTTTGCCCAGTCAGTCATGTCTCTTTCGAGACATGATCGCCCAAAGCGTGTATCACATATGGTATTTGACTGACTTTTATTCCAACTCAGATTAGAGTTACTTTAAAAATGTATATTATTCAGTAGCATAACATAATCAAAACCCAAACTTTTTCGAATACTAAAACACATTTACACGAATTATATTTGGACTATTGTCTTCATTTTGTTGCTATCATAACGTTTCGACCGTTCTGTCTTCTGGTTTTCTTCAGGAATATATCGACCCGGGTAACCTACAGGGAATTAATTTTTACAATAAGGAGTAATCATTATTTACACTACTTATATTCGGGCTATTATCCCCTTTATTGTTGTTGTTATCACAACATTTCGACTGTTGTGTCTTCCGTCCTTCTCAGGTGCATATCGACTTGGGTAACCTATATGGAATTAATTTTTGGGATGAAGTGTTATCATTATTTACACTATTTACATTCGGAGTATTGTCCTCATCTTTGTTGTTGTTATCACAACGTTTCGGCTGTTGTGTCTTCCTGCCTTTCTCGGGTGTATACTGACCCGGGTAACCTATAGGGAATTAATTTTTAAGATGAGTGGGTATCATAATTTACACTATTTACATTCGGAGTATTGTCCTCGGCTTTGTTGTTGTTATCACAACGTTCCGGCCGTCGTGTTTTCTAGCCTTCCCCAGGTGTATATCGACCCGGGTAACCTGTACGGAGTTCTGAACTCAAACCTTTATTCAATCTACAGGAGTAGCCTGTTCACGTTCCACTTTCCATGTCTAGCGATATCTCGTCTAATACTTATTTTTTTTTATTTTTTTATTTTGTGTTGTTCAGTTATTGCTCTCCCGTTTCCACTAACTGCAGATACACACTACCTGAGCCAGGGATTGAACTCACAACCACTATGTCACCAAATTCACAAACTAACGATTTTACCCACTGTCTTTATCCCTACATTACCATGATTTACTGAATTTATATTCGGACTATTGTCTTCATCATTGTTGTTGTTATCACAACGGTTCGGTCGTTGAGCCTTTTGGCCGTTTTCAGGTGTATATCAATCTGAGTAGACTAAAGGGAATTCTATGTGATATCCCTAGACATGACTAGTTGAATGAAAACCGTCCACTCCCGTACTTTAAATAAAAGATTCAATTCGAAATTACCTGTAGGTTTGAGAGTCACGTGTATTTCCACACAGCTACATTCACTCATTGTACATATGCACACACGACAAGCACGTGATAAGCTTGCTTTCCCGCTTTTTTACAGGATGTATATATAGCAGACATGTGGTACACCCACAGACAGTTGGCAGTAGTTCACAAGCGACACCAAGCAAGGCAGTCACAGCTGCTCGTAATAGCGGCATGCTATTGCGGGGTTCGCGATCTTCAATATCAAGCAATTCTCTCACACACCCGCACTTTTATTTCTTTAAATAACACTTGTACAAATTATTACAGTTGGTTCAAGAATCTTAACACAGACATAACATGTAAAACATTAAAACTATCGCCCGGTTCACACTCCACCCACGTCTATTGAACAGGTGAAGAGGCTCATCCCTTGTTTCCTGTTTAGGATGTGGTTTCCGGTTTTCTCTTTTCCAATCTTTTCATTTTTTTTTCTTTCTTTTTTTTCAATTGGAGTAGATAGACTAAACTATCGCCCGGTTCACACTCCACCCACGTCTATTGAACAGGTGAAGAGGCTCATCCCTTGTTCCCTGTTTAGGATGTGGTTTCCGGTTTTCTCTTTTCCAATCTTTTCACTCATTTTTCTTTCTTTTTTTCAATTGGAGTAGATAGACTAAACTATCGCCCGGTTCACACTCCACCCACGTCTATTGAACAGGTGAAGAGGCTCATCCCTTGTTCCCTGTTTAGGATGCGGTTTCCGGTTTTCTCTTTTCCAATCTTTTCACTTTTTTTTCTTTCTTTTTTTTCAATTGGAATAGATAGACTAAACTATCGCCCGGTTCACACTCCACCCACGTCTGTTGAACAGGTGAAGAGGCTCATCCCTTGTTTCCTGTTTAGGATGCAGTTTCCGGTTTTCTCTTTTCCAATCTTTTCACTCCTATGTAGCCCCCTTGCACATCAGTGGCATTACCGCCTTGCTCGGAGTGATATGATTAAAAAAGAAAATTAAGACCAACTCACCTTCTCTTACTAAATTTTAAATAATTCTTCTGAACTCTACAAAGATGAACGTACTCACGAACTCAGACATTTTCACCAATCTTCTGTCAATATTATTCCTCACACAAATTACACATGACACTGATAAATCTTCCAGCGACAAAGAACATTACAACTTACCTCAAAAGCTTTAACACAATCTTATGCAGAAAATGAAAGACGTTTTAATCAGACACTTTCAACGTCTGTACAAAGTATGTATTTCTTGTTACTGTTAATACACTTTATATAATTACAATTAATGCTTTTTTGATCATTTCATTCAATTTTCCATTTGCTAATTTAGTGAATGATTTCTTCAACCGTATAAAAAATAATTGTTGGTATGCAGGAATTTAGTTAGGAAGTTCTTGGGAAATGGCCTTGTGCCATGTGAAATTCAAACTTAAATTAATCTTGCATAAGAGGCTCCAAACACCAACAGGTTACCCTGATCGATATACACCCGAGAAAGGCCGGGTGATACAACGACCGAAACGTTGTGATAAAGCAACAAACGTGAACACAATCGTCCGGATATAATTAGTGTAAATAAAGATAATTCCTCATCCCCAAAAAATTCAAACAAAAAGTTATAACATACGATCAATAAGTCATCTAAGTGACTAAGTGTGAGCCTAAACTTTTTATTACATTTTTTTTTTCGACGAGCAAAAACAAAAATGTAGCAAAAAACAACAATAATTGAGAAGGGCAATTTCGAGAAGTTGTTGCAAATTAACGACAATGGCGGTATCGAATTTTAATATATTTTATATTCAGTAATTAATTATAGCAGTAAGTGATGACAGTATCACGAATTGTAAATGTAGAGATATTTTAACTTTTATTTTCACGTTTATTTTATTCTATGCATAAAATCTAGTCATTTAACTTATTTCGATATTAAGTATTTTATAGTAGTTACTAAGATTTTCAATTAGTGTTTAACGAAATTTATCGACATCTGATTTGTCCACAGATGCTACTGTTTATTAATATCTCTTTGGTTCAGTCGTTAATAATTAAAAGGTAACCATAAATTACTCCCCTTGGTATGTTATGCGACCGTAAGCGGCATATTTTGTTCATGGAAATTTAACATCATTTTTATATCTCTTTTGTTAAGAAACAGTTACTATATCGCAAAGTTCATAATCATTTATAATCGCAATTAATAAACTAAATGAACTTCCAATAAGGGTTGTAAAATTTAAAACTACAATTTATTTGAATTTTTAACGCAATGGTTTAAAGCGAGAAAATGTGTGGAGTGTGTTGTACGCTGAATTTTACTACCAGTGGCCCTTCATGTTCATAGTTAAGTAAGTAGTTTTGGTGCTTGAAAAGTTTATATATATATATTGAGAAAACCTCAACACATTTGCTTTGGATAATATCCATTGATCTCTCTATTTCTAATTGATAATTTATATCTAATTGATAAAGTCTTTTGGATTTATCCACTCCGTCTTCACGGGTAGGCATTTTCTCTCATATAATCGATAGCGGTACTCTCGGGAATTTTTAATAAGTGTGCCATTCTTTAGAAATGATAGTTTGGGGTGAATTTATTTCCATATATGACTAATAATGTACTTGATAAATTGTTAGGCATAAGATCCTTTTGTGTTCTTAGATACGTTTTTTTAATTTCTCTGAATTTCCCCAATGTATTATGAGGAACAGTTCTGACAGTATATATATATATATATATATATATATATATATATATATATATATATATATGTATATCGAGCCGTTTTTTAATACGTCACGGCAGGTAGTTTTAGCAGGTGATTGGAACGCCGTCCTTGATCCCGACTTAGATCTTAGCTGGGCTGGCACTGGGTAATTATAACCCTGACGTGAAACCATTTTGAAACTTTATCGACAGATCCGATCTGGTCGATAAGTTTAGAAATGAACACCCAGGACAGGAGGTATGAACTTGGACAAATAGTGGCGCCCGGATACGGAAGTACATCGACTAGGTGCTAGTTAAGAGAGTCGACGTAAGGCTCTTAAGGTGTCCAAGTTTCCATTCGGTAGTTTACACGAGCCATGGTCTCGTCCGGGTACAAGTAAACTTAAAGAAGTCTAAACCTAGGATGACTGGTTATTGGAAATTTAGCACATCCTTTTTGGAGCTGAAGGATTTCCGTGAGCAGTTGTTACTAAATATTCAGAGGGAACTGATGGAGTCAGCGGTGGGGAACAAGCGGTGGAGCCACCTTAAGCCAGTCATCAGGTTGTTTGCAGCCGATTTTAGTCGACGATTCAACCGAGATAGATTAGCAGCTCAAACGGTGGTCGAGTCTACTTTAGAGGTGGCTATCTAATCAAGTGGTAGTGGTGCTGTATTTGTAGCTATGACCAGACTGGCCGCCTCGCTTATCAAGAAGGACCAAGCTTTGATAGTTATGGCTAGGTTAAAGAGAATATCTTCCGAGGCGACGAATATGGCCTCTGGGGCGAGAAGTTGCTAGCAAGGACAAAAACGGAGGGGATGGGTTAGGTAATTTTCGCCCTTTGACTATGCTAAATGCAGACTTAAAGCTTTTGGCGAAGGTCTTGGCCAACCGTTTGCAGCTTGTCCTGCCTAGTCTGATTGGCCCTGAACAGACTTGTGTTGTGAAGGGTAGGACTATTCAGGACAACCTTCATTTCGTTTGCTAGATCATAGAAAAAGTCGACGGTGAAGCCGCGCTGATCAGTTTGGATCAGTCCAAGGTATTCGATAGGGCGGACTATTGCTTTCTCGGGACTTTCCTCGAATCCGCTGGCTTCGGGTCGCAATTTCGATTGTGGATCAGCCTCCTCTACAAGTCTCCGGGGTCCTTGGTGGAGTTAAACGGCGTGATCACCTTGCCTGGTGCCTCCAGACTGGCCAAGCATTCCACCTATGCTGATTATATGTCTGTGTTCGTAAAGAACACCGCCAAGATACACGAAGTCTGCAAGGAAACTTGCAGGTATGAGAAGTTGCAGGCCCAAGTTCAACTTCGACAAGTCTGTCGGTTTGCAATTGGGCGAGTGGGAGAGGGTTTCTCCACCCGGGCCCTTCGCCTGGACAGACAGGCCGGACAAGATACTCGGTGTTTGGTTCTGTCCCGGCCTCTAGCTGGAGTTGAATTGGTCGGAAGCGAGTCGAGGAAGCAGTGTGACTGTGAACTCGAGGGAATCTTTCCTTGAAGTGGAGGTGTTTGGCTCGCATATCTACCCTATCATTTTTTATCAGCTTTCCGTTCTTCCACTGGCATCTGCTGAACGAATTCAATTCGTTGGGGATTTCTCCGGTTTCCTTTGGAGAGACAAATCTCCCCTGGTAGATCGTCAGGTACCCTGCCTCTATCCTACTGAAGGCGGTCTGGGATTGCCAAGAGTTGAGACTCGCCAACACATTCTCCGCTTGAATATCCTGGGTCGGATGTGTTAGCAAGAGGAAGAGGAAGAAGGCGAACTCTGGAAGGAGGACGCCCGCCGATCTTTCCCGCCCTTGGAAAGTGTGCATACGGGCGAGGCATAGGCCAAGAGATCTTCCCTAGACGAATACGCATTCTACAAGGAGTGTCGTAACGCGCTAAGCTGCCTCTTAAAGGTGAAGAACCGTCTCTCTGACATCCAGTCGTTGTCTGCTAAGGCATTGTGTCATGTGATAGTGAGGGAGGCTGCCAAAGACAAACTCCCTAACAAACTCGGCCTTACGAACGAGTAGTTTCCCTGCGCCTCGCCTTGAGCGCCCTGGTTAAAATACCTAAACAACAACGAGGCATCACTCACCTGGCCGGTGATGCGAGAGGAACGCCAAAAAGCTTTGCGCAGCGGGGCTGGCAATTTCCGCTGAGTGCGTGCGTTGCAATGATTGGGAGGAGTCTGTAGGACGTGCCTTCTTTCACTACGGTGTTGTATGCGGCAGAGAGAGAGAGAGAGAGAGAGAGAGAGAGAGCGACCCCTCTTGGTAGATCGATTAATTAACACTTCTAAAGGACTAAGATGAAGGTTTTAATTAGTTGGATAAAAGAGATCTCGGAGTAACGCCAGAGATAATTTTTTTTCTTGTTTTTTTTAAATAATTATTTCTGTTGTTGCGTTATTAATTAATTAGGTGAAATAATCCCAGAATGATTAAAGGACAGGTTCATTTAGTAAAGTTTATAATAAATGGCGATTTCGTAAAAAGTATGGTAAATGCCGAATTGTATGCTGGGTGATCTGAAGGACCAAAATCTGGCCAAGTCCGCAGACGAGATAAGTGGTTTTGGCAAAATTCAAGTGGGAATTGTCTGCGAAAAGACCGTGAGGAACTCCAAATTCATTTTTAATACCATATGAGCAATAGTCTCCCGCAGAGATTCGGAGATTAGGCGAACATACATGGTGGTTTCAGCGATTTCCATATTAAAATGAATGGGTGGCGCCTAAACATTGTTTCTATATAAGCGGTCTGCACGCTGGAGTAGCGAGTGATATAGACGCAGGCCGATAGAGTTCGAGCAGAGACGAGAGATCGGTAGAACGCGGCGAAAACGGTTGGGTGCATTAGCTCTGTGGTTGTCAGGCATCCAGAAATCCGATCCGAACTAAGAGACAGAATGTCCATACGAATTTAACTTTGTCAACAAAGCCGAGAAGAGAAACTGCTATGTTACCGTGAATAGACGAAGAACCACGAAATTACCTCCCTTAGATCAGTTGAAGGCGCCTTTCTCTCTCTGCTACCTTTCTGATTCAAACGAGTGAATCTCGTTAAAACACTTGTATTCGTGTAAATTCTTAAGTAGCGACATAAAAGCATTAGTCTTGAAAGACTTTGTGTACAGGAACTGGAAGTGTTGTTTATTTTTTTTATTTTTTTTTATTTTTTTTAGATATCCTTGTGGCTGTGGCCGGAACCCTTTTCTGCACGAATAGTGATTTTCTTTCAGCGTAGGCCCCAGCCATTTTATCCTTTAGCATCGGACCGTCCTGAGAGACCCGGAAATTGCAATTCGGATCAAAAATTCACAACGTGGCGAATGGCGGTGATCCCCTCAGCTCACCGGGGAAACAGGACATAGAAAGCAGTGGCCGGACTGGTGTCACGTTAGACGTACGCCCATTATGCAGGTTGGCTGAAGGCTACATGGTACGCGTCCTGAACGGAAAGTTCTTTGTTCTGGAAGCCAGTACCGTCTGTTCAAAACGGCAAAAGAGATGCTGACCTGGAGTGATTGTTGGATGCTACTTATGAAAGAGGATTTTGGTCCTCTAACTGAAACTCAGTCATTCCAACCCTTGTTTTAAGATAGATTAGAACCTTTTTGACCTTCCTGGGAACTTAGCTAGTGTGTGAATGCTCAGATCCCTTTTTTTCTCCTTTCCCTCACTTTTCATAGGTGACAGATGGCTTTATTATCTGGCAGTACCAGATACCTTTAGGTGCTGAAATCTCACCCAAGTAACCGAGAACTTCTGCCATACACTGATTAATTTTTTTTGGTGGGTGGGAGGTCCTTTACTAACATTTGATCATTTTCATGTGTACATATATTTATTTCATTGTATAAATCATCATTTGTAATATTATTACTCCTCTCCCACTTTCTTGTAAATAAAGTTTTCATGCTAGGGTTTGAACTGTGTAAGTAGATTTTTGCGATTCTAGTGTGACAGTCATGTGTGCACGCATTATGGTGGATGAGATATTGTCAATATGAATGGGTCAACGAAAGAGACTAGCTAGGTTTAGACTAAGACTAGAGATGACCAAACCATTCCCCCATCCCCCCATTTAGCCCTCGTGGAACATTTGTATCTTAAAATTTATGCAGTAAATATTAGGATCAAAGTGTAGTATCTGTTCTCAGATACTCACTTCCTGCTCGCCGACCGTCTGCAGCACTTGCCACTTGGTGGCGGGTGGGCAGGTTTGGAAGCAATGACTCCCTAAGACTAGCTTTTGACCTGACCATCTTTGACAAGCAATGACCAGTTTTGACCAGCTGTTAAAACTAGCTGTGACCAGCTAAGATTAGCTTTGCACCCAGTTACCTCGTAATCGGGGGTTGGGTAACATTTCACCAATGGCCTAAGCGTACGCGCTCAGGTTCACCACGTTAAAAACCGACCTTGTGTCACATCTGGGGAAGCAGGGTAAATAGCGCCTCCGCGGCCCGGGGAGTAGGATCAAAATGTAGTATCTGTTCTCAAATATTCGCTTTACGCTCCCAGGCTACCTCTAGCTAGGAGTACGCTTCGTTTGCGATCCTGTTACCCGCTGTTGATTCCTGGAGCGTCTTAGCAGCCGGCACCGCTTTAGGTTTGACTCTGCTTCGGAGATGGAACAGTCTCGTCCGCTTGAGATCCTGCTATCCGTGGTCGATCCGGCAAAAGATACGACGACTCTTCAAGTCCGATTGTCCTGGCTTTCGCACGTGCTAGCTCGCAGTGATCCCGTTTAACTGCGGTCGAAGCCTGCAAAGGAAGCGAAACACGAGCCAACTTACGGCCGCCTGGGCATGTACACGTGTTAGGCCGCCGCCGAGCCTGTTCTCCTCGGACTACGTTCAACTGCAGCCAAGTCCCAACTTCGATGTTCCAGCATGTGCCGTTCCTGCCAGGATGCTGACGATGTTCCTGCCGACAACGACGACGATGTTCTAGTTTGTGTCGATCCTGTCAGACGCTGATGACTATCCAGCTTGTGCTTTTCAGACACTGACGACATCTTTGTTGACTCGACCTCAACGTTCCAGACTGCGCCGTTTCTGACAGACGCTGACGACGTTCCAGTCTTTTCCGATTTTTACTACTGTTTGTTCGTCGATTTTACCTTAATAAAATTAACACTGAAACTCAACATCCTCGCCTTCGTCTCCTCATTGTCTTTGCTGTTTACACATATACAATAGTCTGCGAGGTCGATACGAACGCTTTATATTGTCTCCGCTATATATATATATAAACTTTATAGTGGGTTATCCGTTCTAGAGGAATGTAGTTGTGCGTTTGAAACAGATTAACTGAATTTGGCCTCGTTAGCTGATAACCCACTATAAGTTATAAAAGGGGTTATAAAACAAGAAAATCAAATTGAGTATAGAAACAACATTTATATATATATACAGATATCAATTAAGGTTTTTTTTACAAATAAAATGTCTTTAGGATGGGTCCAGCGGACGTTAAAATGTTCATAACAATAAATGCTGAAAAGAGAGTTTGTGCGTATGTATGTGTGAGCGTTGTCAGTTAGGAATGTCTTTGATGTTTCCGCTCCTTTGCTCGGGTAAGTAGCTCAGGGATAGGGAAGAAGAACTATGAGAGGGAAAGGAGGCGAGCATAGTGGATCGCTTGACGAGGTCGAGGGATGTGCTAATTACGCTCGTACTTTTGCAACTCTGGCGATGCTTTCTGTGTCGGCTTTTTATTTCGTCTTTGTGGGTCCCAGCAGATCATGTGGGAATTCACACCCGTATTTAATTCTGGGCTTCTCATTGGATGATAAATAAAATTCGCATATACTCGCGAACAGGAATTTGATATTTAATTAATTTTTGGTTTTCTGCTGGAATATATGCGTGGATCCGGGTGCGCACAGACCAGTTTTGGTCATTTTCTTTCTGATCCTGAGAGTGCAAACATCCGGTCCCTCACTTTGCTCAGTATCACCACAACTTCATGCATCTTTCATTACTCACAGTTTACAAGAGAAACAGAAGTATCAGTGATTTGATTTTGACAAACTAGCAGATAATTTAAATCCTCGGTGAAGCTTTTAATCTCTGTCCGTTTTATTACAAACCTCGATTTAAGTGAAGAGAATTGTTTGGTTGTAAATTTGTATAGGAACACTGGCATTTTTGAGTACACTACGAACTTTTTTTTTTTTTTTTTTTTTTTTTAATCATTTCACCCCGAGCAAGGCAGAAACGCCACTGATGTGCAGGGGGTTACATAAATGTAGAAAGATTAATTAGAAAAGAGTGAGGAGTACAAGCTAGTTAGAAAGGAACAATAGAAAACTGAGAAAGCAGGTGCAATGACAGGTACATGGGCGGAGAGAAAGGGAAGGTTATACAGGGGAGGGGAGAGAGAGCTAGAGGCCAGTGGTTAGTAGGTGAGTATTAACTTTGCTTTTAAATTTCTGGAGGTCGTAGCCGTCAGGAAAGCAAGAATACGGGAGTGAGTTCCACAGGCGGGAAGTGCGAGAGAGGAAGCTGCAGGAGTAGAATTGTCGTCTGCGTTTGGCTAACCTGACTGTGAATGGGTGGGACCCAGTTGCCAGTCTGGTTGAACGGGTAAACACCTGTTGAGGAGGCATCAGTGACTTAAGCTCATCCGAGCAGAAGCCATGAAAGTATTTATAGAAGAGACAGAGGGAGGCCACATTTCGACGATGGGAAAGTGGCTGCAGACGAGTCGCCAGATCAGTACCTATCACATTACAGACTCTCCTAATTTCAAATCTGTTTACAAGAGACATGAACTTGATTTTTTAAGTTATTCAAACCAACATCCATTGTTTAAAATTAGGTACATCCACTCATTTTCGATAATTAACTTTTAAACTGAATTTTTAAAAATAAGAAAGTTTTCTTGAAACTTTTATTTTAGTTTTAATTGAATACTATTTCCAGCAAGCAAAATACCCTGGTGTATTTTAAATAGAAATTATATTAATTGGAACATAAAATTTTGAGATTAAAAAAAATTTATTTTTCTGACATTTTTGATCGATAAACACATTTGTAAAAAATAGTTAATTCTCGGTTTTAATAATCTTCCAGAAGTAAAATATATATCTGTGACACATTATTTTTGAAACATTAGCAAATTCAATGTTAAATTAATCTGGTTTACACAAGTATTATTTATAGCATGAAATTTAGAATAAAACTATTTCTTACTCACAGAATTTAATCTTTTTGACCTGTCCGCCGTATTTAAAATGTATTGACAGCCCGCCAGACGAGAGATAAGATAAGTGTATGGCGATTACAAGTGACAAAATAGTACATTGTTTTCCAGTAAGGGAAAGAAACCCTGAAACACATGACCTTTTATTGTACACATAGAAATTACAATACAAAACAAAAAAAAACAAAAAAACAAAACAAAACAAACTTCAAATACAAAAAAATAAAAATTTCAAATTATTTTAAAAATACTATGGCTAGAGGATTTGTATTAAACTTTTGAATGTTCGATTAGTAAATGTAACCTACCAACTTAACGACTACAAGTCTTGAAAATATTTTAAAAATATTTTTGAAACCTAATAAATTATAATAAAAAAAAATGAAAATAATTCTTTTAAAATTCCATAATTAATCGAAAAAAATTTTTCTTCAGACTATAATGTCTGAAATTTATATTATTTATTAAAGCAATTAAAAGCTTTTTTAATTTCTTGAAATTTCATGAATTTACGTGTTGGTAGGGGTAACAGATATAAAAAATCACTTTTACTATTATTTTTTAAAAGTAATGATTTAAAACATAATTTCATTCATTTGTGAATAAGTCCTGAAAGTTTTATTAAAATCCGACAATTTTTTGATTTTTAAGCCATTCGACCGATCCCTATTTTTTTTTTAACTATGCCATCCTTCCAAAATTCTTTTCCCTTTTGGTAAGTCTTAAAATACCTTTTCTCCCGGGTTAAAGTAAATATTTACAGAGATATTCCTTGATGTCTTCGTCTTCCGTTCAGGTAGCATTTTGTTGAACACAAACTTATTTTTTCTGGCGAACATTCCAGATCTAGTGCTAGGATTTGGCGAAATTCTGAAAACACTTAGAAATTGCTGAAGCATTTTCTCGTTCGACCCCCCCCTCCGATTTTAAGAGAATTTTTGAACGTGTCAGCAAAGCGTTCCGCTTGTCCGTTCGATCTTGGATGATACGGGAGCTTTGTAATATGTTTTATTTGTAAGGTCTTGCAGAATAACTTGCAATCACTATATGTGAACTAACTACCGCCGTCCAACACAATGGAATCAGTTACGCCAAACCTTGCAAAAATTTCGTGCAAGAAATTTATTGCTACCGTGGTAGTTGGTCTTCTGAATTTCAGTATTCAGGCCACCTAGTATAACTGTCGACCACCACCAGATAATATGTTCTATTCAACGGCCCAGCCTAATCTAGATGTATCGGGACCACGGAATGTCCGTTTTCGGCCAATGATGAAATTTAATTGCTGGGGATTTCACTGACAGAGCACAACCTCTGCATGATTTAATCAAGTTTTGTATGTCTTCGTCCATTTTCGACTAGTAAGTGTAGCATCTCATTAGAGATTTCATCCTAGAAATTCCAGGATGACTAACGTGGAATCTTTTTAACGTGCGTTTTCGCAATGATGTTGGAATTACAACTCAATCAGCGTACATCTTTACACCATTACATATTGAAAACGCGTTACTTTCATTTACCTTTCTATTTTTGACTTCACATGCAATTTGATCTTTCATTTTTAATATGAAGTCGTCGTTCCGCGATTTAAGTTTTTTTTTCCAGAGTTATTGGCAACTCTCTTACGCTATTATGTAAGACATTTTGAATTTCTGTATGGGTAGGCATTTGAAGGCTATCACAATGCGTTTAGTATAATAAAGGAAGGTAAAGAAGGTGTTGGGTATTACCTATTTATTATTCATTATTATTTCGAAATCAGAATCCCATCTTCAGAATGATAAGAGAGCTTGGTTTCAAGTTGTCCGCTGCTGGACCATGCCTTTAAATGAATGGTCCTCTTTCGCTGCTGCTGCTACTGCTGTCATTAATTGTAGTGAGTATGTGTGTGCATGTGTACCTGTAAGTGGGTTAGATCATGTACCTGTGTGTGTGTTTATGGTTTATATAAGTGTGCGCAGTAGTAGGATTTGGCCTTTTCGCCTCTTTTTTAAAGTGATAGCAGGCGCCGTTTTACGATTTGATGATATATCTGTCTGCTTTAATTTATAGTTAAACATGTGCGCAGGTTTATATACCCAATGCTTGTAGCAAATTACAAAACTCTCCTATTTTTAATTTCATTTTCGCAATCACTGTATCTTCAAATTGTTCGTCGTATTTCGGAATTAAGCAAGACAGGCCATCAGCATGACTTAATTTGTTCAATGGTAAAAATTCCATTTTAGAGTTGTAATTCAGTAGTATAAATCCTCGGCGTTGCAGTCTATTTGCTGTGTGTGTGGGAACACCTTTTTTTTTAATCATATATAGACACCAACGGACGATGGTCTGTTTGTAAAAGGAATTCTTATTCACGTAGGAATTTATGGAAATTTTTCATGATAAAAACTATCATCAAATCTTCCTTCTCGATCTGGCTGTAGTTTTTCTCAGCAGCTATTAACGATCTCGAGGTATGCGCTTATTGGCTTAGTTGCTTCATCGTCATATTTATCTAATACTAGCAGTATAGCCCGGCGTTGCTCGGGTGTAATGAAAGCTTTAAAACTAATCCATGGTCCTGCAGCTCAGACTCAGTCTAAAGAATTTTTGAAATAATAAAATAATTGCGACAATTTACCAATCGCACCTAATATATATATATATATATATATATATATATATATATATATATATATACTAGCAGTATAGCCCGGCATTGCTCGGGTGTAATGAAAGCTTTAAAACTAATCCATCGTCCTGCAGCTCAGAATTTGGACGTTGGCACGAAAGACTAAAAAGTAATAGTTGTTTCCAGTTAAAGCGAAACCGCAGACTGAAAGAAAAATGAATGGATGTAAGTCAAATTTTGATTTCCTGCTATCGATATCAAATGAGTTTTTTTCGTCGTAAACTGAATTTTGAAGGCTCAATAAGTCCTCTGAGTAAATGGTATCATGGCTGAGACTAAGAACTACAATTATACTTCCTACTTAGAGCCAAACCCGAAGCAAAAACTAAAATAAAAGGGCTAAAAAAAATACAGACATACAGGCAGATAAACAGACACACACACAAACATCTTGCCTTATATATATATATATATATATATATATATATATATATATATGTAATCGATTTTCTGCACTATTGTAAGAAGTGTAACCTTGAAACTTCTGAATATCGTTTCTTATGTCTTTGTCTTTGAGTGTATCAAATTTGATTAAAAAATAATCCATTTTTTTTTTCTATTATCGATATTTATCGGGTGTACCTCGACACAAAACCTAGCTAAGAACACTTGCAGACGCTTATAGTAGAACTGTGGAAATTTTCAAGAAAATCGTATCAGCCGTTACGGAGTCTATAGGTAACGGACACAGACAGACAGACAGACAGACATACACACACACACACACACACACACACACACACACACACACACACACACAGAAAAAGTTCCATTTATAAATAAGTTTAGATTAATGCTACAATTTCAGAATTCCTTGTATCTAATACAACGACAATGTTTAATTTGGAATCAAAATGCTTAGTAATAAGTCAAATGTTAGGACTTTTCGATCTTGTCAAACACACTTAGACATTTTTCTGGTGAAATCCATTTAGCGTCTTTCTTTAAGAAGGCATTTAAAAGTGATGTTAACTTTTGCATAATTTATATATACATATGGTAGTAGTTTGCAAACCATAAAAATGCTTGCAATTTCTCTAAGTTAGTCGAGGTGGGCATGTTTTTAATTGCGTTTGTTAGGACAGGATCTGGTCGTCGACCCTTTTCGTCAATAATTTGTCCCAGATATTTCATTTTGGACATAAATAACTCACATTTTGTTTCACTAATTTTGAACCCGTATTCTTTGATTCTTTCGAATATTATTTTTACGTCTTCGGCATGTTAGTGTCTGGTTTTGCTTTTAATAAGTATATCATCCAGATATGCTTGCACGCAATCTCACCCAGCGGGCATTGCATCTATAATTTGTTGAAAAACGCTCGAGGATACGTTTATCCCGAAAGGAAGTCGGTTGGATTTATATATATATCTTTATGGGTGTTAATAATAATTTTAAAGACTCTTCTTCTGCCAATATTTGTAGGTAGGCGTCCGACAAGTCCAACTTTTAAAAAAATCCCCCATTTAATTTGCCGAAAATTTCTTCCGGACTTGGTAACGGGTAATTATAGTTTTGCAAGCTTTCATTAATCCCGTTGAGAAATCAGCACATAAGCGGATCTTATTTATTCTTTTTCTGCGCTTAAACAGGCGGTGATGCCTATTCAGAGTAGTCTGCTATGGAAATGACCCTTAATTCTGCTATGGAAATGACCCTTAATTCTGCTATGGAAATGACCCTTAATTCTTTCAGTTTTTCCAATTCCTTATTGATTGCATCTAACGCCGCAAAACGTACACTCCTCTTCGGTCTGAATATTGGTGTTCCATTTTCTTTAACTTCAAAATTTGCCTTTGCTTTTGTGCACGTGAAATAACTTTTGGTAACTTTCTTTTTAATTTAGTTTGGAATTTTTCCGTTGCCGTAATAGTAGTTGCGGTGACAATATTTACTTGGTTGCAGAACGAATTGATATGCAGGTCTCAAATATTAAATAATATGGCAATGCCATCCGTTCCCAATAAGTTTGTTGTATTTTTTAACTCCAATACCACTGCCTTTTTTGTTGTTTTTTCTAACGAAAGAAATGTTACAAGTGAACTCACTTAAAAAGTTTAATTTCTTTCTTGAAACACCACGAACAACTAATCTTGAATTCAAAAAACTAGGTTTACCCAGTTTTCTCCAAGTCTTTTCTTTAATTGTAATAATATCGCACCCAAGCATTGTAATTTTATTTTCATACTGTAAATCGCGACAAAAACAAGTTTTCTTTTTAGATATGTTTCGTTAGAAGTTTTGCTATTTTTTTCTTTCCGTTTATCGATTTTACGCAATATATTTACTTTGTTGACGTACTTTTTGTCTCTCTTCTACTTTTTTGATTAGCAACAAGTACTCTCATGTCTTAATCTTCCACATTGGTAAGCAATTTCTGTTTCTAATGAAAGTCATTTTTATTTTGCTTACCACCACAACCGTGGCAAGTATTAGGTATTTTATCGTATTTTTTACTGTTTCGCTAGGAGTTTAAAAACGTTTATTTCTTTCTTTAATCGGTCGGACGCTATGTATTTGTGAAATATGCCTTTCCTCAATACTTGCGTTATCAAGTTTTAAATTCACCATACGCTGACTGCCTTCAGCTATTTTTGGAGAGTTAATTTTGAATCCATTTCTAGTTTATTCAAAATCCTGAATCTTATTTCCACTTCCTTATTTGAAGTATCGCCCGGAACGAACATCAAACATAAGTTGGAAGTTAACTGATTTAACTGAAACTTAAACTTCTCACATTCTTGATTGACAACTCCTGTGTAGGTGACAAAATTCGTCATTGTCACATTTTACAACGTCCAGACAATTCTACCGTGCATTAAATAATGAGATTCTATCTCCAAAAATTATTGATAATATGTTTACAGTTTTCTCTAAATTTATCTCGCTTGGTTGTTTCGAAAAAACAAAATAAAATTTATATATTTTCCATGTTCAGCAGGGGACTATTTTCTCAATAATACTCTGAGTTTTTTTTTGTCATTCCCATGCGAACAATACTTTTTGAAGACCACTTCGTATCTTTTGTAATACGTTTGAAAAGATATTCCTTAATCCGGATTGTATACAAACCCACTAATGGAATTCACAATAGCGTCTGGAGTGAATGAGTCAGGCGTTTTTTCTTCCGCCATGTTCTTAAACAACAATTCGAAAAAGAAATTGTGTTTTTGTAACTGAAATTGGCATTCATGTTGGTCTTTTTGTTGTTGTGACTGTAGTTCTTGCTGTTGCTGTTGCAGTGTCAACATTTGAAGCATGATTGTTTTCAGTTCATCCATTGTCCTTGTATTCTTTTTTCTTTTGTTTTTATTATTTCATCCCAAGCAAGGCGGTACCGCCACTGATGCGCAGGGGGCTACATAAGAGAGTTAAAGTTTTAAACTGGGGGAGAGTGAAGACAAAGACAAACCAGTGAATGAAAAAGAAAAAGGGCAAGAGAAGGATGTGAACACAAGAGTGAAGACAGTTACGAAGGTAGAGAGAAAGGAAAAGAACAAGATACACGGGATGATGTGAAAAAGTCTGGAGTTAAGTGGATAAGACATGGGAACTGACATTGCATTTAAATTCTTGGAGGTTGTAGCCGCCAAGAAAACAAGGGAGTTCCACAGGCGGGAAGCGCGAGAAAAGAAGCTGATGGAGTAGAATTGTCGCCTGCATTTGGTTGATCTAACTGGACATGGGTGAGACCTTGTTGCCTTTCTAGTTGCCCGAGTAAATTCTTGTGGAGGGGGCACCAGTGACCTAAGTTCTTCAGAAGCCATGAAAATATTTATAGAAGAGACAGAGGGAAGCCACATCCCTCCGATGAGAAAGTGGCTGGAGTCAAGCTGCCAGGTCGGGACCAATCACATGACAGATTCTCCTTTGAAGCCTGTCGAGAACACGGAGACGAACAGCAGGGGCGCCTGACCAGATATAACAATAGTATTCTATGCACGGTCGAATGGTTGCTGAACATTTCAATTACTACGTATAAGATATGTATTTTTTCTCTCTAGTCTTCGTGAAAGTTCAGAACGAGATTTTAGTCGCCACTTTTATAAGGTTAAATTTTTGTAACGTTATTCTGATAGGAACTTTTGGTAACTCGCTATTAACAAGTTATAATATTTCGGTGTCTTTGCATAAACTCATCGTACTATACGAATCCTTTGAATAATACACAATGATACTGACGGAATAATTCTCTCAAGTAGTTCACTCAGAAAATAATCTCTTCAATGACGCACAACACCGGAATGCTGCAAAACACAGAACGCACTCAAATGTCTGAGTGTTTTATGTACTAAATATTTATGGTCACGTGAACCCAGTAGCAAAATTTATTCAACGGTTACGTTTGTTGACTGGAGATCCGTGTTCGACCTACACGTGTTGGTATCGACAATTTCTTCTTGCATAACTCATGGATAAACGTGCGCGTGTAGAACCACTTCTACATGCACGTACATACCTACACATACATCGCCATGCACACACGTTCGTACGCATATACCCCCACACACCTACGTAAAGACTGCACGTGAAACTTTCTTTTTCCCGCGTTTATCAAGAAATATATAAACTGATTCCCACACGTGTCCAAGCAGTTGGGAGATGTTTTCGGAGCTTTAAGACCGAGAACCGTTCGTCTCTTCCAACTTACACAAACTACTAATTGTATTCAGCAATTAGACACATAAAATGTTTCTCTCTATTCTATAAGAACATTTCAATACATGTATAATTATATTCGCTAATATTCAGTACAAACATATTTCCTTCTTCAGGGACTTTCCTAACATGAATATTTAGACAATATCTTTAATAATCTAAGAGAGAACTCTTTTCACGACTTCTTGAATTTGTGAATTATTCAGTTCTGTAACCTTACTTAATACAATGTTTTTATATTCGTTACATCGTGCCTTGAGTTATTTTATTTATAATTGTGGTGGTTTGGACAACCAACCTTTTCTTCACTGTTGAATTCACTACCCCGACGGTCAGTCTACTACAAATTGGTACCCAAGTTGTTCCGACCACGACAGATACGCGCAATAAAACGGAATGTAAAAAAGACGAGTTTCCCAGGACATCGGTTTTTTAACGACCTTGACACATCGGCAATATTTATTGTATCTAAAAGCGATGGCTAGAATTGGAATAAAACCAAAACACATGATGAAAGTGAATTTATACATTTTCGTTCTTGAGAAGTTACAACAAAAATATTAAACATTATTTAGATATTTATTTATTTATTTAATTATTAGAGTGTTTACAAACAAGCCAATACGACAATTTACATATCACACTCGTCATGAAACCTGATAAAAAAATGTACATTAGCACAAAACGTACTTCTGAATAATAAGATGCTGAACTGAAAAACGTAAAGTTTGAAGCTCGCGTTAGTCTCTCCGCTGATTGGCTAATAAATCAAAGGCACGTGAGAACGTGTCAGAACACGTTTGATTGCGCCAAAAATTTCAACCTTCGTTTTTTATCCACTTTTGCCAGTATTTAAGAAGAAAACCTAGCGAGAAATGTCACTTGAACAGGAAGGAAACGTCCGTGCAAGCATCTATAGTGGGGGAGGGGGGTCCGTTCTAGTGGAGAGTAGTTGTAAAGCTGTTGCAGATTAACGGAATTTGGCCTTGTTGTAGATAGCCCACTATAAGTCATGAAAAGATTATAAAATCAAGAAAATCAAATTGAGTTTAGAAATAACATTTTATATATGCACATATCAATTAAGGTTTTACAATTAAAGTAATCCTTTAAAAATGGGCCCAACGGACATTAAAATGTTCATGGCAATAAAATGCTGAAAAGAGAATTTGTGCTTATGAATGTGGGAGCGTTGTACATAAGGAATGTATTTGATGAATCCGCTCCTTTGGTCGGTAAGTAGTTTAGAGACAGCGAAGAAGGAAAGGAGAGAGAATGGAGGCGAGCATAGTAAGCCGCTTGACGTTGGTCAAGGGAAATACTAATTACACTCGTCTCTCTCGAGTCTGTGTGTGTGTGTCTCTGTCTAGGTCTGTCATTTTATTTCCCCTTTTTGGATCGCAGCAGATCATTTTGGAATTCACATCCGTATTTGATTCTGGGCTTCCCATTGGCCGATAAATAAAATTCGCGAACTGGAATTTAATATTTAATTAATTTTTAGTTTTCAACCGGAACATCTGCGTGGAGCCGGGTGCGCAGCGACGAGTTTTGGTCTATTGCTTTCTGGTCGTGGGAGTGCAAAAAATCCGGTCACTCGCTTTGCTAGGTGCCACCACATCTTCATGTAATAGACAGAAGATTAAAAACAATCGCCCACTTCGTTCGCCATGTAACACGAACCTGAATCCTCTAGTGAGATATTTACTTCTCAACTCTGTTCCACTCACTCACTTCAATTTCAGTTCTTATTCACTCATTCAATATTAATTAAATCCTCAGTGAGAATTCGAACATCAACCGTGCGTCACTGAAATCCACGTGAAATACGAACAGTTAAATTTTGTTAAGTAACTCTTTAACACACAAACCGAAATTGCAACTTATTCATGCACTCATTTTAATTCACTCAAAGGAGCAAATATTCAACATTTTCTATACACACGTTTGAACTCACTTTCAAGCATCCTTTTTCTTTCCTGGGCATGACGGTAAACTGCATCCGGCAGCAAGGACTCTGATAGGGAGGTTGTGAGAAGCATGGAACCACCTCTCAATTGCTGATGTTCCCAGGTCCACGCTGACCCGAAATGGTAGCACATGTTAGGGTCCCAGCTATGGGCAAATAGTTAACCCCCGAAGTGGGGTCAAAACACTATGAAAGTATAAAAATAGACTTTTATAGAAATATATACATAAAAATAGACTTTTGTAGAAAAATATACATTTTTGAAAGAAAAATATTACCAATAATACATTTTTGAAGAAAAAAATTGTTACCATGACATTTTTGAAGGAAAAAAAATTATTCTCAGCAATACATTTTTGAATACAAAACTAGAAGACATTTTCAGTTTTCTTAAATAAAAAAGTATAAAAACAAAACATTTTCATTAAAATCTGACTAAATCAAACTTCTCACTATAACCGAAAAAAAAAAACAAAAAAACAAAAAACAAAACAAAACAAAACAAAACAAAAACTCAAAATCCCGGTGTTGAAATTTTATTCGTCCGTTCGTTTCTTCGTTTTTCTTTTTCTCCTTTTCTCGCTAAGGCCGTTGGGAAATTGAAATGTCTTTGGTGTACTACGTGTCGCGTATCTCGCCTCTAATTGGTTGGCTCCCTTTTATAGAATTTGAAGGAGCTGGAACCCTCAGTTTTTTTTATTTTTGTCGACTTGAGCAGTCCTGAAAATTTTAGCTTCGTCAGAGCAAAGACATAAAAAGAAGACTGAATTTATTTGCGGGTTTGAGAAGCTCGCAGAAGAAGAAAAGAAAGGGATTCCTTCAGACGAACAGAGGAGAAACAAAGATTCGACGATACTTCTTCCAGAGAAAGAAAAAGAGTTTATTTCTCTAAAAAGGACCGTTTCCCCTGTTTGTCATTAACCCACGCGGCGGAAAAAAAAAATAAAATTGAACGTCACTTCTTCCAGAGGAAGAAAGAAATTTTATTTTACAAAAGAGAACGAAAGAAATTTTATTTTACATAAAGATACTTCTTCCAGAGAAAGAAAGAAATTTTATTTTACAGAAAAAGTGACAGTTTCCCAGGTTGGCCCACAACCTACGAGGGTTGAAGAAGAGACTTAACAAAAAAAGTTTTTTTTGTTTCTAGGCTTGAGACAAAGAAAGGAACTTTGAACACTAAATATAACAAAAAAATTAAGGCAAACAGAGCCCCTATCCGGCAGCTAGGGAGAGGCTACTCTCCCTTAAGTTCTCTCCCTTCAAAGAAAAAAAAGGAACTGACGCTCCAGATTGACACGGTAACTGTAAAGGACTTTTAATTATCTTTTTGTGGTACCAAGGCTATAACCTAGCCTTTGCTCAAAACTCCTCTCTGTGTTTAATAAAGTAGTAAATTTTCTTTAATTTGAACCCTTTTGTGTTATAGTGAATTTTATTTTCCTTTCCCCTTTTGTTCACAGCAGAATTTTTTCTTGTGACATAAATTTCTGCACTACCTTTTTGGCATTAAATAACCCACAGAGGTTGATAGGCCATTAAACAAAACTCAAACTCAAACTCAAAACTTTCAAGCATTCTATTTCGACAAAGTTTTGTACTCTCTCAACATATCATAATCTCAACTCCACATTTTGTATATTTTGTGAATATAAATTTTATCTGTTATTTTGTTACCAATTACAAGGATTTTCTCTGTTTCTTATTTGTTTATGTGTTCGTTGTCATTCACCTAATCCATAAAATTTAAAATTTAGGGAATATAGACCGTATTCCACCACAAGTTTTCTATTTGAATTACATTTTCATGTCGTAAATATAAAATTATTCTTGTAAATAAACACTCTAAAATAGTGTTTAAATTTTTTCTTTTTTAAATTCTTAAGAACAAACAAAAATGTATAAATTCAGTTTCATCATGTGTTTAGGTTTTATTACAATTCTAATCATCATATGTTTTAAAACAAATTCTTAAGAACAAACAAAAATGTATAAATTCAGTTTCATCATGTGTTTAGGTTTTATTACAATTCTTATCATCATATGTTTTAAAACAAATTCTTAAGAACAAACAAAAATGTATAAATTCAGTTTCATCATGTGTTTAGGTTTTATTACAATTCTAATCATCATATGTTAAAAAAAAAAACCTTCCGAAGAGTGAAGGTCGTTAAAAAAAAGCGGTGTCATTAGAAAAACGTCCTTTTTGGTACTACAAATTATTGTAAGTATGTTAGTTCATGTTTATGAAATTATCTTATGATACCTGGTGACGTCTTTTCTATGTCTGCAATTTTTTTAATCTTATTTTATATATTATTTTAGGCAGATTTTTATTAGAGCCTGACATTTTGATATATGTAGCAATAGGTACCTCCAAAGACTCGATAAAAAAATGAGCATACGTGATATAAGAAATGCCCCAAACTTAATAAAATCCTTATGTTATTATTATGAGAAAAGTCATTTATAAATAGGAGAGCTTCATGCAAAAAGCAAATTTACAAAAGTAAATAATCTCTGACACGATTTATATGATACAGCATTAACAATAGAATGAAATTTTATATTTAAATCCTTCTCTCCTAAAATCTTAATCTGATGACAAAGAATAAACCTTTCCATTCTTTCCATAGTGAATCGACTTTATTTTATCAGAAGGTCAGACAAAATTGATCTTGACTAGCAAATGACATCGAACAACCTTAAAGCAGTCGAAACAACATTCAGGGCCGGTGCGTACTACTTCCTTCCCCACCTACTTGGAAGAATAAGCCTAATTTACTCAGTCATTGAGGCACCCGGACAGTGCTTAGTGACCCTGGCTATCTTATCAACACTTGCTTTTTTACTATCTACATTTATATGCTTTACAAATTAAACTAAGCACAACTATTAAAGGAGGAACAATTCATTTTTTTTTTCATTCAAATCTGTGAATTTGTTTTGCTGATGTTAAATCTAAAAAGAAATAAAAAATTTATAAAATTCCCTATTTTTTATCCATAATGTTGAATATAATAAAATTATTCAACTTCTTCACAAGGAAAATCTCATGTTAGTGTCAAAAATTGATGCAAAACATTGTTGATTTATTTAAGAAGGAAGGATCTATTATGACATGTCTCTAATTTCTATCTAAAGTTATTTTTAATTTTTCTGTATTTATTTAAAATTTTTCTTGCATTTATTTTAATTTTTTCTAATTGAATTGTTCACCTATAGTGCATATTACCCATTCTTCTTCTTCTTCTTTGTGCCGTGTCCCTTGAGGACATAGACGAACTGTCTGTAGCGTGTCAATAGTTCCTCGGATGTTGTAAATCATCCTGTCTTTTTGCGAGGATTCTTGGCAGGGCCAGCGAGTATTAGTCTCAGTTGGGTGTAAGAATGTCTGTTCCTCGTGTTTGTAAATTGTGACTCTCGCTATCTTATCAACATTTGCTTTGTTTTCCACCTACATTTCTATACTTTACAATTTAAATTAAGCACAACTGACTATTAAAGAATGAAACATTTTAGCGGATTTTGACGTCATTCCAGGGTCTTTTTTATCCGTGAATTGTTTTTTCTCAAGTTAAGTATAAAAAAAACAAAACAACACTATATACAATTCACTATTTTTTCCATCGTATTGAAAGTGTTAAATTTATTCAGCTTTTTAACAATTGACGTGAAACATTGTTGATTTATTTTAGATGGAATAATAAAACATTTCAATTCTTTCTTATTCTATTCCTCAGTCAGTCAGTTAAGTGCGATCATGTCTGTTTCGAACCATGACTGACTAGACAGAAGATTTTCCTACAGTAGGTTGCCATTTCTTTCTACAATAGACTGGTTGTCAACCAAAGCCATATAACCCAATCTGTTCTGTTATTCAACCCATAGCTGGAGGAAGAAGAGATGGATGCATACCTTTCCCAAGGTTATTTGTGCGTAAGTGAATGCAGCGAATTCACCTGGAATCTGGAACTCGGTTCCCCAATTTCTTATTTTGAGCCTACATTTATTGCACCGCAACGCACGTTTCGTTACTATTTTACGTAAAACCGCCTCGTTACTTGTAATATGCGTTCATGGTGTTCTCGGCAGCTTCTTGTAGAGTTGCGTCTCTGTTGCCCAAAGTCTCCTTCCTCTTCATTTATAAAGAATACAGCATTCATTGTTGTATAGAATTGATATTACATAGCAGTTCAACAATCTTTTCTTTGTTTCTAACGAAATTTTCCTGTCTCGTGACACTTTGCTTAGCTTTTGGGAGGCCTCATTCTTTATTTCAACGTGTTTTTGGATTTCGGTGTCATTAGCCCTTGTCTGTTAATATTTCCCACAATCACATATTTTATTAAGGTAACTGGTTCAATTTTTGCTTTTATATATGCAGTGAATGTATAAAAGCAAAAATTGAATCATTTACCTTCTGCAGTGAATGGATGTGCGTTGTGGTGCAGTGGATATCGGCCCGGAACGAGAAATTGAAGGAGCCGAGTTCGAGTTCCAGTTGAATCCACTGCATTCACTTACGCGCAAATACCCTTGGGAAAGGTATTAATCTGTCTCTTTCCTTTACTTATGGGTTAAATAGCAGGACAGACTGGGTTCTATAGCCTTGGCTGGCAACCAATCTACCGCAGAAAGTAATGGCAACCTACTGCAGGATAATCTTCTGCCCAGTCAGTCATGTTTCTTTCGAGACATGATCGCCCAAAGCGTGTATCACGTATGGCACTTAACTGACTGACGGAATATAATAGTTAAAAACATAATTAAAAATTCTACTGGGCATAAAGTGGGGGATCGGTTTTCTTCTGTTATAAAGTAATAAACTGATCCCTCACTAATTATACTTAATATAATAATGTAATATAATCTTCTCCATCCAGCTGTGTTAAATAGCAGGACAGATTGGGTTCTATAGCCTTGGCTGGCAACCAATCTACCGCAGAAAGTAATGGCAACCTACTGTAGGATAATCTTCTGCCCAGTCAGTTATGTCTCTTTCGAGACATTATCGTCCAAGCGTGTTTCACATATGGCACTTAACTGACTGACTGAATATAATAGTTGGAAACATGATTTAAGTTTTCTACTGGGCATAAAGTGGGGGATCTGTTTTTTATTGTTATGAAGTAATAAATTGATCCCCCACTAATTACTACTTAATAATTTAATACATCTCTTCCCCCTCTAGCTATGAGTCAAATAACAGGACAGATTGGGTTCTATAGCTTAGTCCGGCAACCAGTCTACCGCAGAAAGCAATGGCAACCTACTGCGGAATAATCTTCTGCCCAGTCAGTCATGACTCATTCGAGACATGATCGCCCAAGCGTGTATCACGTATGGCAATTAACTGACTAATTCAATGCACGGACAAATGGTAGATTTATCTATGTGCAAGATGAATTTTCTACGCTCATTTTCACTTCAACTTACTGAACTTTTTTCTTTTTTTTTTCACATAAAAATATGCAAGATTCATTCTTTTTTATTTTCCAAATGGTAAATGCTAATCATATCAGTTTCGTTCCTGGAAATATTTGTATGTATATAAATGTTATTTTCAACTCAATTTGCTTTTCTTGATCTTATAATCATTTTATAACTTATAGTGGGCTATCTACCACAAGGGCAAATTCCGTTAACCTGCAACAATATACAATTACCCTTCATGAGAACGGACTCCCACAACTAGAAAAGGAATAAATAAAAGCCCCTATAAGACAACACAAATGCAGCTATAAGTTAATTAAATTTTATCTGTTTATACTTCTGAGATGAGGTTTCCTAGATTTTGTCTTCATTGAAAAAAGATGACGAAATCCAGAAATTAATCAAACCATATTTATCAATATGCATTTATTTATATATTCCATGCCCTTCTGAACTTGGAGAGGGAAGTTAATCAAATTAAGTTAGTAAATTTATGGGTAATTACTTCCCTTATAGTGGGTTGCTTATCTATTCTTTTCTGTTAGTAGTGGAGAGTCCGTTCTAGTGAAAGGTAGTTGTATACTGTTGCAGGTTAACGGAATTTGGCCTTGTGGTAGATAGCCCACTATAAGTCATAAAATGATTATAAAATCAAGAAAAGCAATTTGAGTTGAAAATAACATTTATATATACACATATCAATTAATATTTTTACAATTAAAGTAATACTTGAATATAGGTCCAACAGAGGTTGAAATGTTCATGGCAAATAATAAACTGAAAGAGATTCAACGCTTAGGAATGTGGGAAGCGTGTAAGTGAGGAATGTCTTTGATGTAGTGGCTCCTTAGGTCAGTAAGTAGTTTTGAGACAGGGAAGAAGGAGGGAGAGGTGAAGGGACGAGCATAGTAGCCACTTGACTTGGTCAAGGGAGATATTAATTACTCTCGCCTGTCACCGTCGGTCTGTCTGCTGGGTGCTTTCTGCATCGGCTTTTTATTTCGACTTTTTGGATCGCAGGTGGTCATTTGGGGATTCACACTTGTATTTGATTCTAGGCTTCCCATTGGCCGATAAATAAAATTCGCGTAGGCTCGCGAACTGGAAATTTAATATTTCATTAATTTTTATTTTTTAACTGGAACATCTGCGCGAACCTGGATGCGCAACGACGACTTTTGGTCATTTGCTTTTTGGTCGTGAGAGCGCAAATATCCGGTCCATCGCTTTTGCTCGGTATCACGACACCCTTAGTTGTTTTAATAATCTATACAAATAAAACGTCTGCATTTAGTCAAAATTACTTCTCGAGCAAAATGAACCGCTTAATTAATCAGTTCCTTTACGTCGACGTTTCTATGATTGCAGTCTTATTTCCTCAAGCCTTTCACGAGAGGCACTCAGATACCTTTTTCTATTGAGTGATCATCTACCTTCAACTTGGTCTTCAAAATATATATGTATATTTTTTTTTTTTTGCCGTCTTTTGTTTTGTTGTTAATCTTTTTCTTCCGAGAGATATTTCCGTTTAACTGTTATATTAAACACATACCATTATTAAACTGAAAAGATATTGAGTAAAAAACGATTTATATAATAACAGGAATAATCAATGAATCATAGACACCATTGAACGTCTAAAAAATATAAAAGAAACGAATTAATTAAATGGTTCATTGGCGTCTATTTTAGTTTTAAATTCTTTATGCCCGTTTCATTGAATCTTAACACATTGTTTCAAGACTTTTGTTTCATTGCATCAATCGATTAAAACTTTCGTTTTTGATGGCTCGGATACAGTAGTTTATCATAATAAAATAACATCATTATTAATAAATGCGATGGATATTCTCTGTGGCGACGGACTGGCAGCTACTAACTGTCCTTAACCGTCGCTGGCTATACTGGCAGCCTTGATGTGTGACAATTGGTCGCTCAAGGACACAAGTCACTCGTTACACCCTATGAAAGTTCATCTCGTTCTCCCTGGAACGGAATAACTGAAAATGAAAAATTATAGTAATTAACATAATGTTGATTTAATAATATTTATTAACATAATATTGATTTAATAATATTTACGTAGAGAAAAATGAATGCTAAATTCGTATTAAATTATAAAACAAATCAATAAAATTAACATTTGCATTCCTCTATGTTTGATTGTAGAAGTGGTTTGATCTGACTAGTCCTCTTTCTAGAATTATTTCGTTAGGAATGATTTAAAAAAATATCACCTCAGGTAAGAGAAGAATGTGCAGTTTGTTTTATGCTTAGTCACTTAATTACGAAACAATTTTTTGCTTTTACCTGATTAAAAATTCTTTTTTAATCATATCGCCCCAAGCAAGGCATTTAACTGTTGCTGTTTTACAAGGGGTTACATAGGAGGAAAGTTATGACAAAGAGTGACAGGTTATAGGGGGTGTCAGGAATTGGGTAAGAGAAGGATTAGAATACTGATGAGAGTGGAGTGGACGGAGAAAGGAGCATGAGAGAGAGGATGCAGGTTAGTGAGATAGGAGATGACTATTGACTTTAAATTTAAATTCTTGAAGATTAGTCTGTTGGGAAAGCAAGTAAACGGAAGGGAATTCTACAGGCGGGAAGTGCGAGAAAAGAAGCTTCTGGAGTAGAATTTACGTTTACATTTTAATTGGTTTCACAGTAAAAGGGTGGAACCTAGTTGCTAATCTTGTGACTTGAGTAAATTCATATATAGGTGGCACCAGAGAGCTAATTTCATCGGAGCAGAAGCCGTGAAAGTATTTGTAGAAGAGACACAGGGAAGCCACATTGCGCCGGTGAGAAAGTGACTGTATCTGAGCTGCCAAGTCGGGATCGGTCACATTAGAGTTTCTTCGCTGGATTTTGTCAAGGACACCTGGGTGGATAGCAGGAGCACCCGGCCAGATATGGTAGCAATATTCAATAATTAAATAATTATATTAGGACCTTAAATAAATTCCTGTTGATTTTTCATGAAAAGTAATATTTTATTTACAAAAATCATTAAAAACATGTCACTGAAAATATTGTCCATCGCTAGTCACTATTTATT
Organism: Ascarosepion bandense; assembly: GCA_037127315.1. Lineage (NCBI taxonomy): Eukaryota > Metazoa > Mollusca > Cephalopoda > Sepiida > Sepiidae > Ascarosepion > Ascarosepion bandense. The sequence continues at coordinate 926,254 of JBBBDQ010000127.1, read as the reverse complement.
TCCATCTTTCTGGCAGTATTTGAATTCCACGTCGGAAAAACGATACGCCTTTTGAGGCTAACCACGAGTCGGCCCATTTTTTTGACATCTTCATAAGAATGAAATCGCTTCTCAGGCAGGTCATGTGCCATCGATCGGAACAAGTGATAATCGGGCGATAATCTGGTGAATACAGCGGGTTGGGTGGGACTTCCCATTTAAGCGTTTCCAAGTAGGTTTCACCCATTTTGCAAAAAGTGGCCTAGCGTTGTCGTGTTGCAAAATCACCTTTGTCGTGTCTCTGATCGTGTAGCGACCGATTTTTTATTAATGCTCTGTCCAAACTCGTCAATTGTTGTCAATAGCGATCTCCTGTGATGGTTTCGGTCGGTTTGAGTAGCTGATCCCACCAAATGCTGAACAGAAGCTTCAAACCATAGATATTCAGCTTTTTTGCCGCCGGTGCTGATGCATAGCAATGCTTCCTCAACGATTTTCTACGATTGAGGTTATTGTAGTGTATCCACTTTTCATCGCCGGTCACGGAAAATCTTTCCTTTTCTGAAATTGAAGTAGCTGTTCACACATGAAAAGACGCTGTTTAACGTCTCTCGGCTTCAACTTGTACGGCACCCAATGTACTTTCTTTTGAATCATTCCTGATGCTTTCAAACGTTTCGAAACTGATATGTGATCAACTTCTAATGATTCTGCGAGTTCATCTTGAGCCTGACATGAGTCTTTATGAAGAAATGCACCCAATTCTTCGTCTTCAGACTTTTTCTGTGCGCCAGGGACTTCTATATCTTCAACATAAAACTCATTATTTTTTAAGTGTTTTGGATATTGGCTCAGAACGAGAAATCGGGGAGCCGAGTTCGAATTCTAGCTGAATTCATTGCATTCACTTACGCGCAAATACCTTTGGGAAAGGTATTAATCCCTCTATTCCTTCCAGTTATGGGTTAAATAACAGGACAGATTGGGTTCTATAGCCTTGGTCGGCAACCAGTCTATCACAGAAAGCAATGGCAACCTACTGCAGGATAATCTTCTGCCCAGTTAGTCATGTCTCTTTCGAGACATGATCGCCCAAGCGTGTATCACGTATGGCACTTAACTGACTGAAACCAGTCTCTGCAGGTTGTTTCCGACAGAGCATGGTCGCCGTAAGTCTCAACAAGAATTCTGTGTGCTTCAGTTGCAGATTTCTTTTGAATAAAAGAAAGTGCAGTGAAATTCCTCGCAAACACTCTTTCTTTGGCACGAAATCCGTCATGTTTAACGCTATAAAAAAACAAAGTTGTTCACACTTCAGCGAAATGACATACACTAAAATCTCAAGCTGGCTTATAGTGCTCGTAATATCGCGAATAATGTTTTGCCATATCTTCCAAACCCCGCTCTGTCGTTCATTCACTGAAGCTCACCAGGTAGGTTATGCGTTGCTTCTTCTAGGTCAGTGAAGATTCTACGTGGGTTCAGAAGGGGCCAATCTCCGCCCCCATGAATTTTGGCTCACCCCTCGTTCCCCTCCCCCCACACACACTTTTATAGCCTTAAAAAATGTATGAAATTGATCTGTCTTTGATTTTGATAAGATTTGATCTTCAGCACTTTTCCTTCTGAGTTTTCTTCTTCGTTTAGGTTTTTAAAGGTAGCTGAAAAAAAAAAGGACTACAAATAAACTGCAAGAAAACCGAATGCATGGTCATCAGCAAAAAAAGCAAACCAAAATGACAAATACAGGTAGAGAATACTAGAATCAAGCAAGTACAAAAATTTAAATACCTAGAAAGTGTTCCAACCAGAAATGGATAGTGCGACACAGAGATTCGAAGGCGAATTGGCATGGCAATGTACGCATTCCAGAAGCTGAGTAAAGAATTAAGGGACATGAACCTTTCACTAAAAAACAAAAAAGAGAGTACTGGATTGCTATGTGATGTCAGTTCTTCAATATGGCAGTGAATGCTGGACAATGTCATCAAAGATGAAGGAAAAACTTGAAGCAGCTGAAATGTGGTTCTACAGAAGGATGCTGCGGATATCGTGGACCGAGCATGTGAGCAGTGACGAGGTTTTGGAAAGGATGGAAACAAAAAGGAAATTAATAGTGAGCATCAGGAAGCGAAAACTAAAGTTCCTGGAACATGCAATGAGGAAGGAGGGCTTGGAGAACCTGATACTAACAGGTCTGATAGAGGGAAAAATAGATAGATGAAAGCATCGGATAACATATTTGAAGGTGGATGAGAACGGGGGTTGCGTGGTGTAACAGGAGAAAGTGTGCTAAGAGCCACCAGGAATAGGGAGACGTGGAGGGCCATGACCACCTACGTCCTGAAAGAAGACAATATGCTACTGCTAATTCGTTTGTAATTCGTTTTCTATGTAATGAGAATATCCATAGGGGACAGGTTTCTATTTACGCATACACGTCCTTATAATGGGCTATAATACTTTTTCAAATGTGTTACAGTTCGACTGTTCTATAACAATTCAGACCTATTTACAACACCTAGAGAATGTAGCTCATTCTGGTGTATATATATATATATGTAAGGAGATTGAATAATCGGGACAAAAAACTGGTCTGTTTGATGATCTAAACATTCATGGCCGGCATGTATTAACAATCGGATGTACTTTATTCACGAGGCCATTAGTCTGAATATGTGATTAGAATACGCCCTCTTTGACAAGGTAGACAGTAGATTTGTAGGAGACAGAAGCACTTAAATGGACCACTTCTTCTTCTTCTTCTTCTTCTTCTTCTTCTTCTTCTTCTTCTTCTTCTTGTGTCGTGTCTTTTCATGACGTAGGCGATCATGGACTTCCACTTGGCTCTGTCTCTTGTCGCTCTTAGTATTTTTTCTCTTGGTGTCTCTAAGCCATTAATGAAACGAATTTTTTTTTAAAAAAGTTAGTCCTAACTACCCAAAAGGTAACGTCTGCAAGACTAAAAGGAAACCATTTCGTACCCAGTAGACGGAAAATTGGAAAATTATCTTTGACTTGCCGTAAAGGAGATGGCACATAAAAGAAGAAGAAGAAATCAATAGTTATTCCCCATTGACTGTGTGCGTGTATGTGTATGTGTGCGTGCGTGTGCATGTGTGTGAGTTTCGTAGTAACCCTTGATGAAGACATGTTTAATTAAGATTATAAACACGAGAAAAATTTCTTTTGACTTAAATTTTTCCAAGTGAACAAATATAAATAAGAACTGGTTAAAATATATTTTTGAGAACATCCAACTATTAGTTACTATTTACTAGCTTTGTTTTAGCACATGACCACATGCATAGGGCACATAGTGAGTATCAAATTCATTGTTCAGTAGTAAACTTGACAAGGTTGACTTATGGGGCACCCAGTGAGAATGAAATTCATAACTCTGACGTAATTGTCAACTAGCCTGCTTATTTTTACCTGATGTTAATTCTCCCTAAATATTTACTAAACTTAGCTTAGTTTTGGCACACAGATACAACTATGGGACATTGTATGAGAATTAGAATCACTGCTCATTATGAATGTGCGTTGTGGTGCAGTGGATATCGACTCAGAGCGACAAATCGGGGTGCCGAGTTCGAATTCCAGTTGAATTCCTTGCATTCATTTACGCACAAGTACCCTGGAAAAAGGTATTAATCCGTCTCTTCCCTCCAGTTATGAGTTAAATTATAGGACAGATTGGGTTCTATAGCCTTAGCTGGCAACCAGTCTACTGCAGTGTGTATCACGTATAACACTTAACTGACTGACTGATCTCTAAGCCCCGCTCCATCAACCATTTGCTCAGACCTAACAAGTACGTCTCACGCTGTTTTCCCCTGTCTTTCCTTCCATTAATCCGACCTGTGAGTATTAAGTTCTCTAGGCCTTCCTTCCTCATTAATTGTCCAAGCAACTTCATTTGTCTCTGTCTGATATTTAGCATGTTTTCTTCTCGTTTGCAGCCTTTCCAAAACCTTATCGTTGCACACGTGCTCCGTCCATAGTATCATTAACATCCTTCTGTAAAACCACATTTCTGCTGCTTCAAGCCATTCTTTCATCTTTGAAGAGATCGTCCAGCATTCACTTCCATACAGAAGGACAGATATCACATAGCAATCGAGCACTCTTTTCTTTGTTTCTAATGAGATTTTCCTGTCTTTCACAGTTCTGGTTAGCTTCTGAAATGCGTATTTGGCCGTGCCAATGCGTCTTTGGATCTCCATGTTGCACTTTTCCTCCTCTATCAAAACACTTCCCAGGTATTTGAATTTTTTACTTGTTTTCTTTTAGACTAGCAATATAGCCCGGCGTTGCTCGGGTGTAATGAAAGCTTTAAAACTAATCCATGGTCCCGTTACCTATAGACTCCGAAACGGCAGAACCGATTTTCTTGAAAATTTACACAGTTGTACTATAAGCTTCTGCGAGTGTTCTTGCCTAGCTTTTGTGTCGAGGTACCCCCGATAAATATCGAAAATCGATAATCGAAGAAATCGGGTTATAGAAGGAGTGGTCCGATTTTAATCAAATTTGAAACACTCATAGACAAAGACATAAGAAACGACATTCAGAAGTTTCAAGGTTGCAGTTCTTACAATAGTGCAGAAAATCGATAATATATATATAAAAGGCAAGATGTTTGTGTGTGTGTCTGTTTATTTGCGTGTATGTCTGTATTTTTTTTCAGCCCTTTTATTTTAGTTTTTGCTTCGGGTTTGACTCTAAGTAGGTATAATTGTAGTTCTTAGTCTCAACCATGATACCATTTACTCAGAGGACTTATTTAGCCTTTAAAATTCAGTTTACGACGAAAAGAACTTATTTGATATCGATACCAGGAAATCAAAATTTGACTTACATCCATTCATTTTTCTTTCAGTCTACGGTTTCGCTTGAACAACTATTGCTTTTTAGTGTTTCGTGCCAACTTCCAAAGAGTCTGAGCTCCACGACCATGGATTAGTTTTAAAGCTTTCATTACACCCGAGCAACGCCGGGCTATACTGCTAGTTTATTAATAAATAAATGAAATTTTCACGTAGAAATAAGACAAAAATTTTTATTCGATTTTTTTTTGATTCTGGACAAATTAATAATTAGAATAATTCCAAATTAATAAATCTTTATGAGTAAATAAAATTAAGCATTTAGGTAAGGGTTTTTAATTTCAGAGAGAAAAGAATTCAACCTACTTCCTCGAAACGCAAAAAATATATAACATATTTACCGACATATTGGACGCACCCAAGCATCGGATGCACCCAGAGTTTGGCGTGGAATATTTAGGGGAAAATGCATACATCTACCCCCACCCAAATCAAAATTATAACCTTACCTGTATGTAAAATTCTCACTAATCACGAAAAAACAGTTACTGTATTAGCTCAAATTATACGACTGAGATCTTTTTTCTGTGGAAGAGGGGTAAAGTTTAATTACCAGGACTTTGTATGGAAAAGAAGAACCTTAGTATATTTCATTATGCATATATTGAAAAAATGTTTTAGTAGTTTTTCGGGGAGCAACATCTACAGATACAGTGAATTCATAATAGTTACAAATAAATTTGTAGTGGACAAAACAAGATCTCGGTTTAAAAATTCAAATGTAAAGCACTGACTCATTGATTTTGTTAGAAATTAAAAAAAGAATCGAATTTACAAACTTTGCTTAGCGCACACGCAAAAAACGAAACTCGTGAAATTTCACACCTTGATGCGAAATGTTTTTTGGCCAATAGAAAACTAGAAAACATCTCAAAAAACAAAATTCAACTAATCTTCAATTCTCAGAAACAAATTCTTTCACGGACCTTTTCTCGAGCCGACGCGAAGGTTGTTCATCGTCCAATGGAAAAGCCAGAATTACTCCGGGAGTGAATTCCCAAATGACCTTTTCGAGCCCCCACAAACGAAATAAAAGATGGGCCAAGTTTGCCTGTCGCCAAAGAGAAGATGACGAGAGTAATTAACTCGCCCCTTGAGAAACGTCAAGCGATCATTATTATTATGTCTTTCTTTCTCTCTCACCTCCTTCCTCTTCCTTGCTCATCCGTCTGTCTCTTTTTATACTTGATAACCGAACGGAACCCTTTAAGACTGAGCGATACTTTAAAGACATTCCTACCCAACGATAACGCTCATACATACATCCACGCAAGTTACTACTACGAACTTTTGATACCCTTAACTTCTTACTACTGTTTCTTACTGAACGTTTAACTTTTACCAATTCATGTTATTCTGTTCTATAAATAAATTTCTATTTAAACATACAAAAGGTGTACTTTTAATCTTCCACAAATTCACCTTCTGATAACCTTCTGATAATTCCGATTATATCCGATAAATCCTTAAGTTGTACGGGATTGTCGGCTGTGTTTATGAATTGGCCTTGTACCACACTGGCGAAACCCGACGTCTAAAAAGAACATACAGTGGAAATCTGATCACCCTATCACACCGATGACCCAGCGAAAAACACGCAGTGGCCTTGTACTACAAATCTACTGGTATCAGTGAACGCTTGTACATATGGCATTAGGCCAAAAAAAAAAAAAACAGAAATATGGTACTTGTTGTTAAATGAAGTCCCATCACATACACCCAGAAAAGCAAATTCCAAGACCTGAATATCAGCAAAAATACATACAAAACAAACAGTAATATAGCAGTCAAAGCAAATATATATTTCTTTAATCTGGTATTTCTACAAAACAAATATAAAAATATTGTGCAATTTCACAAGTTTTTTTTGACATGTTATTGGAAATATTGTATAGATAAATGAAATGTGTCCATTTGTAGGGATCGTTATTACCGACCCCTGGGTTTTGGCGGAAAGCAGCCTATCACAGCCTCTTTTTTCCTGTGACACCGACGAGTCAACACGGACAAATTTAGCTCCGTAAAACTCAACCAGCAGCCACATGATGGATCGGTCAAGAAGACCGCATAGGATCAAGGACGTCCCAACAGTTGCAGCAAAGCATCCGAAAACTGAATCTCTCTTCAACCTGAAGACGAATATATTCTGACGTCGCAACAAAAAATGAGAAGAACTGTTAACTGAATGAACTTTACTGCCTCCAGTTAAGTCTTTGCAAAAAATAGGTTTTTTTTTTGTAATTATTTTTGAAACCCTATTTTGTATTTTCCCTTTCTTTCTTCCTCTTTCTGTTATAAAGCTTTTCTTTTTTCCACCCAATTTCAGTGTTGTCCTGTTTTCTTTTGCCGTGTCGCGTTAATGCTCTTTTACCCTTATTTTTTTACAGAGAAAAAATAATTAGTCACAAAAGTTCAACGGGTATAAAACCCCGCAAAATGTTTGCCCACTTCCAGAAATGCTAGATTCAGATTTAAGCTCTATTCGTGCACTGATTCGTAGTGAACCCCACTTTTCCATAGTCTACATTTTTCTCTCGTACATGATACTGTTCTATTGGACACAGGGATACATTTTTTTTTTTAAATCGCCGTCTAATAGGCCAGCTAACACGGTAATTAAAATACAGGTTGCAGTATAATTACTCCCACATTTTAAACTGCCACTGTTTGGTTCAAGTAAACTTAGGCAAGTGGCAAAGGTGTCTTCATCTAGCTAATGTCTTACTATTTTGTTTTTTCAGATATCATCAGTTACCATCATGGCTTTGACTGGTGCACATCATTGCGTTTTCTGTTGAAACATCTGGTAAATCTGTAATTGAAACAGAAAATTGTTCATGCTCATTTAATGTACCGTTGCAATTATGTCAATCCGGCTAGAAAATCGATACTGCTTAGAGGTTGAAAATTTCACGGCTACAAGGTTCAGATCTTAAAGCAAATTAATCTCGAAAACCTTGAAGCGTCCGAACTTCCAGGGATGGAAAACGTTGTAAATCGTCTAGAACAGTGTATGGCGAATAGGGGCCAGCATTTGGAGGATGACATTTTAAAACGCAAATGAATAAAAAATGTAGACCTTTGTTTAAACAACAGTGAAATAAATTTAGTAAACTTCAAACTTACCCTAAAAAAATGGAGTGTCAAAAAGTGTTTTGAGAATTGTAATCTAATCAATTTAAACTTATTTATAAATGGAACTTTGTCTGTGTGTGTCTGTGTGTGTGTCTGTGTGTGTGTATCCGTTACCTATAGACTCCGAAACGGCCGAACCGATTTTCTTGAAAATTTACACAGATGTCCTATAAGCTTCTGCGAGTGTTCTTACCTAGCTTTTGTGTCGAGGTACCCCCGATAAATATCGAAAATCGATAATCGAAAAAATCGGGTTATAGAAGCAGTGGTCCGATTATAATCAAATTTGATATACTCATAGACAAAGTCATAAGAAACGATATTCAGAAGTTTCAAGGTTGCAGTTCTTACTATAGTGCAGAAAATCGATAATATCTCCGATATTGAAAATCGATACCCCGATATCCTACCGGGTCTGATCAAAATCAGTTTTTCAGCCTTTTTTTTTTTTTAGTTTTTGCTTCGGTTTGGCTCTAAGTAGGTAGAATTGTAGTTCTTAGTCTCATCCATGATATCATTTACTCAGAGGACTTATTTAGCCTTCAAAATTCAGTTTATGACGAAAAAAAACTTATTTGATATCGATACCAGGAAATCAAAATTTGACTTATTTCCATTCATTTTTCTTTCAGTCTACGGTTTCGCTTGAACTGGAAACAACTATTGCTTTTTAGTGTTTCGTGCCAACGTTCAACGAGTCTGAGCTCCACGACCATGGATTAGTTTTAAAGCTTTCATTACACCCGAGCAACGCCGGGCTATACTGCTAGTTTACAATATTTATCATATTGTATTGTTTATTGTAATGGTGAGAAAAACTTCGGCTAATTTGCAATCAATTCGAACTTTGTAATATGGTAAATAATAAGCATTTCCCTACAGTTTTTTTCATAATCATTTCACTCCAAGGAGAGCCACTGTGCGCAGGGGGGGGGGATTTACAGTGACAGAAAAACAATGTACAGGTGACGTCGAGAAAAGGATAAGAGATGGAATGGAAGCAAGGAGATAAAAGATGGCATAATTTACGTCGCATTTCAACTTTTGAAGATTGTAGCTATCAAGGAAGCAAGTAAATGGTAAAGAGTTCCACAAATGGTAATGTGAGAAAGAAACTCTTAGAGTAGAAGATACGGTCACATTGACCTGTTTTGACGGTAAAAGGGTGGGACCTTAATGCCAATCAAGTAGAACGCGACATGTGGTCGGGCAACTATAGAAAAAAGCTTGTCAGAACATTTACCATGAAAATAATTGTAGAAAAAACAGAGGGACGTCGGTGGAAAAATTGGTTTGCATATTTTAATAATCTAAACATTTATAAATGGAACTTTGTCTGTGTGTGTGTGTGTGTGTGTGTGTGATTGTGTGAGTGTGTCTGTGTGTGTGTGTCTGTGTGTGTGTGCCCGTTACCTATAGACTCCGAAACGGCTGAACCGATTTTCTTGAAAATTTACACAGTTGTACTATAAGCGTCTGCGAGTGTTCTTAGCTAGGTTTTGTGTCGAGGTACACCCGATAAATATCGGAAAATCGATAATCGAAAACATCGGGTTATAGAAGGAGCGATCCGATTTTAATCAAATTTGATACACTCATAGACAAAGACATAAGAAACGATATTCAGAAGTTTCAAGGTTGCAGTTCTTACAATAGTGCAAAAAATCGATAATATATATATAAAAAAACATGATGTTTGTATGTGTGTCTGTTTATCTGTCTGTATTTTTTCAGCCCTTTTATTTTAGTTTTTGCTTCGGGTTTGGCTCTAAGTAGGTATGATTATTAAATTGTAGTTTAGTCTCAGCCATGATACCATTTACTCAGAGGACTTACTCAGCCTTTATAATTCAGTTTTTGACGAAAAAAATTATTCGATATCGATACCAGGAAATTAAAATTTGACTTACATCCATTCATTTTTCTTTCAGTCTACGGTTTCGCTTTAACTGGAAACAACTATTACTTTTTAGTCTTTCGTACCAACGTCCAAAGAGTCTAAGCTCCAGAACCATGGATTAGTTTTAAAGCTTTCATTGCACCCGAGCAACGCCGGACTATACTGCTAGTTTAAAACAAAATTGTGGCAAACTTGGACCTTCGCCCACCCACCAAAATAAAAAAAAAATAAGAAATAAAAGAACAGTTTTTCTATTGACACCGTTGTTGTTTTAACTACCTTTGATAATCTTGGTAATGTTTGCTGTTTTAAAAAGCGATGCTCATAAGTACAGTAAAACCTAAACATTTGATGAAAGTGGATTTATACTTTTTTCTTCTTCTTGAGAATTTGCAACAAAAACTTTAGACACCAAAAATTTTATTTATTAAGTCTGCAAGAATAATTTTATTCAATCATCAACCATCCGACCGTGCATAGAATACTGCTGTCATATCTGGTCAAGCGTCCCTGCTGTTCATCTCAGTGTTCTCGACAGGCTCCAAAGGAGAATCTGTAATGTAATTGGCAGCTCGACTCCAGACACTTTCTTACCGACTGAGTAAATGGTATTTCGGAGTTTATAGGTAACGGACATACACACACAGAGACATACACACACACAGACAAAGCTCCATTTATAAATAAATTTAGATAGCACTTGATTTAGTCTTTTTGCCAATCGTGGGAGTATTTCCGCCGCACCCTTTATTTGAGCTTAAAATTTTAAAATACTTTCACAAGCTGAAATGAAGTCTTCTGACAAAAACTGGGTTAAAATTGTAAAATAAAAAGTAAAAAAGATAAAAAATAAAATAAAATTCGTTCAACTAAACGAAATTATCAATGAGACACATCTAGACTAAGAGATGTTTTCGATCAAATGTTTTCAGATTGAAAATAACGACCGTAAACAGTGACATGTTGATTAGTACGTTATCGTCATTTAAAGGGCTACCATATTTTAAAATTAAGTCTGCGTTCATTGATCTTTTTAAATATCCTCTCATAATAATAAAATTTAAAAAAATCTAAAATACCTTGTTAAATTTCAGTACTGTATTAACATAAGGGTGCGTCGTAATGGATTACAGCGTACAGTACACGCGGGGGTAGGGTGAGATGCATTGGGTCACAGGGTGCAGTACATAAGGTGACAAGATCAAAAGAATTAAAATCTCAAATTGAAAAATCAAATAAACAAATTTGATTTGTCTGAAATGACGTCAGAAGTAAAGAGTATTTGCAGACGTCAGTAGGAAAGGTAAAACACAAGCAAAGAAAATTGAATTTCAATTGTTTCCAGCGAGGCCAAAAAAGATTCTCGTGAACAATACGGCAGAATAAGATCTCTAGAATCGTGAGGCCCCCTTGCAGCTGCTCAGTCTTCCCTCTCCTTAAGACGATAAATCTATGCTGCCTTTTAAACGTAAGTACTTTCGGACTATAAAATGGTGCTGGGTCGAATACGATTAGCAAACAAAACTAGACTGACTAATGACTGGATTTTAAATGTATTTTTGTTAGACATGAATTTCAGCAACAGCTGGTAGGGTTATTTCAACTAGAAATGATCGGGGCTTTACTGAGTAATAAGCAGTGGGTCTCATTTAATGATAGAATTAGGTCATTTTATTTACAAATCTACCCAACGACTCGCTTTATATAAAACAATGACAAAAAAGGCATTGGTGGTAAGACTTCCGGAATAGGGGTGGGTAATGGCGAGAAACCCCTTATCCATGGAATCAACTTGCAGGTACCTGAAGCACTTGATTAGCAAGTGCTATCAAATTTATGTAGATTGATTGAGATCATCGTGTCGAAAGAAGCCGTGAATGTTGACGCTGTTTTGCGCAATAAAGAATAGTGTCGGAGTCTGAATCGATAATTACGTTATGTTGACACGCCTGATGGGTGCACCTTTCGAACTGTAGTTGATATCTGCTGAGATTCTTATACAACAGAAGTAGTTTCACACACACACACACACACACACACACACACACACACACACACACACACACATGCACACACACTCTCACACACACATACACACACTCTCATACACACACACACTCACACACATACACACACACTCTCAAACACACACATACACACACTCACACACACTTACACACACTCTCACGCACACATACACACACTCACACACATACACACACACTCTCATACACACACATACACACACACACACTCACACACATACACACACACTCTCACACACTCACACACACTTACACACACTCACACACACACTCTCACACACACATACACACACTCACACACATACACACACACTCTCACACACACATACACACACTTTCATACACACACATACACACACACACTCACACACATACACACACACTCACATACACACACTCTCATACACACACACTCACACACATACACACACTCTCACACACACATACACACACTCTCATACACACACATACACACACACACTCACACACATACACACACACTCTCACACACACACATACACACACTCACACACACTTACACACACTCTCACGCACACATACACACACTCACACACATACACACACACTCTCATACACACACATACACACACACACTCACACACATACACACACACTCTCACACACTCACACACACTTACACACACTCACACACACACTCTCACACACACATACACACACTCACACACATACACACACACTCTCACACACACATACACACACTTTCATACACACACATACACACACACACACACACACATACACACACACTCTCACACACACACATACACACACTTACACACACTCACACACACACTCTCACGCACACATACACACACTCACACACATACACACACACTCTCACACACACATACACACACTCACACACACACACACTCTCACACATACATACACACACTCTCATTCACACACACACACACACACACACACACACACACACACACTACCAAGTATTCCAAGAAATGAAACGCAAGATAAACCTTTCCAAAACGCACATTATAATCCAGAAATGGAATAAAAGAAATCATAGTACCTACTCTGATTTCCTCATAAAAATTTAGGATCTTAAATCAATAAATGCTAAACGTTTTAAATATCTTGTTGTATTGACCAGTTAAAACAAATCTAAAATTATTTATAAATGGGACTTTGTCTGTGTGTGTGTGTGTGTGTGTGTGTCCCCCTCGTTACCTATAGACTCCGAAACGGCTGAACTGATTTTCTTGAAAATTTACACTGTTGTACTATAAGCGCCTGCGAGTGTTCTTAGCTAGCTTTTGTGTCGAGCCCCCCCCCCCCCCGATAAATATCGAAAATCGATAATCGAAAAAATCGCGTTATAGAAGGAGTAATCCGATTTTAATCAAATTTGACACACTCAAAGACAAAGACATAAGAAACGATATTCAGAAGTTTCAAGGTTGCAGTTCTATCCTTGGATGACTTATTTGACTCCGACATTGGAAATCGATACCCCGATATCCTACCGGGTCTGATCAAAATCAGTTTTTCAGCTCTTTTATTTTAGTTTTTGCTTCAGGTTTGGTTCTAAGTAGGTATAATTGTAGTTCTTAGTCTCAGCCATGATACCATTTACTCAGGGGATTTATTTGGCCATCAAAATTCAGTTTACGACGAAAAGAAAACTTATTTGATATCGATACCAGGGAATCAAAATTTGACTTATTTCCATTCATTTTTCTTTCAGTCTACGGTTTCGCTTTGCCTGGAAACAACTATTGCTTTTTAGTCTTTCGTGCCAACGTCCAAAGAGTCTGAGCTCCAGGACCATGGATTAGTTTTAAAGTTTTCATTGCACCCGAGCTATACTGCTAGTTTAGTATAAGAGATAAGGAAAATTAACATAGAACAAGCTGCGCTAAGAGTAGTTTCACCCACTACCGCCAATTGTTACAAAACAAAAAAATGGCCCAACACCTCGAGTCACGTTCTTAAATAGATTCGAAAGAATGAGACTTTCATAGAAATGTCTTACGGGGCAGTATACTCGTTCAGAAATATATTGACAGTCACCTGTGTACAACCGCGTTTTCAATGGTTAAAAATGACTTGGAGTGTGTGAAGAGTGTAGGTCTTAGTGAGGACTACTCTTTATCGAACCTTTTAACAGCAGTAACAACTAAAATGGATAGCACATGTAACTTGAAGAGAAAAGAATGACATAATTGAGATGTTTACATTGCACACTACCTCGAATAAAAATCAATTGACTATAGCATATAACAAAAACCGAATCACTTGAGGACTTTCAACAGTGGCAACAACTAAAATGGATAGCACATGTAACTGGAAGAGAAAAGAATGACATAATCAAGATGTTAACATTCTACACTACTTCGAATATAAATCAATTGTCTATAGTATAAAACAGAAACCAAATCACTTGGGGACTTTCAACAGTGGCAACAACTAAAATGGATAGCACATGTAACTGGAAGAGAAAAGAATGACATAATCAAGATGTTAACATTCTACACTACTTCGAATATAAATCAATTGTCTATAGTATAAAACAGAAACCGAATCACTTGAGGACTTTCAACAGTGGCAACAACTAAAATGGATAGCACATGTAACTGGAAGAGAAAAGAATGACATAATCAAGATGTTAACATTCTACACTACTTCGAATATAAATCAATTGTCTATAGTATAAAACAGAAACCGAATCACTTGAGGACTTTCAACAGTGGCAACAACTAAAATGGATAGCACATGTAACTGGAAGAGAAAAGAATGACATAATCAAGATGTTAACATTCTACACTACTTCGAATATAAATCAATTGTCTATAGTATAAAACAGAAACCGAATCACTTGAGGACTTTCAACAGTGGCAACAACTAAAATGGATAGCACATGTAACTGGAAGAGAAAAGAATGACATAATCAAGATGTTAACATTCTACACTACTTCGAATATAAATCAATTGTCTATAGTATAAAACAGAAACCAAATCACTTGGGGACTTTCAACAGTGGCAACAACTAAAATGGATAGCACATGTAACTTGAAGAGAAAAGAATGACATAATCAAGATGTTAACATTCTACACTACTTCGAATAAAAACCAATTGACTGTAGCATATAACAGAAGGCGAATCACTTGAGGACTTTCAACAGTGGCAACAACTAAAATGGATAGCACATGTAACTGGAAGAGAAAAGAATTTAAGTGCAAACAACTATTGCTTTTTATTCTTTCGTGCCAACGTCCAAAGTGTCAGAGCTCCAGGACCATGGATTAGTTTTAAAGCTTCCATTGCACCCGAGCAACACCGGGCTATTCTGCTAATATACCGCGGCACAATATGCATCAAGTTGGATTTGGTCGAAAGCAAGAAGTTTTCAGCATGGAGAAAATACACGCGGAACTAGCATTCTCGTGTGATTACGTAAAAGTCGGTTACGGTAAACGAGTAATAACATCAACTGCCGAAAGTAAACGCGTTTTTTTTTTGTTTTTTTTTTCAAATCACAAACTGCACACTAAAAATGAAAATTAACGTCCAATGTAGTCTCTGCTCTTATTTGATCTGGCGTATATATATATATATATATATATATATATATATATTTCTCTTAATACCCTGTCCGGTGGCAAAAGCTGCTTGGTAGCGCCAGGAGTGGCAGTACCGCCTTGAGCTACCGAAACTGTGTTATCACCCTGGTTGGCAGCTGATGAGGACAGGGTATCGCACGTGCTTTCATTCGTTGTATGATAAAAATTTGGATATCAAGACTCTCTGGAAAACAAGATGACTCTTTGGAAAGACAAAGTGACTCTCCAGAAAGTTGGAGTGACGTCTTGGAAAGACGGGAACACATATGGCTAACACAATTAAAGGAAAATGCCCTCAGGGTGTCTGTAGCGGGGAGGGAGAATATATCACCCACCATACTTGCTCTGACGGTAACGAATTGGATATGAAGCCGGCTACAACGTGTTATTGCGGCATAGAATTTAACAGCTTTCGAGGGTTACGAATCCACAAGGCACCCTGGTGCAAACAACGTAACCCTCCTACCGGAGAATGTAAATCGAATGATGAGCTTATGGATCAGGAATACCCCCACAGCGTTCAAGGGCCCATTGTTAAGCGACAGCGTCCTGGAGACATTCCTCACAAGCCAAGAATTCAGTAGCTCAAGAGTAATCAGACAGATACTTAGACAAAATTAGACCAGGAGCTCTCTTTTTTGCTCACCACCCATCTTAAGGGCCCTATTGATCATCAATTGTCATCTTTCTGCAGAGTCATATACGACGTTTGTCTGGATTGGTTTGGTGCAGTAACGGATAAGAAAGATAAAACCGAAGGAAAACGACCGAATAGACGACAGATACAGAAAGGAAAGTTAAGATCGGAACAGAGAATGCTGAAGCGCCGATTGAGGTTGGTTGTCGTGGTTTTATAGGACACTCAGTCATTTCGTTTCTTTCAAGAATAGGAATCACTGGCCGCAGTTTGAAAGTTGCCTCAAATCGTCTTCAGACCGCGGCACAATATGCATCAAGTTGGATTTGGTCGAAAGCAAAAAGTTTTCAGCATGGAGAAAATACACGCGGAACTAGCATTCCCGTGTGATTACGTAAGAAACGGTTACTGTAAACGTGTAATAACATCAACGGCCGAAAGTAAACGTGTTTTTTTTTTTCAAATCACAAACTGCACACTAAAAATGAAGATTAACGTCCAATGTAGTCTCTGCTCTTATTTGATCTGGCGTATATATATATATATATATATATATATATATATATATATATATATATATATTTCTCTTAATACCCTGTCCGGTGGCAAAAGCTGCTTGGTAGAGCTAGGAGTGGCAGTACCGCCTTGAGCTACCGAAACTGTGTTATCACCCTGGTTGGCAGCTGATGAGGACAGGGTATCGCACGTGCTTTCATACGTTGTATGATAAAAATTTGGATAACAAGACTCTCTGGAAAACAAGATGACTCTTTGGAAAGACAAAGTGACTCTCCAGAAAGTTGGAGTGACGTCTTGGAAAGACGGGAACACATATGGCTAACACAATTAAAGGAAAATGCCCTCAGGGTGTCTGTAGCGGGGAGGGAGAATATATCACCCACCATACTTGCTCTGACGGTAACGAATTGGATATGAAGCCGGCTACAACGTGTTATTGCGGCATAGAATTTAACAGCTTTCGAGGGTTACGAATCCACAAGGCACCCTGGTGCAAACAACGTAACCCTCCTACCGGAGAATGTAAATCGAATGATGAGCTTATGGATCAGGAATACCCCCACAACGTGCTAGGGCCCATTGTTAAGCGACAGCGTCCTGGAGACATTCCTCACAAGCCAAGAATTCAGTAGCCCAAGAGTAATCAGACAGATACTTAGACAAAATTAGACCAGGAGCTCTCTTTTTTGCTCACCACCCATCTTAAGGGCCCTATTGATCATCAATTGTCATCTTTCTGCAGAGTTATATACGACGTTTGTCTGGATTGGTTTGGTGCAGTAACGGATAAGAAAGATAAAACCGAAGGAAAACGACCGAATAGACGACAGATACAGAAAGGAAAGTTAAGATCGGAACAGAGAATGCTGAAGCGCCGATTGAGGTTGGTTGTCGTGGTTTTATAGGACACTCAGTCATTTCGTTTCTTTCAAGAATAGGAATCACTGGCCGCAGTTTGAAAGTTGCCTCAAATCGTCTTCAGACCGCGGCACAATATGCATCAAGTTGGATTTGGTCGAAAGCAAAAATTTTTCAGCATGGAGAAAATACTCGCGGAACTAGCATTCCCGTGTGATTACGTAAGAAACGGTTACTGTAAACGCGTAATAACATCAACGGCCGAAAGTAAACGTGTTTTTTTTTTCAAATCACAAACTGCACACTAAAAATGAAGATTAACGTCCAATGTAGTCTCTGCTCTTATTTGATCCGGCGTATATATATATATATATATATATATATATATATATATATATTTCTCTTAATACCCTGTCCGGTGGCAAAAGCTGCTTGGTAGCACCAGGAGTGGCAGTACTGCCTTGAGCTACCGAAACTGTGTTATCACCCTGGTTGGCGGCTGATGAGGACAGGGTATCGCACGCGCTTTCACACGTTGTATGATAATATATATATATATATATATATATATATATATATATATATGAAATGAATTGTTTGAACATTAGTTTTTATTTATTTTTTGTATATATATATATATATATATAAGCACAAAGTGTTTGTCACTTTGTAAGGCGCTTAGTCATGGTTTATCCTGCTCAACGCGGCACCAGACGTGACGACGTTAACGGAGCGGAAGGGAGCGGAAGAGTAGTGTTTCCGACACCACATTAATTCAAATCTTTTGGGGAAAATTAAAAATGGCGCGCGTAAAGCCTTTTTCACTGAAAAGTTGCTGCCGAAGAGTGGTCTTTGTGTGTGGGGGGGATGATGGGGGGTGTTCAATTCGTCCCATGTGCCTTAGCTCAGCGCAGCAACTCAACTGAATTTGAGTTTAAGTCTTTCTTGGCTCTTTCTGCTTCTTTACATCTTCAACCAGGACTTTATCGGGGTGCATTATTTGACTTCAACTCTTTCCGGTCGGTCGGCGGCAGGCTTCTATACGTATCTTTACATCTTCAGTCAGGAACTCTATCGGAAGCGACCGCTCTTTTTGGTCGTGGCTCCCTGTTGGAAACAGTCTTTCCCTTTGTCGCTACTTCTCGACTGGTCCCAAGACTCAGCTCCAACTCTGTCTGTCCGACTGAGTGAGTGAGTGAACGAGTCTCTGCGTTTGACCATCTGTGGCCCTATTTTTATGCATATCCCAGATTCTCTTGGGGATGCATGACGGACAAGGGGTGTCCATGCAAATCAGATCTTTAGCCAATGAAATTACACCCACCTTCGCACTTTGAGGTGGAGTTACATCATTCCCGTAGTTTAACCAATGGAGTAACAATATTTCTTAATGACATCATTTCTTTTTGTCATCTTCCCTTTTGATTACACCCTTTATTTTTCCGATTTTAAAATTTGTTCTCAGGAATAATTGTGAGGATTTAACCTTACTTGACCTCATCAAAAGTTTGTGACAAGCCTGAAACATTATTCTGGCCAAAGTTTATTTTTCGGTTTTACTAGCTGGAAAAATGTCCGCTTTATATCACACAATGGCCGACAATATGATGACCCCCGTCTGACCTATCACTCACGCCTTCAAAATTCACTCTCCAGCCAGCTTCCAAGATTTTAAAAATTTGCAATATATTTTTTCACAATTTCTTAGCCGCACTCATATTGCGATCGAAAATAAACAATTTTACCATCTATTAGGCTTATTTTCCTCCCCACTCATATTGTAATGTGCAAAATTAATAATACCACTAGTAATAATTTCTTTTGCTCCGTCGTAATCCTCGAATTACATTTTTTTTTTTGTTTTCACTTTTTTTTCACATACTAAAATAGTGTTATAACTTAACTGAGTCTTATGATGTTCTCAATCGTTAGGGCGGGTTTGCTTATCAACGCTCTATCTTCACCCCGACATCGAGCACTTTATGATTAAAAAAAAAACTTGCTTGCCAAAATATATTTTATCAGTAAATCCAGTGAAAAAACACAACCTTGGCGCTAAACATTATCACTATATGTATGGTGTTCCATAAATTTCCATACATAAGAAAAATGGGTAAATTTTCGTTTTAGGTACCGACGGCCTTTCCCCCTTCAAATTTATCCAAAATAGCATTATTTCTGTGCAAATGTATATGCTGAACTCAAATCAACAATTAGTTACTGAAGAAACTTACCTTTTTTGCTTTGAAAATCCATAAAAAATGAACTATATCTCGGTCTTTTTCTCTCCCGTAACTCTCACGAAGTCATGTAATTAACTGCAGAATGACGTTCTATGTAGGCAGCAATTTTGGTCGAATTTCGTCCTTTACTGAAATTTCTGGCGATGTACTTCCTGCTTTGCGAGTAATAAGCGTAGAAATACAATAGCGCATTACTTTAATTCCCGGAAGTACATCGCCGGAAGTAACAGTAAATGAAGAAAAATCGACAAAAAATCTGCCAAAATTCGATAACATGCGCAGTCCGTCATTCTGCAGTTCATTACATGACTTCGTGAGAGTTACGGGAGAGAAAAAGTGCAAGATATAGTTCGTTTTTTTTTAATTTTTTTTTATGGACATTTAGATAAAAAAAAAGAATGTAAGTTTCTTCTTGCATTTGGTTGATCTAACTGTGAATGGGTGAGACCCAGTTGCCAGTCTGGTTGTACGAGTAAACATCTGTTGCAGAGCCACCAGTGACTTAAATGTTTTGGAGCAGAAGCCATGAATGTTTTTTAAAACAGACAGAGGGAAGCCACATTCCGTCTGTGGGGAAGTGACTTGAGCCGAGCCGCCAAGTCGGTACCTATCACATTACTGATTCTCATTTGGAGCCTGTCAAGAACACTGAGATGAACAGCAGGGGCGTCTGACCATATATGACAGCAGTACTCCATATATATATATATATATATATATATATATATATATATATATATATATATATATGAATGAAAGGTATAATTTCAGTCTGAGGCACAAATTTGCAGATATTCCTGAAATGGTTAGCACGAAGAGTGTTAAAAACATGTCTCGAAAGCTATTCCATATTTGCCGATGATTTGGAAGAGATAAAAGTTTAAGACAACGCAAGTACAGTGATTAGTTTAAAGGATCTTTACAAAATTCAGGGTGAAAATAAATGAACGCAAATTTTAGAACCATTATAATGCATAGTAATAATATCAATTGTAAAAAGAACATATATTTTGAAACAAATGCGTATGAAAGAACGTTTATGAAATTACAACAAATTTTCAGTTGTTCCTCCAGTTTATGGTATAACCAAGGTTGGACGTTTGATCAAATTATTGACAAGTTAATTAAGTTGGGGGGTGTATTCAGCTTCTAAAGAATATCCCCCACTTAAAGTAACATTATGCATCGTCTTTGTGGCTTCAGACGATAGAATTGTTTTATAAGCTCTCAGCGTTGCTACTGCACTCTCATTAATCCTAAAAGTCCAGCAACAATGTCGAGAGCTTATAAAAACAAGGAACAATTTAAAACAGCATCCTTTTGCTCTATCGACAATTTCATAAACTCCATTTCGTATCCATTTGTTTCAAAATATATGCTTTTTGCGCAAGTATTTACTTTGAATTATAATGGTTTTAAAACTTGCGTTTACGCATTTTCACTCTGTATATATTAAGACTTTGAAGAAGCTCTCGCTGTTGCAACAGATTACATTCCCAGATCTGCGCGTATGTAGTTTCTGATGGTAACGCATCTAGGTACCTCCACTAATTCGCTAAAAAAGCAGCATAGTATGAAGCAGAAAGGCTCCAAACTTAATAAAAACGAACTTTCCACATCAAAATGTTTATGCTATCATTGAGAGAAAAGATCAAAATATTTTTAATTATTTTTTAAAATGTTTTCATCTTTTCTAACATGGTCGAAATTTTGGTAAAAACCTTGTTTTGATTTTCGTCAGCGGGTAACCAAATCATTATTTTCGTCAGCGGGTAACCAAATCATCATTTTCGTCAGCGGGTACATGGATAATGTAATATTAGGTAACTCGTTTTTTTTTCGTTTTTTTTTTTGGTGGGGGGGGGGGGTTCGGGTAAAAACCATTAAATTGCAAATTTTTGCAAAAATCAAATAATTGTCGTATTTTAATTCTACTTTCAGAACTTATTCACAAATGAATGAAATTATTTTTTAAATCATTATTTTTAGAAAAACTAGGTAAAAATACTTAAATTCATGAAATTTCAAATAATTAAAGTTTGTAGCGAAAATTTATTTTATTAATTAAACACAGTACTCAATGGAGAATGTATTGTAAAAATCAACAATAATCTTTTTTTTAAATAGCCTTTTTATCTAAAAGGTGCTCCCAATAGTAAAATAAAAAAAAAAGCTATACAAACAACTATGACATTATTCAATTAGATATGCTTTTAATTGCTTCTATAAATAATATAAGGACTATAGGGTTTTCTGACCATGTATATCAATATTGGCCTTATGCCACACGTAGCCGAAAACCCCCATATTTATAAGAGTTTAAAAACCACCAAAAAATTTTATAACCAAACAAATGAATAAGAAACGATAACAAGTTTTCTAACATTTATACATAACAATAAACTGTTGGAATTTATTATTCCACAAAAATACAATAATGATTTTTCTGTGAAAGTAATGCAGTTGTGCGTTGTGGAGCATTGGATATCGGGGGCCGAGTTCGAATTCCAGCCGAATTCATTGCATTCACTTACGCGCAAATACCCTTGGGAAAGGTATTAATCCGTCTATTCCTTCCAGTTATGGGTTAAATAACAGGACAGATTGGGTTCTATAGCCTTGGTCGGCAACCAGTCTACCGCAGAAAGAAATGGCAACCTACTGCGGGAAAATCTTCAGCCCAGTCAGTCATGTCTCTTTCGAGACATAATCGCCCAAGCGTGTATCACGTATGGCACTTAACTGACTGACTGAAAATAATAGTTGGAAACATGATTAAGGCTTCTACTGGGCATAAAGTGGGGGACCGGCTTTCCATTGTTATTAAGTAATAAACTGATCCCCCACTAATTACTACTGATTAATACAATACATCTCTTCTTCCATTCAGCTATAGTTTAAAGAGCAGGATAGAAAATCTTCTGCCCAGTCAGTCATGTCTCTTTCGAGACATGATCGCCCAAGCGTGTATCACGTATGGCATTTAACTGACTGATTGCACAGTTGTGAGTATGCGCAAAAATTTGGATTTTCTGAGCAATCAGAGTTTGAAAATCTGACAGATATTATAGACCGTAGAAAAAATAAATTTCGATGAATAATGGAATTTTAAACTAATCCTTTTAAATTTCTGCAATTAATTTTTGTTTATAAATGTGTCGATCGCTCAAAAATGGCCGAAAAATTGAAGATTCTTTTAAAGCTTACAAATTTTAGATTCCAATCAATATAATTTCTGTTTGAGAGTATTTTGCTTACTAGAAACAGTAAATTTAAATATTTTTATCTTTCAATTAAAGCTGAAATAAAAGTTTCAAGAAAACTTTTTTTTTATTTTTAAAAATTCACTTTAAAAGTTAGGTATCGAAAATGAGTGAAGGTACCTAAATTAGACTAAGAGCTAAAAAGGACAGGAAATAGTAGAGAACCATGATCACCAACATCCTGAATGGAAAATGGCACATAGAAGAAGAAAGTGGGCTGGGGTCAAACACTCTCGTGCGAGAGCACACCTATAAGCCTCTTGCCAACCCACAGGTATAGCATAGCGCGTATGGCGCAAACCCTTTATTGGAATTCCAACGTCGCTGAGGATGGAGAAGGTCTTCTTCTACAGGAAAATGAAAAAAACTTTTCTTTTTTTTTTCTTTTTTTTTCATTTCCCGGTAGAAGAATGATGATTTTTATTAAAATCGGGTTTTTATTTTATTTTATTTTTTTTTATCGATTCATTTTTTACTATTTTTATTCGTTCTAAACAATATGTAACTTAACAAACTAAATATGAAATAAGTTTCCTTTCATTTGCCGCTTTGATCTCACAATAAACATTGCAAAAATAACCTCGGTTTATTCAGTTCTCAGCAAAATAAACATATTTTTTTCTTTCCGGGCTGACAAAGCAGACGATCTTCCAAGTCTATCTGTGCTGACATTGCTAAGGGGAGGTAACTCTTTTGTAAACGATAAATATTTTTACACTGACAGACTTACACTGTAATTATTATATATTATATATTAAATAAATTAAATATTAAATATAGATACATTACTCCCCACCAACTCCATTTTATCCCATCTAAAAAATATACAGATAGTAACAACTACCTCGAAAACTTATATGGACATTGTCAGATCTATAAAAAAGAAAAACGCAAATCATAGAAGATAATGATTTTATTGTTAATCAGTCAGTTTAGTGCCATACGTGATACACACTTTGGGAGATCATGTCTCGAAAGATACATGGCTGACTGGACAGGAGATTGTCCCGCAGTAGGTTACCATTGCTTTCTTTAATAGACTGGTTGCCAGCCAAGGCTATAGAACACAATCTGTCCTGTTGTTTGACTCATAACTAGAGAGGGAAGAGATGTATTAAGTAGTAATTAACGGGGGATCAGTTTATTACTTCATAACAATAGAAAACCGGTCCCCCACTTTATGCCAGTAGAAGCCTTAATCATGTTTCTAACTATTATATTCAGTCAGTCAGTTAAGTGCCATACGTGATACACGCTTTGGGCGATCATGTCTCGAAAGAGACATGACTGACTGGGCAGAAGATTATCCCACAGTTGGTTGCCATTGCTTTCTGCGGTAGACTGGTTGTCAGCAAAGGTTATAGAACCCAATCTGTCCTGTTATTTAACCCATAACTGGAGGGGAGAGACGGATTAATACTTTTCCCAAGGGTATTTGTGCATAGGTGAATGCAAGGAATTCAACTGGAATTCGAACTCAGCTCTCCGATTTCTTGTTCCGAGTCGATATCCACTGCACCACAACGTACATCCTCAATTGTTAATCACACAACCGATTTCAAGAATCTTAAGAAAATAATCAATACCATGCTGAACTTTTTATGAGAATTTACCAATTATATATTGTAAGATATACTTTCTTTTTTCTTAAACTATAGGATTCAAATACACTTTTAAAAATACACGTTTTTTTTGTGTTTTTTTAATATCGAAAAGATAGGCTTACATTTGCAAATAGAAAGATATTTGAATATGAACTGTTTCTATCAAAATAGGAACACTTTCGAATTTTGAATTTTTTCTGTTACCACAAAATATTAATTGACCCCAAAACAAAAAAAAAAAATTATATTCACACTAAATTCTCCCAGAGCGAGGCCCTTTCATTGCACTCCGGTTGGGTTGACCTTTGCGATCGCCTCAAATGTGGGCGACTCTTGTGCACTATTTCTACGTTCGCACTCTCCGCGATAAACAAGCCAAAAACAGTTTTTTCCCTCTCTTTTTTAACTTGTAAAAAATTCCTTGTAAGTATCTCGAATATCATCTGCACTTACGAAATGTGAATAACTCAAAGAATTTTGGCAATTTTTCATTCTTGACAGTTCGAGTTTTGATTTGAAATTTATTATTTCTTGGAGTGAATTGATATTTGCAATAAAACTTTACATTATTTGTGATGAATTAACAGAAAATATGTACTGTAGGGGCCTCAGTGATGCTTATCAAATTGGCCTTGTGCCAAACACAACCGAAGTCCCCACAATTTAAAATTTCAGAAGGTTGAAGATTGGATGTTGGAATGTGGAAGAATAAAATATTTCGTTTTTTGTATGTCAAAGTATAATTTTATTGACTGAACAAAATCACAAATTTGTAAGAAAATGTTCAAAGAGAAAAACGTGCGTAGTTAAATGTTCCAGAGAAATATAAGTAAGTGGCAGAATGTGTGTATGTAGAAGTATTAACAGGCTACTAATAAAGTCTGTGTTCCGTTCCTTTTTTATGGCCGGCGAAAAAGTGAAAGGAACGTGAAGTAATAAATGAAATTGTATTTAGCAGACTTTAGTTTCTAGGAGTCAGTTGAAGATATCTTATTGTTGTTGATGGCGAGTGAGTAAAAACGAAGAAAAGGAAATTGGAAGTAGAGGTCGAACGAATGTGTGACGCGAACTTTGTATGTCTGGGTCTTGCTGAACTTTCCTTTGTTACATCTTGCGTGTCGTCTCTCAGCGCTCCCATTTGACTGACTGATTTTTGCCGGTCAAGAGATGTGGTTAAATAGTGGAATCTAGTCACGTGACCGGCTCGAACCGCAAACCCATTTTCTAGGTGTTAAGAAAAATTGACCGGGGTCATAGATCAATTTGCTATTTCCTATCCAATCAGAATCCAGAATCTTAATTTTCACACCAACTTGTGAAATTTGCCTTGGTCTGGATTTTTCCAAAATGTTTTCAGTAGTTCTGATCCTTTTTTGCGGGTGTGCAATTTTACTTTTCGCGTTTTAGTTTGTTAAGAAAAATTGACCGGGGTCATAGATCAATTTGCTATTTCCTATCCAATCAGAATCCAGAATCTTAATTTTCACACCAACTTGTGAAATTTGCCTTGGTCTGGATTTTTCCAAAATGTTTTCAGTAGTTCTTATCCATTTTTGCGGGTGTGCAATTTTACTTTTTCCGTTTTAGTTAATTATTGGATGATCTAGGATTTGTAACCTATAGTACACATTTAATAAATAAATATAAACAAAATAGATGTGTGCACATAGGAGCAATCGTATTCAGTTTGGTTATAGAAATTATTTTTGATAAACAACTTGATTAAATTTTTGCAAAGTAATCAATTTGTAGTACTAGGGTCATTCAATAAATAAGGTGAATTTTTCGGTATAAGGACTTCTAATACGGATAAAAGCTTACTTTTTTTTCAACGTAGTCTCCCAGCAGTGTCACACACTTTTCCCATCTGTGCACAAGCTTCCGTATTACCTCAGCGTAAAAATCTTTGGACTGATGGCTCACAGCACTTTTGACTTCATCGTCACTTTCAAACTTCGTGCCTTTTATGGGCGCTTTCAAGAGACCAAACAGGTGAAAGTCTGAAGGGGCAAGTTATAGGCTGTAAGAGGGGTGAGGGAGCAGTTCCCAGCCCAGTTCGTTGATGGTCTGCACCGTTTGCATCTTTGGCACCTCAACACTGCCCCGTCCTTCTTTAAACAATTTAGCCCACTTGTAGACATATTTTTGGCTGAAACATGTGGCATCATACACAGTTGACATCCGCCTATGAATTTCAACTGGTTTGCACCCTTCAGCAACCAAAAACTTGATAACTGACCTCTGTTCAATACTGGAGCGTGCTTCTTGGTTGGCCATCTTTGGTAATCTCCAAAACTCTCAAAGCTTTTTTTTTTAATCTACAAAAAAATTAAATCCTTTGAAAAAGAAGTAAATGAAAAAAAAAGTAAGCTTCTATCTGTATTAGAAGTCCTTATACCGAAAAATTGACCTTATTTATTGAATGACCCTCGTAGAAGTCCTTATACCGAAAAATTCACCTTATTTATTGAATAACCCTCGTAGAAGTCCTTATACCGAAAAATTCACCTTATTTATTGAATGACCCTCGGAGAAGTCCTTATACCGAAAAATTGACCTTATTTATTGAATGACCCTCGTAGAAGTCCTTATACCGAAAAATTGACCTTATTTATTGAATGACCCTCGTAGAAGTCCTTATACCGAAAAATTCACCTTATTTATTGAATGACCCTCGTAGAAGTCCTTATACCGAAAAATTCACCTTATTTATTGAATGACCCTCGTAGAAGTCCTTATACCGAAAAATTCACCTTATTTATTGAATGACCCTCGTAGAAGTCCTTATACCGAAAAATTCACCTTATTTATTGAATGACCCTCGTAGAAGTCCTTATACCGAAAAATTGACCTTATTTATTGAATGACCCTCGTAGAAGTCCTTATACCGAAAAATTCACCTTATTTATTGAATGACCCTCGTAGAAGTCCTTATACCGAAAAATTCACCTTATTTATTGAATGACCCTTGTAGAAATACTTATACCAAAAAATTGACCTTATTTATTGAATGACCCTCGTAGAAGTCCTTATACCGAAAAATTCACCTTATTTATGGAATGACCCTCGTAGAAGTCCTTATACCGAAAAATTGACCTATTGAATGACCCTCGTAGTAGTCCTTATACCGAAAAATTGACCTTATTTATTGAATGACCCTCGTAGAAGTCCTTATACCGAAAAATTCACCTTATTTATTGAATGACCCTCGTAGAAGTCCTTATACCGAAAAATTCACCTTATTTATGGAATGACCCTCGTAGAAGTCCTTATACCGAAAAATTGACCTATTGAATGACCCTCGTAGAAGTCCTTATACCGAAAAATTCACCTTATTTATGGAATGACCCTCGTAGAAGTCCTTATACCGAAAAATTGACCTATTGAATGACCCTCGTAGAAGTCCTTATACCGAAAAATTGACCTTATTTATTGAATGACCCTCGTAGAAGTCCTTATACCGAAAAATTCATCTTATTTATTGAATGACCCTCGTAGAAGTCCTTATACCGAAAAATTCACCTTATTTATGGAATGACCCTCGTAGAAGTCCTTATACCGAAAAATTGACCTATTGAATGACCCTCGTAGAAGTCCTTATACCGAAAAATTGACCTTATTTATTGAATGACCCTCGTAGAAGTTCTTATACCGAAAAATTCACATTATTTATTGAATGACCCTCGTAGAAGTCCTTATACCGAAAAATTCACCTTATTTATTGAATGACCCTCGTAATTTGAATCGAATCTGTCAGATATCGGTCAGTCGTGGCGTAATTAGTGTTTTTGCAGCCCGTTTTATGCGCGTTGTGGCGCAGTGGATATCGGCTCGGAACGAGAAATCGGAGAACCGAGTTCGAATTCCAGTTGACTTCCTTGCATTCACTTACGCGCAAATACCATTGGGAAAGGTATTAATCCGTCTCTTCCCTCCAGTTATGGGTTAAATAATAGCACAGATTGGGTTCTATAGCCTTGGTCGGCAACCAATCTACCGCAGAAAGCAATGGCAACCTACTGCGGGATAATCTTCAGCCTAGTCAGTCATGTCTCTTTCGAGACATGATCGCCCAAGCGTGTATCGCACATGGCACTTAACTGACTGACATTAAAACTTCTTCGGCGTTCGATTTGCGCGCATGAATCCTGAGTGTAAAAAGGCATGCTTCAGCTTACCCGCAGGCCCTCTATTATTTGCAAATCTCCGTTTGTAAATTCTTACCAAAAAAACTTAAGTTAATCCGTGAGTAAAACTTAAAAAATTATTTTTAGAAACGAGTAAAATTTTTTATCCGATTCCAGCAACAATCGTTTTTGACTGCTTGCTAGCTGATGGAAATATTTCACCCCCATTGAGGGTGTAACTGAAAACTTTTGACAGGCCTACTTAATAAGAAGGATGTGCGTTGTGGTACAGTGGATATCAGCTCGGAACGAGAGACTGGGGAGCCGAGTTCGAATTCCAGTTGCAGTCCACTGAATTCACTTACGCGCAAATACCCTTGGGAAAGGTATTAATCCGTCTCTTCCTTCCAGTTATGGGTTAAATAACAGGACAGATTGGGTTCTATAGCCTTGGTCGGCAACCAGTCTACCGCAGAAAGCAATGGCAAACTACTGCGGGATAATCTTCTGCCCAGTCAGTCTTGTCTCTTTCGAGACATGATCGCCCCAAGCGTGTATCACGTATGGCACTTAACTGACTGACTTAATGAGAATCGCCTTGGCCTAAGCTTAATTATCAATACCTCGCACAGGTTCTGATAACGTAAAACTGACAACTGTGAGGGTCTGGTTAACGTCAATTATCAATTACTAGCGGAACACGTGGAATTTCCACAAAAGGATAATTATGATTTCCTGGAAAAATTTTTACTTTGTCATACTTCAAATGATAGTAACGTCTTCAAACATAATGGTATTGGATAATAAAATAACGATAACACAGAGTGTAATTTTATTAAAATATCTACAAAAGTAATGTCCATAGAAGCCACTTTTCTGTAATCTTAAATTATATTAAGCGGTGTATGCACAGACTGTAACCAAAATACTGTACGCTATTTTGTGAGAGATTTTGAAAGAGAAAATGTTTTTGTTTTTTTTTATTACTGAAAAATCATGGCCCCTGTGTCCATTGTAAACAGAAAAAAACAACTGAGTAATGACCAAGGGTGTAGAGGCCAGAAATTTCGTTATTAGGTCGCGGGATGCGACAACAAACCTACCTATTTTTACTATATTGTACAGTCTACACACATATACACACACAATTACTGCTACAACCATCAGTTTAAGCTGCTACTGCTAAGGTAATGCTATAGGCTCTCTCCTCCTACTCTCTCACTCTTTACTACCCTTCCGTTTGGCAAAGGTGAGAGAAAGGCTAAGGAGAGTAAAAAGATAGAGGGGAAGGAAAAGCTCGTGTACAGAGTGTGGCGTAACGGACGGATAAACTAAGTAAGTAACTAAGGAAGGCACAAGCAGAATTATTATATGATAATTATACAACTGACCAAAAGTGTCGACTCTAAGAAGTGCCGCCTGGACGGACCACACCCTTAGCTACGCCACTGTCGCTCAGAATGAAATCAAATATAATGAAAAGTTTTTTGGGTTTTTTTTTCAACCAATAAGAAAAGCTTGTTTTTTATTCGGACTTCAAACGATTCAGCTAACAACGCCTCTCCTAAATTTATTGACCAACCAGAATGATTAATTTCGACCTTGAAAATAAATAAACAGCTTGCTTCATCCGACTGGCCTATTTATATAGAAGAATGTTCCCTAATTTAATCAAAGTCAAGCACGTTTGCCAAAACTCTGTCCTTGTCAGACTTACTGCTTCAGGCGGGGAGGAAAAAGTTGACAAGAGCCCGACCTCGAGTAAGAGGCGTCTATGGGGAATTTTTGCTCGAGCGTACGTACTCGGACAGCCCTACCGTATAATCGGCCTCGTGACCCAACCTTTGTGGATAGGCTCGGGTAAATACCGTGTCAAATAGGTTTCTTGTTCGCATCGGTTGTTCGATACCCGGCCAATGCAAGTTTAGGCGCCATCTGCTGGAATTTGCTTTAGATTGTTTCTGTAGCGCGCCAGAGGGCGCGTGTTCAAATTCCATTAAGGATGAATGTGCGTAGAATTTTAGATTTCGTCAAAACTCTCTCCTTTTCGGGCTCTCTGCCTTCGGGCACAGAGGAACCCTGGTGAGGCTATGACGAAGGACAGATTTTCATCTCGAGTAAATAGACGAGAGCCCGACCCTGCGTATGTAGGGTGCAATCTATGCGGAACTTTTACTCGCGTGTACACGCTCGGAAAGCTTTACGGTAAAAATCGGCCTTGTACCACATTCTGCATTTGTGGTGAGGCTCGGTCAAATACCAAGTCAAGCACGTTTGTCTCTCCGACGCTGCTACACATGACTATATACAATCTCTTTCCGAAATCACAGGATATCCACTTAGAGAGAATCATCTTCCCTTTGGCCCTCTAGGGTGTCGCAGAAATTCAAATAATTCCAAGCCAATCCCAAGCCCCAAAAGAGAGGACACATGACGTCACAGCTTTGTATGCTTTTCAATGTAGAAAAAGTTATCGTTGGCTGAATCTCCTTCTCTTTACCTTCCCCTATGTAGCCCCATGCGCAATAGTGGCAGTGGAATGCCTTGCTTGGGGTGAAATGATTAAAAAAAAATGTTGTCATGTCAACGTGTGTCGAGGCAGAGCCTTGTTTGTCAACCAAGATCTTGTCGCTGGCTGTCATTTTTTTCTGTCTTTTTTTTTTCTGTTGAGCCTTTTTCATGGTTTATGTTCGGTTCCAAATCCTATCTGAGTTTTGTACCGAGCCCCGACTCTTTTCCAGTTCATTAGTTCACACGCACAGACGTCGTAGAAAGCACATCACGTGATTTGTTTTATTTCCTTAAATCATTTGGAACTCTACTTTCTGCAGAATTGTAAAAAAGATTTCGTATATACTGAACTAACAGTATAGCCCGGCGTTGCTGGAGTGTAATGAAAGCTTTAAAACTAATGCATGGTCCTGGAGCTCAGACTCTTTGGACGTTAGCACGAAAGACTAAAAAGTAATAGTTGTTTCCAGTTAAAGCGAAACCGTAGACTGAAAGAAAAATGAATGAATGTAAGTCAAATTTTGATTTCCTGGTATCGATATCAAATAAGTTTTTTTCGTCGTAAACTGAATTTTGAAGGCTAAATAAGTCCTCTGAGTAAATGGTATCATGGCTGAGACTAAGAACTACAATTATACCTACTTAGAGCCAAACCCGAAGCCAAAACTAAAATAAAAGCACTGAAAAAATGCATACATACAGGCAGATAAACACACACACACACACACAAATATCTTGCCTTTTATATATATATATATATATATATATATATATATATATATATATATATATATTATCAATTTTCTGCACTATTGCAAGAACTGCAACCTTGAAACTTCTGAATATCGTTTCTTATGTCTTTGTCTATGAGTGTATCAAATTTAATTAAAATCAGACCACTCCTTCTATAACCCGGTTTTTTCGATTATCGATTTCCGATATTTATCGGGTGTACCTCGACACAAAACCTAGCTAAGAACACTCGCAGACGCTTATAGTACAACTGTGTAAATTTTCAAGAAAATCGGTTCAGTCGTTTCGGAGTCTATAGGTAACGGACACACACACAGACAGACAAAGTTCCATTTAAATAAGTTTAGATTTCGTAAAATTTATTTGCAGATCTTTCTTGTTTGTGCTTCACTTGCTGCATGTAAAATATAGGAGATTTCTATTGCCGGCTAACTCACTTTAAACTTCGACCTTGTATCACAATCGGGAACGACGTAAGCCGAAAAAATATAATCCACTTTGAGAGAGTCAACTATTCAACTTTGTAGCCTCCCCCCACATGCGCAAATACACTCACAGTTTCCGTCTGACTTTATTCAGACTGTGACTCAATTTCCAGTCAGAAATTCCCATTTCATTTCATACCCTCTCCAAATAGAAACTTAATTTTTTTTCGTATTTTTTGTGAAAATAATTATATTGCTACTTTATTTGAAACCGCAACTTTGTCTTCTCGTTCTTTTTATTCGTGAATATTCTCGATTGTATGAATTTAATTCCAACCGTTTGCTTTTAATTAATTTTGACATAGCTGTATTTTTGTTGATGGATGATAATTTATTTGGAATTAAGCAGAAATTTTCAACTTCGCCACAAATTAATAAATTAATTAATTATTTCTTTAATTCATAAATTTAAACATATCGCATTTAAGTGGGTGTAAATTTCAAGACTTTCCTTTTTAGGTTTGTAGTAGAGGAGGATTCGTGTTTTCTAATTCGTGCTTGAGTTTGTGGACCCTTGAATGGGGGGAGGGAATTTGACCCCGTAAAAATACTCAACGGAAAGATGTAAAGGAAAAGAAAGCAAACAAAGTAAATCCCCAATTTTTATATTCTAGAAATATTTAAAGTAATTTGTATTTTTTTTTTATTTGGTTAGTCAAGTTTCTTATTCGATATATACTTGTTACTTTTTTTATTTGTATACTTATTATTATAGTTATTGATAATACTTGTTATTAGAATATATATATATATATATATACATACAATACGATACATTCAGAACTGAGTATTACATTAGTAGCGAGCATGAAGATCAAAACGATGTTAACAAAAATCTAAATATGAAATAGCTTTTTTATTTTAAAGCTTCAAAGAACATTTTATCAAAGAAAAAAAGGATATAAAGGTAAATTATATAATTCCAAAATATAAAACTCAAAATTATTTTGATAAAGTTGTAAGTATAATTATATAACATTCGAAAAAAATAGATGATCAAAAACATCAGAACGATCCATAAAATTTCCCCACACTCTGAAATATCCCCAATCGAGAGTTTGTCTTCATTACATAACTTGACTATCAGTTTTCTAAGTTCCAATGACATTACAGATTTTTTCGCCATGTTTACAATGCAAGAGCCAATAAAAAGCCGGTGTAATTTATTAAAATACCCGATTTTATAATCTTACCCTAAAAAAAATTTCAATAATGCAAAACAATTATTAAGTTTTAAATTAATCAGAAAAGAGTGTCTGAAGTCGTGTAAAAGGTTTCGTGTCTGTTTTTTTACTGCATTCAAAGTTTTCGTCAGTGTTAATTCGTCCTCTATTGGCTTTTAACCAAGCACGTGACACTTCAGAGAAATTTCTCTCAACAATCAAAGAAAGTTAAGAAGTATTTCAGACTATCTCTCTACGTCTAATTTTGAACGTATGCAAACATATATCCCTTCAGTGAACAACGAACTCTCTTGCCTTTGTTTTAAACATTTTTTTAATTTTGTTTTGTGCCAGATGATTTAATCTATTACATGAACATTTTCTCTTCATGACAAGTCGTTAAAACTACGGACTTTAAAAATGTCTTATTTATTTTCCTGAAACGATCTACGGACACTACTTCAAGTTTGTAAATTCGTGAATAAATCCTTATCTTGTTCTGTTAAAATTTACTTGTTTGTTTTCTTGTCATTGTCATCCTTCATTAATCTATTTGATGTGGGTAAATCAAGTGTTCATTTTAACGGATCTTGTCAAAATTAGCGAACATTACATTTTTTATAATCATATCGCCCCAAGCAAGGCATTTTACTGCCACTGTTTTGCAGGGGGTTACATAAGAGGAAAGTTATAAAAAACAGTGACAGGTTATACTGGCTGTCAGAAAGTGGGTAACAGAAGGATGACTGTGGTCATAAAGTGACGGATCAGTTTATATATTGATTGTAATGTAGAATTGATCTCCCACTTTATATACACATTATAATAATATAGAATTTTTTTTTATATCACCCCAAGCAAAGCATTTTACTGCCACTGTTTTGCAGGGGGTTACATAAGAGGAAAGTAATGAGAAACAGTGACAAGTTATAAGGAGTGTCAGGAAGTGAGTAAGAGAAGGATGAGAATACTGATGAGAGTGGAGTGGACAGAGAAAGGAGCATGAGAGAGAGGATGCAGGTTAGTGAGATTGGAGATGACTATTGACTTTACATTTAAATATATCATAAATGTCGAGTGATAGATAAAAAACGGACCGTAGATAGATAAATAGATATTTTTTTAATAATCATATCGTCCCAAGCAAGGCATTTTACTGCCACAGTTTTGCAGGGGGTGCTGTTATCGCCTACTTGAAAAATCAACGAGTAAGACCTTTGTGATTAAGAAATACTTTTATTCTAATTTTCAAGTAATATTTGTTTCAAATCAGGTTAATTTAACTTTAAATTTGATAATTTTTCAAAAGTAACGACTGAGAGATGTATATCTTATGTTTGCAAGATTTTTAAAACCGAGGATTAAATTTTGTTTCCAAATGTGTTGATCGCTCAAAAAAAAAAAAAAAAAAAAAATGGCCAAAATATGAAAATTTTAAAAAATATCTCAAAATTTTAGATTATAATGAATATAATTTCTGTTTGAAATACACCAGAGCATTTTGCTTAGCGGAAATAGTAAATTTAATCATTTAGCTTTCAATTAAGCTAAAATTAAAGTTTCAAGAAAATGATTTTATTTTGAAAATTTCAATTTAAACATAGGTATCGAAAATGGAGTGGACGTACCTATCTTACCACATTTTAATTCCCGTCTAATAAGTGATTTGTTCTTCATTCAACCAATCACTGGTAAGATATCCTACCCAAGTAATGGCTTCACATTCACAACCTCCGTGAACATAAATGTATCCATCTTGAGGGTTCCAGGTTATCTGAATTAATAAAGTAAAATCTGTATAAACTATTAATCTGTATTAAGCTACTTAATCTTAAAGTTACTTGTATCAAAAGGTTCAATGAACCTGTTTAATCTCATGTAAAGAATAGCGAAGCGAATCATCTTGTAAAGAATAACAAACCCTGCCGTTCGTGGTTCACTAATCTTGACAAGATCCACTTTAACTCCTAAGCCACACGCTACTATAAACTCTCTTCGTTAGAAGAAACTAAACTAGAAAAAAAAAAGTTTAGTAAATCACTCTTTATAAAAGTAAATGCATGAACAAAAGGTTAATAAACCTACGAGTTCAACAACTTAGTTATAATATATATATATATATATATATATATATATATATATATATATATTACATGGGAAAATGCGCAAATGAAAAGTTAATATTCCTAAAAATTATATTAAACCTGGAAAAGAACAGGACAAGTTAGATATTGCAGATGAATTGTTATTTTTCATGAAACACACACACACACACACACACACACACACACACACACACACACACACACACACACATAGTGTTGAGTTGTGGTAATGCTTACTGGCAAGATTGTTGTTTTTCAGTGGTTTACTGATAAAAGCGTATTTTAGCAAGCATGTTTTTTGTCGTAAAATGTTTTATATCGAGATAGAGAAAGAGCCTTAATAGGCTTAGTGCGGAGAAATTTGTCACTTAACTGAGCAGAGTCATACCGACATCGAAGTTTCATGAAGGCACCCTTATGATTTCCTCATTTGTCAGGGCTGAACTAAGACAGTTAAGTATCAAATTTTTCCACACTAATTATATATATATATATATATATATATATATATATATGCTGTAAGTTTGGCCCAACATCACATATCCTCCAACTAAAATACAATGCATCTAGAACACTTCAAAAATTTTTCGTGTTAGCTGGGAGACACCATAAAAATACCAGATAATTCATATCAGGACCAGTCAGTCAGTTAAGTGTTATAGGTGATACACGCATGAGCGATCATGTCTCGAAATATTTTCCCGCAGAAAGTTGCCATTACTTTCTGCGTTAGACTGATTGCCAACCAAGCCAAAAGAACCCAAACTGCCCTGCTATTTAATCCATAGCTGGAGAAAGAAGGGTATTTGCGCATAAGTGAATGCAAGTAGAATTCGAACTCGGCTCCTCGATTTCTCGTTCCGAGTTGATATCCACTACACCAAAACGCACACCGATTGGAGTAGATAGATCTATCTATCGCCCGGTTCACACTCCACCCACGTCTATTGAATAGGTTAAGAGGTTCATCCCTTGTTCCCTGTTTAGGATGTGGTTTCCGGCTTTCTCTTTTCAAATCTTCTCACTTTGTTTTTTCAATTGAAGTAGATAGATCTATCTATCGCCCGGTTCACACTCCACCCACGTCTATTGTTCCTTGTTTAGGATGTGGTTTCCGGCTTTCTCTTTTCCAATCTTTTCACTATTACGTAGCCCCCTGCACATCAGTGGCGTTACCGCCTTGCTCGGGGTGATACGATTAAAAAAAAAAAATCCGAAAATATTTCTAGAATAGACAAACTTTGTCTCTGCTTTATTTTCTTTCGGTTTTTCTTTGTGGAGGAATTAAAAAATTTTACAGGCCAAATTGTCACCTCTTGAACCTTTCACAAACCCTTACAAGAACGAAATTAAAAAATATATTTTGAGCTTTTCTAGTGACTAAAAAAATTACTTCACTAAAATTCAGAATTTAAAAAAAATAAACTGATGATCGCGGTGATAAATCACAAAGAAAACTTTTCAAGGTGCAAATTTAGTTTAATTCGAGTTGAAATCCAAATTACACCTTAGAATTCTTGACAATGAATTGCGGTCAGAAAAACAAAAGATAGCACCTTTTCCGGCCACTTTCCCGGCTTTTATTTACACATGGCAAATCAGTCAGTTAAGTGCCATACGTGATACACACTTGGGCGATCATGTCTTTTTTAATTGGAGTAGATAGTTTCTACTATCGCCCGGTCTCATACTCCACCCCCTTCTTTTGAATGAGTTTAGAGGTGATCACCTTGTTTCTTGTTTAGGAAGGGGTTCCCGGTTCATCCCCTTTCTCTGGTCTTGGTGTTAGTTCAGCTGGAAGCTCTTTGCAGTTACGTAGTATGGTGGCAACGTCTTTACATTCTGAGGGTACCGGGTTGGCAGTTTCCTGGTTGCTGCTTCCGACTGGTAATTAGGAGCC
Organism: Ascarosepion bandense; assembly: GCA_037127315.1. Taxonomy (NCBI): domain Eukaryota; kingdom Metazoa; phylum Mollusca; class Cephalopoda; order Sepiida; family Sepiidae; genus Ascarosepion; species Ascarosepion bandense. The sequence goes on along the minus strand of JBBBDQ010000127.1, from coordinate 888,511 downwards.
CGAACTCTTGCGTAGCGTCTTGAGAGGCTGCTCTGATCAACAGTTGAATAATACCGGGGTTCTTGTAGTGCCATATCGCGCATGGACGGGCGTCCCTGCATGAACGTTCGGTGGGCAACCCCGAGGCCACATTATGTTGTAGGCCGCGCCAGTTTCCATCCTTCACAAGTTGCAAATGATTGACCGACTGATTCTATTCTAAGACCACTCCTTAACTGAATTACTATGGAAAAAAGCAAACATAATAACAAAACTAAACCAGCTCATTTGAAAACGCCTAAACCTGTCTGCATCTCTTTCACTAACATACGCGGCATCCGCACCAACTTCCCCAGCGTAGATTCTTTCCTCCATAATAACTCACCTGATATATTAGCCCTATGTGAAACTAATCTTAACCCTTTTATCCCCTCATCTGAGTTCTGCGTTCCTGGCTACCTTCCCCTCTTCAGGAAGGACTCCAATGTTCATATGCATGGGCTTGGTGTCTATGTCAGCGAACACCTTCCTTTAGCTAGGGTGTCATCTTTTGAATCCCCAGATCATTCTTTCATGTGCTTCCGCCTCTCACTTCTCAGCTCGATTAGCTATCTCTTCTTTCTCTACCGCTCTCCTTCCTCCCCTGACTGTTCGTTACTTGACATCATTTCTGACAATATTGACAAAGCCATTTCTACCCATCCCTCTGCCCATGTATTCGTGTTTGGTGACTTTAACGCCCACCACACCAAGTGGCTGAAGAACGCTGTCACTGACGCTGCTGGTGTCCACACCATGAACTTTTCAATCACCCAATCCCTTACGCAAGTAGTGGACTTCCCCACGCGTTGCTCCGACAACCCTAACGGAAGGGACTCACTTCTAGACCTCTGCTTCACTTCCATCCCAGACTTTTGCACTACCAGACAACTCTGCCCACTTGGAAACTCTGACCACACTGTAGTGTCCGTCAATATTTCACTCCACTCCCGCCCGACCCATGAAACACAGACAAGTAGAATATCCTACTGCTATCAAAGAGCAGACTGGGATTCGTTCCGAGACTTCCTCTGTGACATCCCTTGGAACAACGTCTTTAGTCTTCCCATCGAAGAATGTGCATCCGAGGTCTCCTCCTGGGTTAAGGCTGGCATCGATGCCTTCATCCCTGCTAGGAAATTCCAGCTTCAATTTCATTCGTCTCCATGGTTCTCACCCGCTTGCTCGGCTGCCATTGCCCACCGGAATCATTTCTTCCGACTCTATCGTAACTATGCGTCGGAACAAAACAGGCGCCTTTTCACTTCAGCTCGTAATAAGTGTAAAAGGATACTTAACGAAGCTAAGATGTTGTTTGCTGCCAGAATGAAGCAACGCATAGCATGCTCTAAATTCGGCTCTAAAGACTACTGGCGACTCTGTAAAAGAGTACTTAACAAGAGCAAGTCCACAATACCCCCGCTAATCAACAAATTTGAGGTCCTCACCTCCCCAGCAGATAAGGCTGAATGTTTTGCCCGCAGATTCTCGAACAATTCGAGTCTGGACTCATCTGGAGTTTTTACACCCGACTTCTCACCTAGAACCGAGGCACAACTGAATGATGTCCACATTACACCTTCGCTTGTCTCTAAGATAATCTTAAAACTTGACCCTCACAAAGCGAGCGGTGGTGACGGAATCCCAACCATAGTCTTAAAGAAATGTGCCCCTGAACTCTCCTCTGTCCTTTCTAAGCTCTACAACGTCTGCCTATCTGCTTCCTGCTTTCCTGCCTGTTGGAAATCTTCCTCTATAGTTCCTATATTTAAAAACACTGGAGAACCCTCTGACCCTGCAAATTACCGCCCTATCAGCCTTCTTCCGATCTTTGGCAAAGTGTTCGAAGCCATTATCAACGCCGAGGTGGTTCAGCATCTCACAGCACACAGGCTCCTCTCGGACAAGCAATATGGTTTCCGCTTAACCAGGTCTACTGCTGATATGCTAACGACCATCACCGAGTACATATACCAGGCACTCGACAGGAATGGCGAAGCTCGAACCGCTGCATTGGATATATCTAAGGCGTTCGACAGAGTTTGGCATGCTGGCCTTCTATGTAAACTGCGGAGCTATGGTATAACTGGACATTTGTTTGAACTAATCCAGTCATTCCTCTCTAACCGCACAATGAAAGTGGTATTAAACGGACATGCCTCTCAGAACTACCATACAAACGCAGGTGTCCCCCAAGGCTTCATCTTAGGTCCTACACTCTTCCTGATATATATTAATGATCTCCCTGATTCCATAAGAACCCAAATAGGTTTGTACGCCGATGACACCACAGTTTACTCTCGCCTCCAACAAAAATCTGGTGTAGGCGTCAAAGCTAAACTCGCAGCCGAGATTGAAAAAGACCTCCAATCCATATTGGACTGGGGTAAGAAATGGCTAGTAAATTTTAATGCTTCTAAAACGAAGCTACTGTCAATTAACCATCATCGACAATCTCACCTATCTCCCATTAGCATGGACCAGGCTTGCCTCCCAGAGAGTAAAACACTACGCCTCCTTGGTCTCACACTTTCAGCGGACCTCAAATGGAATGACTATATCGAATCCATTGCTAAATCCGCTGCTATGAAAGTCGGTTCTCTGTGTAGGGCCCGGAAGTTTTTTCCGTCTAAATCTATCCTGCACATTTACAAATCTACCATCCGCCCGTGCATTGAATACTGCTGCCATATCTGGTCGGGTGCCCCTGCTGTTCTCCTCGGGCTTCTCGATAAGGTTCAGAGGAGGGTCTGTAATGTGATAGATACCGACTTGGCAGACCGCCTGCAGTCTCTCTCCCACCGGCGAGACGTGGCTTCCCTGTGTCTCTTCTATAAATACTTTCACGGCTTCTGCTCCGATGAACTTAGATCACTAGTGCCCCCTAAATACGAATTTGCACGAGATACTAGATTAGCAACTAGATCCCACCCTTTTACAGTGAAACCGATAAAATGCAGCCGTAACTTCTACTCCAACAGTTTCTTTCCTCGCACTTCCCGACTGTGGAATTCTCTTCCAAACGATTGCTTCCCCGACGGCTACAATCTCCAGGAGTTTAAATGTAAGGTCAATACACACCTCCTAACACACTAACCTGCTCCCATTCTATCAAGCACTCTTCCCATCTGCCCGACCCTCATCCTCGCTATCCTTACTCATCTGTCACCTTTCTCCTGACATTCCCTATGTCTATCCACTCCTTCTCTTTACCTTCCCCTATGTAGCCCCATGCGCAATAGCGACAGTGGAATGCCTTGCTTGGGGTGAGATGATTAAAAAAAAAAAAAAATGACTGACTGGGCAGAAGATTATCCCGCAGTAGGTTGCCATTGCTTTCTGCGGTAGACTGGTTGCCGGACAAGGCTATAGAACCCAATCTGTCCTGTTATTTGAGTCATAGCTCGAGGGGGAAGAGATGTATTATATTATTAAGTAGTAATTAGTGGGGGATCAGTTTATTACTACATAACAATATAAAACAGGTCCTCCACTTTATGCTCAGTAGACACCTTAATCATGTTTCCAACTATGATATTCAGTCAGTCAGTTAAGTACCATACGTGATACATGCTTGGGCGATCATGTCTCGAAAGAGACATGACTGACTGGGCAGAAGATCATCCCGCAGTATGTTGCCATTGCTTTCTGCGGAAGACTGGTTGCCGACGAAGGCTATAGAACCCAATCTGTCCTGTTATTTAACCCATAACTGGAGGGAAGAGACGGATTAATACCTTTCCCAAGGGTATTTGCGCGTAAGTGAATGCAATGAATTCAACTGGAATTCGAACTCGGTTCCCCGATTTCTCGTTCCGAGCGCTATCCATTGCGCCACAACGCACATCCCTTTCGTATAAGACAATATGCAAAATCATTATTTCCATCAACCATCAGTGATACTCTCCCTTACCTGGCTTCAATTGGAGTAGTTTCAAAATAATATTAAGCCTCATAGAGGCCAATCCCTAGGCAGTGCCTCTTGGGATGAATTTGGGGTCATTACTCGTCGCCTGAATGGTCCCCAAAAAGAGGTAATTACCGAGAGGCTTGAGAAAATTTCCAATGTGTTGCCATTTAAAACCAATCTGTATCCTATAGGATACAAATCCTGTATCATCCAACAGTTAAATAAAATACACAAAGTAAAATTGCACACTCTCAAAATCAGATTCAAACCACTAAAAACATTTTGTAAAAACCCAGCCCAAGGCAAATTTCACAAGTCAGTGTGAATAGTAAAATTCTGGATCCTGATTAGATAGAAAATCTAAAATCGAGATATGACGTTAGTCAATTTTTTTTTTTTTCACACCTAAAGGAGAAAAGGCCCGCTGGAGCCGATCACATGACAAATCCACAACTTAAACGACATCTCTTGACCGGTCAAATACAGTCAGAATGAGAACGGTATCTGATAGCGTCTCCCAATGTAAGGAAGAAACTTCAAGCTGACCCGGTCACGTCTCGCTTTTACTGCCAATTTCCTTTTCTTCATTTTTACTCCACGACGCCAAAGAAAACATCAAATACAACAACAACAACAACAACAACAACAACAACAAGAGGATATTCTAAGTACATTTTCTTTATTTGTTTCACCTTCTTTCTCACCCTGTCGCCAACCTACCACAAAAGGGAAAGGAACATAAGACTTTACATTCTGCTACTATCAAACATGAACTCTAAACTTATGTGGGACATTTTAAATACTTACATTTCTCTTTGAGCAATTTTAATTACATGCATTTTCTCAATGAACATTTTTCTTCTCACAAATATGTTATAGTGTTCAGTTAACAAAATTTCACTTATGTTTTTCTTCTTACAATTTTGTTATTCGGTTAATAAATCTTTACTTTCATGCACAAACGAAACATTTTAAACTTCCTTATTTGAACATCCAACCTTCGACCTTTTGATATTTAAATTGTGCAGACTTCGGACGTGTTTGTTACAAGGCCAATTTACCAAGCATCACCGAGGCCCCTACAATCCCATTCGGTTGACGTGATCGCGCCGAAAAATACCCATCCTAGTAATCGGCTCAGTAACTTTACAAAAGACAATACGGCATTTACTTTAACCGATTTTTGACTTTCGAATTTCCTATTATGAGTTCATTAAACTTTTTCTTCAATAAAAATACAAGGTTGCATCGTCAATCAGTCGGTTCGGGCAGATCTGACAGTAAATAATGAAGTTCTCAACTTTCTTCATGTTGCAGACGAGATATGACTGCTAAACTTATGACTCTTTTCAAATATCTATTTCATACATGGTCAGTTTTTCCTACTACTGGCTACACTTTTCCACATATATATATATATATATATATATATATATATATGATGAGTAGCTAGTCTACCACATCTTAACAAATCTTTATTATACATTATACTATTTCCATATTCGTGCTTCATGACTTTAAAACGACTTTGTTGTATGGTACCAGATATTGGATAGACTTCATAGAGCCTGTCTTAGATATAGCTATTTAGATAAAAAAAACATTTTTAAAAAAACGGCTAGAGAGAAATAAATGAACGGATTTATTTTGTTCAAAGAAAACACGCGGACGTAGTTTAGAAATCTTTTACAAGCATTCTCTCAGACTCTGAAACAAACAAGTCTAGCAATTATTATAAAAGTAGGTACCTCTAATAATTCGATGAAAAAACCGCATGGTATGAAGAAAAAAGATTTCCGTCAAAATGTTCATGCTATTATTAAGAGGAAAGATCAAAGTAGTTTTTCATTATTTTTTTAAATCTTTAATCCTTTCTAACGCGTTCGAAAATCTTTCTTTTTTTTTTCGTCAGCGGGTAACCAAATTGTTACCAGAGTTTACGATGGATAACGTAAGCAACTCGTTTTTTTCCAATGAAAAACATTAATTTGAAAATTCTTGCAAAAATCAAATAACTGTCCGATTTTAATGAAACTTTCAGAACTGATATATAAACTAGTAGTTTAGCCCGGTTTCACTAGGATAGTTTAAGGAATAATAAGAATAAAAAAACATATGATGAATTTACATAGCAAATAGTTACACGGCGTCCACCCTCATCGCTTTTATAGATATATATAACAATGCGGATGTGCGTTGTACAGTGGTACAGTGGATATCGGCTCGGAACGAGAAACCGGGGAGCCGAGTTCAAATTCCAGCTGAACCATTGTATTCACTTACGCGCAAATACCCTTGGGAAAGGTATTAATCCGTCTCTTCCTTCCAGTTATGAGTTAAATAACAGGACAGATTGGGTTCTCTAGCCTTCGTCGGCAACCAGTCTACCGCAGAAAGCAATGGCAACCTACTGCGGGATAATCTTCTGCCCAGTCAGTCATGTCTCTTTCGAGACATGGTCGCCCAAGCGTGTATCACTTAACTGACTGATAACAATGTAGAATGTCTCTACTGGATTGTGGTGGCAGAGGGAGGAGCAACATATATAGATATAGATAATATAAAGTGGGGTGATCGATTCTATATTATAATCAATACATAAACTGATCCCTTACTTTGTGAGGTGATAACATATATTATTCTACCCTTAATTTTGGCTTTCTGTAAAATTTCAAGGTGTTGTTAGCGTTCTAAAATTTTGATCAACATCTGAGCGCAATTCCCATCGAGCTAGACCGCAAAATGCAGACGCTAAGTCGAATCTATCAAACAAACAAATACCTACACAACGTCCACTCTTGTCACTTTTATAGATATAGGCTAGCAGGTTAGACTGGTTTCACTCGGGGAACTTAAGGATTAATAAGAATAAAAAACATAGGATGAATTTACATAGCAAATGCTTACACAATGTCCACCCAAGTCACTTTTATAGATATAGACTAGCAACTTAGCTCGGTTTCACTCGGGGAATTTAAGAATTAATAACAATAAAAAACATAGGATGAATTTACATAGCAAATACTTACACAACGTCCATCCCCGTTACTTTTATACAAAAACTGATCCCTGATTTTCTTTAGTGGTGATATATATTTTTCTACCCCTAATTCTGGCTTTCTGAAAATTCTCAAGTTTTCGTTAGAGTTCTAAAATTTTAATCTACATCTGAGCGCGACTCCCGTCGAGCTAGACCGCAAAATGCAGACGCTAAGTCGATTCTATCAAACAAACAAATACTTACACAACGTCCACCCTCGTCGCTTTTATAGATATAGATGAATTAATTCATTTTTAAAATCATTATTTTTATAACATTTTGGTAAAACTACTTTTATTTATTTATTTTTTTTTACATTTGTTACACCCCTCCATGTAAATTCATGAAATTTCAAGAAATTAAATTAAATTAAATTAAATTAAATTAAATCAAAAGTTTATTTCATTAGTTTACCACAGAATTCTTTGGGAAATATAAATCATTTATTTTATTTATGTTTTTTATTTTTTTATTCTTTCAAACAGTTGGCCGTTTTTCTGAAAATCTGCTCCGAATAGTAAAATAAAAAATTCGATAAAACTACGATATTATTCAAAATATTTTTTTTTAATCATATCACCCCGAGCAAGGCGGTAACGCCACTGATGCGCAGGGGGCTACACAAGAGTGAAAAGATTGGAAAAGAGAAAGCCAGAAACCACATCCTAAACAGGGAACAAGGTATGAGCCTCTTCACCTGTTCAATAGACGTGGGTAGAGTGTGAACCGGGCGATAGTTTAGTCTATCTACTCCAATTGGAAAAAAAAATGAAAAGAAAAGAGTGAAAAGATTGAAAAAGAGAAAGCCGGAAACCACACCCTAAACAGGGAACAAGGGATGAGCCTCTTCACCTGTTCAATAGACGTGGGTAGAGTGTGAACCGGGCGATAGTTTTAGTCTATCTACTCCAATTGAGAAAAAGAAAAGAAAAGAGTGAAAAGATTGAAAAAGAGAAAGCCAGAAACCACATCCTAAACAGGGAACAAGGAATGAGCCTCTTCACCTGTTCAATAGACGTGGGTGGAGTGTGAACCGGGCGATAGTTTAGTCTATCTACTCCAATTGGAAAAAAAAATGAAAAGAAAAGAGTGAAAAGATTGAAAAAGAGAAAGCCGGAAACTACACCCTAAACAGGGAACAAGGGATGAGCCTCTACTCCTGTTCAATAGACGTGGGTGAAGTGTGAACCGGGCGAGGTTATTATTGTGGATACTCTTCCTGATCTTCATAAATGATCTTCCAGACGTGATCAAGTTCCAAGTACGACTCTTGACTTTCAAGAAGAAATAAGAATTCAAGTTTGATTGGATCAACAGAAATCCACATCCCAATTTCAATTAAAACAAAAATGAAAATTAAATTTTCGAATAGGCTATATTGCCAGTTCAAGCAAAATATTTTGTCACTAAATATAAATAGTGTTTTAGAACTATGAATTTATTATTTTTGAGGTCAGCTCGGTAAATATGTAAGCTGCATAACTAGGACTTGGACAACATGGATTCTTTAGTCTGTAACTTGTCTTCAGTCGGTGCATCTGAAGTGTATTGGCAAGAGAACCATCCCCAAGCGAAAGTTTTGAATTTGCTGAGACTATTATGACTGAAATGATTAAAATAGTTAGAGAGAGACTTTTGTTTCTTTTAATAATTGATGAAGAATTCATCAATTATTACTCTCAATTAACCATCATCGACAATCTTACCTACCTCCCATTAGCATGGACCAGGCTTGCCTCCCAGAGAGTAAAACACTACGCCTCCTTGGTCTCACACTTTCAGCGGACCTCAAATGAAATGACTATATCGAATCCATTGCTCAATCCGCTGCTATGAAAGTCGGTTCTCTGTGTAGGGCCCGGAAGTTTTTTCCGTCTAAATCTATCCTGATGGTAGCTTTATAAATGTTTATAAAGCTACCATCCGCCCGTGCATTGAATACTGCTGCCATATCTGGTCGGGTGCCCCTGCTGTTCTCCTCGGGCTTCTCGATAAGGTTCAGAGGAGGGTCTGTAATGTGATAGATACCGACTTGGCAGACCGCCTGCAGTCTCTCTCCCACCGGCGCAACGTGTCTTCCCTGTGTCTCTTCTATAAATACTTTCACGGCTTCTGCTCCGATGAACTTAGATCACTAGTGCCCCCTAAATACGAATTTGAACGAGATACTAGATTAGCAACTAGATCCCACCCTTTTACAGTGAAACCGATAAAATGCAGCCGTAACTTCTACTCCAACAGTTTCTTTCCTCGCACTTCCCGACTGTGGAATTCTCTTCCAAACGATTGCTTCCCCGACGGCTACAATCTCCAGGAGTTTAAATGTAAGGTCAATAGACACCTCCTAACACACTAACCTGCTCCCATTCTATCAAACACTCTTCCCATCTGCCCAACCCTCATCCTCGCTATCCTTACTCATCTGTCATCTTCCTCCTGACATTCCCTATGTCTAACCACTCCTTCTCTTTACCTTCCCCTATGTAGCCCCATGCGCAATAGTGGCAGTGGAATGCCTTGCTTGGGGTGAGATGATTAAAAAAAAAAAAAAAAAAGAAATGATTTTAAGTAGTGTTTTAAAAATTGGTGGAAAAAAATTTAAATTGTCTTAACAATTAATGGTAAAAAAAAAAATTCCTTGGTAAATTTATATTATATATATAAATAAGTTATTCATCGAGTTCTTTTTATTAGACCTCAACAGAATGCACCCTTTCTTCCTATATTTGAGACTACATCAGAAGTGCGCATTCACTACCAGAAATTGAAACCCAGACAGTTACGTTATTAAGCGAACGCCATACCAACTGCTCAACGGGCCCCCGGTGACGAAGAAGTAACGGATTAAACTTGATATAGCGCTGCTCATTCACATATTCCGTGGTGGAACTCTGTTGAGCTCCTTTTACCCATAGGACTTAATCCCACAACCACGACTACTATCACCAAGCCGCTCACACTTGAGCAATATAAGCTGGTTCAAGCAACGATATACAGACGAGAAATTGTAGGAGGATTTGAAATAATTAAGTAATTCATCGAGTTTTTTTTCTGTATATCGTTGCTTGTACATCGGCTTGTTACTTTTTCTCAGTTTGCAAGTCGCTCCCTTTTTCTGTTGGTCCGAATACATTTTCACACAGGCTCGCGAAACTTTATCTTGGTCTTTTCTTCAGTACGGAGCCAATCTTTTTTTCTATTGATCAAAATTAGATTTTCGCGCTGGCTCTTTGAAAACAGTGAAGAAAAGAGAGTCATTTTTAATCTGTATTCACCAAAAACATATCCTTTATAGTAAGAAAAAAACTTCTTGTTTGTTCTTTTAATCATTTCACCCCAAGCAAGGCAGTTTTACTGCCATTGCTGCGCAGGGGAAAGTGATGAGAAAGATGGGTAGGTTATAGGGGTTGTCAGGAGGAGGGTAATAGAAGGATGAGAATACTGGTGTGATGGGGATGAAGTGGATGGAGAAAAGAGCTTGAGAGAAAGGAAGCGAGTTAGTGAAATAGGAGATGACTATTGATCTTACATATAAATTATTGGAGATTGTAGCTGTCGGGAAGCAAGTATACGGAAGGGAATTCCATAGGCGGGAAGTGCGAGAAAAGAAGCTGTTAGAGTAGAAATTGCAAGTTACATTTTATCGGTTTCACTGTGTCCAAACGTAGAATTTTTCCGTGGCACGCTGTATCTCTTCTAGCATTTTCTTCCCTCTGACAGACCATTTTCTTCCCTCTGACAGACCATTTTCTTCCCTCTGACAGACCATTTTTGCTTGCGGATAATTGACAGTAGTTGTCCTGGGATCCTATGACTTTAGTCCTTAATTGTTTTTTTTTATAGTTTTCATTCGTGGCTTATTCGCAATATCAAGCTCTTTTGCCATCTTCCTCGTGCTTCTTTGTCGATTTATCTTAGCCTCTTCTTGACTATTTATTTGAACCCTCTAGGGCCATTCGTATCATATTTGATACAGTATTTCCCTATAAGGAAACATTTGGTATTTCCCTATAAGGAAACTTTTGGTATTCATTGATTGAGCAGTCAGTACTGCTTTCATTTGAAATTTATAAAATATTTCTCTTAAAATTTTTCCAGGAAAATATTTCTTTCAAGGCTTGTTTTCATACTGTATCAAATATGATACGAATGGCCCTAGAGGGTTAATAAATATGTTTCAATTTATGTTTGAATCTCCGTTATTTACCTTGAGCTCCTTGATAAAATTCAAAGAAGAATCAGCAATATTATTGGTTCTGATTTGGCGGCTCGGCTTCAGTCAATCCCCCACCGCCGTAAGGTTAAACTTTCTGTGTCTTTTCTTTTAATAATTTCATGGTAATTATTCGGATGAACTTTACACTACGGCGCCTAGACTTTTTCAGTTCAAGCGCTCGACTGAGGCCGAGATTTTAGCATTTCTTTTCCTCGCATTTTTCGCTCATGGAACTCTCTTCCAACTCCATGCTTTCCACCCATCTGCAAATGCAGATTCAAATGCAAAGTCAATCACTATCTACTGTCCTACTCTTTTCTCTTCCCGTTCATTATTTATGTTTCTGTTCTTAATTCTTCCACACCCTGTAACCCCACTTGTGTCTTAGTGGCTTTACTGCCTTGATACCGATTTTTAAAAAAATGGGTAATTTATATATATATATATATATTTTATCTGAAGTTCCTGGGACACGCAATGAGTAAGGAGGGCTTGGAGAATCTGATACTAAGTAAGCCTTTACCTCAAGTTTGTAATTAGGTGCTGTAAAAACATCAATACATACTTTACTATTCATATATAAGGACGTATATGTCTTTTTAAAATCATTTTTTACATATATATTGATAAAAAAAAACGGAAAGGAAACTACACGACCTCCTACAGAAGGTAGCTGAAGAGAATGTCAAAAAGTCCCTGGGACATGCAATGAGGAAGAAGGGCTTGGAGAATCTGATACTAACAGGCCAGATAGAGGGGAAAAGAGACAGGGGAAAGCAACGGATAACATATTTGAAGGTCCTAATCAAGTGGATGACGGAATGAGGATTGGATGGTGTAACAGGAGAAGGCGTGTCACCAGGGATAGGGAAACGTGGAAAGCCATGATCGCCTACGTCCTGAAGGGACAGAGCACATGGAAGAAGAAGAATTTACATTATTCGAACTATTGTCCTCATTTTTGTTGCCATTTGTACGACGTTTCGGCCGTTGTACGCCCCGGCCTTCTTCAGATGCTAGGAATTTCGAACCGAACCCTTTATTACAATCACTCGGGTATATGAACTCCATTCCTTGCCTAGTGCCTCTAATCCTCTAAGTTACTTGTTCACCACTGCTGTAGCCTGGTATTGAACTCAGAACTCTTTAGGTCAAGTCACAGGAAGTAATCAACGTCTATATCTACTGGGCCATGGAGATTGTCTTTAAGGACAAGAATAACTGAATTTTTGCGACTTATAAACCTAATTCCCGGTAACTCCTTTTTTACCAGAGTTCATATTACAATTTTTTTATGTTAATAATTTTCTCTAGTATTTTTTATTTATTTATAACATACCCGGCAAGAACGAAAACAACAACATATCTCAAGCTTTAGGGTAGTTTTTTTTCTACCAGCCTGTCGTCTTCTTAATTTCAAACAAATAACGTGAACACACACACACACACACACACACACACACACACACACACACACACACACACACTAAATAGATAAATGTTTTCTTTCTTTTTTTCTGTAGACATAAAAATATTTTTTTCTTTCTCTTCTTTTGTAAGCTATGTTCAATTCTTTTTAAAAATATACAAACATTATAATTAGTGGGTACGTCAAACTACTAACAATAACGTTTCTATTAACAAGAAATACTGTCGGATAAAAAATTCTTTCATAAATATTTATTTCTTTTAAACTTCTAAGACTCAACCCCTTCATCACAATTCTTAAACAAACGCACCAGTTAAAAAATAACACCTCCTGCTACAAACTGGTGACCAACATGAACCACGCCCATTAAAAATGGTAGCATACTAATTCACTATAAATATATTGCAGTCTTCAGATGTTTACTTCGTTATCTTTCAATCTTTCACTCATTGTTTTTTGAAATCCACTTAGCTAGCCTATCTCGTTGTCTCTCTTCCTCTCTTTTTTTATTACTGCAACTGTTTTTCAGGGGGTTACATAGGAGGAAAGTTATGAGAAAGAGTGACAGTTTATAGGGGGTGTCAGGAAGTGGGTAAGAGAAGGATGAGAATACTGACGAGAGTAGAGTGGACGGAGAAAGGAGCATGAGAGAGAGGATGAAGATTAGTGAGATAGGAGATGACTAGTGACTTTACATTTAAATTCTTGGAGATTGTAGCTGACGGGAAAACAAGTAAATGGTAGAAAATTTCATAGGCGTGAAGTGCGAAAAAAGAAGCTGATGGAGTAGAATTTGCGTTTAGAATTTATTGGTTTCACAGTAAAAGGGTGGGACCTAGTTGCTAATCTTGTTGCTTGAGTAAATTTTTATATAGGGGACACCAGTGGGCTAAGTTTATCGGAGTAGAAGCTGTGAAAGTATTTGTAGAAGAGACACAGGGAAGCCACATTGCGTCGGTGAGAAAGTGACTCTATCTCTGTGTCTCTCTTTCGTCTACACCTCTTTCTCTTCTCTACATATAGGTTTCCCCAACTACATTATGAGCAACTAACTCAAATTCAAGTTTACAGAGATGATAGTGTGGCGGATAAGAAATTAAGAATTGAAAGCATTTTGGAAAAACCCAACTAAAACATACAAAGTAAAATTGCACACCAGCAAAAGTGGATTCAAACTAAAAACATTTTGGAAAAACACAAACCATGGCAAATTTCACAAGTCAGTGTGAAAAGCAAATTCTGGATCCTGATTGGATACGAAATAGAAAAATGAACGGTGACGTCAGTCAAACGTTTTTCACACCTAAAGAAGAAAGTGCCCCTGGAGCCGGTCACATGACTAGATTTAATTACTTAAGAACATTCTGCAGTCTCAGATGGGAGCAGCGAGACGAAATTACTAAAATGTAACGGGAGAACTTCAACCGACCCGGACATAAGGTCGCATCGCACGTTGTCCTCCTCCTTCTTTCTCGTGTGCTAATTTTTTTTACTTCTTCTTCTCCATCCAAAGACATTCCTACCAAACAAACACATGCATACGTACGCATATACTCTTTCAACAATTACTACTACGAACATTTTCTACAACTCTTGATACCCTTAAGTTTCCCATTGAACTTTAACTGCTACCTATTCTTGTTATCCTTTTCATTAATACATTTCTATTTTAACATGAAAAATGTATATTTTAAATTTACACTATTCCCCACAATTCCACACACACCAAACTGCAGACAACCAACTTCCTTGTAAACTGTAGGGAGTTTGGTTACGTATGACACGAGGCCGAATTAAAGAAAATTAACCATCTCCCAGCAGCTTCACTGGTGACCCCCATGCAAACTGGACATAAAGGGGGGACCTGTTTTCTATTGTTATGAAGCAATAAACTGATCCCCTACTAATTACTACTTAATAATATAATACATTTCTTTCCCCTCTAGCTATGAGTAAAATAACAGGACACATTGGATTCTATAGTCTTGGTCGGCAACCAGTCTACCGCAGAAAGCAATGACAACCTACTGCGGGATAATCTTCGGCCCAGTCAGTGATGTCTCTTTCGAGACATGATCGCCCAAGTGCGTATCATGTATGGCACTTAACTGACTGACTGAATATAATAGTTGGAATAATGATTAAGGCTTCTACTGGTCATAAAGTGGGGGATCATTTTATTACATAATAACAATAGGAAACCGATCCCCCACTAATTACTACATAATAATATAATACATTTCTTTCCCCTCTAGCTATGAGTCAAATAGCATAACAGATTGGGTTCTATAGCCTTGGTCGGCAACCAGTCTACCACAGAAAGCAATGACAACCTACTGCGGGATAATCTTCGGCCCAGTCAGTGATGTCTCTTTCGAGACATGATCGTCCAAGTGCGTATCATGTATGGCACTTAACTGACTGATTCTTCCGCAAATATACACAAACCTTCTGATGATAATTCTGATAAATCTGGATAAAACTTGTAAGCTGCAGGGAGTTTGTTTATGTATGACACAAGGCCGAATCAAATAACATTAACCAGCTCCCTACGTCTTCAATACCAATGATCTTAATATATAAGTAATATATTACATCGAAATGCATGACAATTACAAACAAGACGAACTCACTTTAAAAAATATTATAAAAAATGCATTAAGCCAGTCAAGCAAACTAAAAATATTTTTCATTCAAAGAAAACGCGCAAGAAATGACTGAACAGTATTAACTAAAAATAAGATCTAGACGAGATATCCCACGACATGTGCAATGGAACGGGAACAGTCTACCTGCGTAAATTTAATAAAGTGTTCAATTCAGAATTTCCTGTAGGTTACCCAGATCGATATACACCTGAAGAAGACCGGGGGGTAAAACGGCCGAAACGTTGTGATAACAACAGCAAAGATGAGGACAAAGATGGTTATTGAAAATAACATCAGCGGTGCAACTAACCTAAGCAGTGAATTGAAAAAAAAAAAGGACGCTGAATTTTGAGATACACAGCGACCCGTAAAGAATCCGGAATAACTGTAATTGGGTATCAACCAATAGTGTCAATAGAAACCAAAAAGGAAAATAAAAATCCTTATGCCAACACTAAGTTCAGTTGCAGATCTGGTGTGAACAGTTTAGCAAGTAACGTACTACCAAAAAAAAAAAAAAAAAAAAAGAGTCAGAAATCCAACCTTTCACCCGCAACAGCGAAAACGCACTTTCGTTCATCAAGCTCAAAAATTTGTTCTTTCTCTCTCAAAGCTTAAAAAATCGTTCTTCTAGTAAGCAAAATCAACGGCCTTTATTTACCGAGCGATTTTTTCTGATTGGCCACGTCAGACAGGGAGAAAAGAACATTAGCATAGCTTCTCTGATACTTATAGCAGTTCTTTTCGTTTTTTGTGGTAACAATTTTCTGTAATTTTTCTTCGACAGATCACGCACAAAATACGAACTCTTTTTCGAGGTAGGTGGTTTTCTCTTTCATTACAATAACACATAAACTTAAATACTGTTTATCGGAAACAAACATGCGACTGGATCAAGTTTACCTCAACAATACGTCAATTCACTCTTTTCAATTACAGTTCTGCAAGGATGCAACAACTTCTGAAAGTTTATCACAAATGACAATGATTTGGTAATTCCTTCCATTCAACAAACTGACAATCCCTCTACTACGTCGACTTATTAAACTCCGAAAGGATCAACAAATTTTGACAGCACTTCGTGAACCTCCCTAACACATTATACCAAGAGTTCCCAATATTTTTTGTCATCGTCCACTTTCACGTGGAAAAGGTTTCAATCGCCAACCTGTGCAGTAAATATGCAAAAGCATATGAAAATTGTTTGTCAAATTTTTTTACTGGTTCATAAACTTTATGATATAGTAAAAAATACCAATGGTAAATAACAGATAAAACTGTTTCATGCGGCTACTACAGCTACGAGAAGAAATGAAACCGAATTGACCATTTGTCTCATCAGTAGGGTTAGACATACGATTGCTTTTACCCAGGATCGAAACCCGACCGAATTTGCGTCAGTCGGCGATTCTACCTCTGCAGAAGGAGGCAGACTTTTAGCGTGTGATGTATCATGCGCCAGTAGCTAGAATACTCGAATTCATTACTGAATGAGCGATGCGTAGATGCCAGAGTAGCTACTGTTTTTCAAAGTCTACCATTCTTCCTGAGTGCTTAATCAGGGTGTGAGAGCGTATCTAAACTTATTTATAAATGGAACTTTGTGTGTGTGTGTGTGTGTGTGTGTGTGTGTGTGTTCGTGTTCGTTACCTATAAACTCTAAAACGGCTGAACCGATTTTCTTGAAAATGTACACAGTTGTACTATAAGCGTCCGCGAGTGTTCTTAGCTAGGTTTTGTGTCGAGGTACCCCGATAAATATCGAAAATCGATAATCGAAAAAATAGGGTTATAGAAGGAGTGGTCTGATTTTAATTAAATTTGATACACTCATAGACAAAGACATAAGAAACGATATTCAGAAGTTTCAAGGTTGCAGTTCTTACAATAGTGCCGAAAATTTGATATCGATACCAGGAAATCAAAATTTGACTTACATCCATTCATTTTTCTATCAGTCTACTATTGTTTTTTAGTGTTTCGTGCCAACATCCAAAGAGTCTGAGCTCCAGGACCATGGATTAGTTTTAAAGCTTTCATTACACCCAAGCAATGCTGGGCTATACTGCTAGTCTATAATGAAAGACAGTTGAATGGCAGACATCTCTTACAGATCGATGGATTAGTTTTAAAGCTTTCATTACACCCGAGCAACGCCGGGATGCTGCTAGTGTATATATATATATATATATATATATATATATATATATATAGTCTTTAATTGTGATAATGTTTAGCGCCAAGGTTGTTGTTCTTTTCAACGGTTTTACTGATAAAATGTATTTTGGCAGGCAGGTTTTTATCATAAAATGCTCGATATCGAGGTAGAGATAGAGCATTGATAAGCTCAAACATTTTGTCATTATAACTGAGCAGGTTCTTGCAGACTTCGAAGTTTCATGGGGACACGGTTTTGATGTTCTCACTCGTCAGGGCTAGTTTGCTGTTTTCGGTATTTTTCTGCTTATATGGAGCATAGTGAGATTTTTGTGGGAGTGGTCTTCTTTGTGATTGGTTGATTTTTCTTTTTCTTTTTGTTTTTTTTTTCTTTTTGTTTTATTGTGAAGGTGTTCGGTTTATTTTCATTTTTAGTGCTTGTTGTCTTTTTCTTTTTTCTTTTTTTTTTAATGTAACGGTGTTTTGCGCGTAAATAAAATATATACAAATACCCAATCACGACAAAAAACAGAAAATAATGCAAAAACCACCAAACAAAAAAGCCTACATAAAGCCCACAAATACAAATATACACAAAAACACCCGACGATGACCCAGAAAAATAAACCATCACGCGGCAAAACATGCCCACAGATTAAGAAAAAGGTCAAACCAACAAAAGAGGTCAATATAACAAAAGAGCCCAGCCCTGTGTAAAGAAATTAAACAAACACCGACTCACGCGTACACCAAAAAATACAAACAATAAAATAAAATACAGATAAATCAAACACATGCACAACAAAAATAAAAATGAAAAATAAACAAATTAAAAAGAGAAATCAACCAATCACAGACAAGACTACTCCCACAAAAATTACAAAAGCGATGGACCGGATGTTAGCGCTTTCACGAGCAAAAAGCAAATGACCAAAAGTCGTCACTGCGCCGCCGGCTCTGCACAGATGTTCCGGTTGAAAACTAAAATTAATTAAATATTAAATTTCCAGTTCGCGAGCCTACGCGAATTTTATTTATCAGCCAATGAGAAGCCCAGAACCAAATACAAGTGTAAAATCCCAAATGAGCTGCTGTGATCCAAAAAGAAGATATAAAAACTACTTACTGACCTAAGAAACGAATACAACAAAGACATTCCTTACTTGCACGCTCCCAAATTCCTAAGCATTAATTCTCTTTCAGCATTTTATTGCCATGAACATTTTAACCTCCGTTGGACCTATACATCATGTATTACTTCAATTGTAAAAACATTAATTGATATGTGTTTTATATAAAATGTTATCTTTCAACTCAATTTGCTTTTCTTGGTTTATAACCGTTCTTTATGACTTATAGGGAGCTATCTACAACAAGGGTAACCTACAAGCGTATACAACTACCCTTCACTAGAACAGATACTCTCACTAGAAACAGGAAAAGAATGGATAAGCAACCCACTATAACCTAACAACAAACTAGCCTTGATGAGTGAGACATCATAACAGTGTTCTTACGAAGCTTCAAAGTCGGCACGAATCTACAGTGAGAAATTTTGCATGCGTGCGTGTGCGCGCGCGTGTGTTTGCGTGCGTACGTGTGTGCGTGTAATTTAGTTTAAGGGTTAACATTGTAAGTGTGGAAAAAAGATAAACGATTTTTGTTCATAAATATAAAATGTAATATAGAATATACGTTACTTGCAACGAATAAAGATTCAGCGTATATGTTTTGTTGTTCTTCCCTTATCTGATCTGTATCCGAAAAAAATTATTTCTTCTTAAGAACTATTTTAATGTTAATGAACCTTCTCAAAGCTACCGAAAATTCTAAAATATTCATTGTCTGCAATGATACTTGCATCCGGGAATGCGACGCAGTTAGCATGTGATTAAATACATTTTAATACTTAAAATCCTATATCGCTCACCAAAATTCCCAATCTAAAAACAATTAGAACTAAAAATATTCATTGTCTACAATGATACTTGTATCCGGGAATGCGACGCAGTTAGCATGTGATTAAATACATTTTAATACTTAAAATCCTATATCGCTCACCAAAATTCCCAATCTAAAAACAATTAGAACTAAAAATATTCATTGTCTACAATGATACTTGTATCCGGGAATGCGACGCAGTTAGCATGTGATTAAATACATTTTAATACTTAAAATCCTATATCGCTCACCAAAATTCCCAATCAAAAAACAATTAGAACTAAAAATATTCATTGTCTGCAATGATACTTGTATCCGGGAATGCGACGCAGTTAGCATGTGATTAAATACATTTTAATACTTAAAATCATATATCGCTCACCAAAATTCCCAATCTAAAAACAATTAGAACTAAAAATATTCATTGTCTGCAATGATACTTGTATCCGGGAATGCGACGCAGTTAGCATGTGATTAAATACATTTTAATACTTAAAATCCTATATCGCTCACCAAAATTCCCAATCTAAAAACTATTAGAACTAAAAAGGCAACGCAATACAATATTTATTATTTACCAATTTATAAAGAAATAAATGTGAAAACATTTTATTGATAAATTAGTAAACTGCAGGAATTTTTGTTTCTTGAAAAAATCCTGCCGTGAACAAAGGGAAAAGATAAAAAAATTTAATATAAAACAAAAGGTTTCAATTAAAGAAAAAAAAAACAATATTTTATTAATAACAGAGAGGAATAGTGTGCTGACTGCAAAACTAGTCTGTTTGCAAAGGCTATAGTTTATATTATAAACTATATAGCCTTGGTATCACAAAAAAATTAAAAGTCCTTCGCAAATACCTTGCAAGTCCTGAGGCCTTATGGTGGAGGTACCGGTATGAGCTTGGATAATTGTCGTTCAGTATCAGAAGGAATAGTAGCAGCAGTCACTTATGGACAGCTATAATTTAGGCCTCGTGGAGAGAGAAATAAAGTTCTGTAAGCAATAAATTATGGTCACCATAAAATATAAAAGAGAAGGGTTTAGCTCAAATACTTTTATACATAAAGGCACAAAAATAACAAATATAATGTCTCTTGATTTTACAGTCCGTTCTTAAACATGTTCATTTGAAAGAAAGGAAAGAAATAATCTTATAAAAGGAATTAAAGTGTCTCTTAAGTTTTTGCCGTGCTGGTCCCAGAAGATGAAAAAGAAGGTCAATGGGTTGGTAGGTGTAATTCGATATCTTCTTTGGTGAATAAAACAGTGACAGCAATTAAGGATTGGTGGCGCAAAGGAGTTGATGGGAAAGGCATAGCGATATTGACTGTCGGTATACTTCAAAGCTTTCTGGCAAGAAGTCGAATTCGTCGTTCTTTTAACTGTCCCCAAGGGGCTCCGAATGGGTGTGCTGAAAGGATTCGTTGGGCCTTTTGATTGGTGGAAATTGCTTTTTATATTCTTTTTATTTTTTGGTTTTCCACCGGAACTTATGCGTCGAGCCCAGGTGTTCAAAGACCAGTTTTGGTCATTTGCTATCTGGAACTCTGAGGGCAAACATTCAACCCCTCGCTTGCTCGGTATCAACACAGCCTCTCTTCTTTTTCTTTTTTTTCCTTTTTTTTTTTTCAAAGAAATCTTCTCCCTTCCTTTCTTTCCTGTGAAGGGAGAGAACTTAAGGGAGAGTTACTTACCTCTCGCCGCTGAATTAGCGACTTTCTTTTTCTTTTTTCTTTTTTTTTTCTTTCAATGTCCGATGTTCAAAAGTTCCTTCTTCCTCTTTTTCACAAGCTGGAAAAAAATCTCTCCTTTTATAGCTTTTTTTTTTTTCAACCCTCGTGGGTTATTGGCTGACCTGGGAAACTTTGTTCTTCTTTAGTAGAAATAAAACTTTCTTTCTTCCTCTGGAAGAAGTTGTATCCAATAATATTTCTTCTCTGTATGTCCGAAGGGGTCCCCTTTTTTTTTTCTTTAGCAAGATACACAAGCTCGCAAGCAAATTCAGACTTCCTTTAACGTCTTTTGTCTGACGGAGGTAAAACTTTCTGGACTTCTATGGTCAGCGAAAAGCAAAAAACTGATGGTTCCCGCTCTTTCATATTCTGTCAAAAGGGAGTTAACCAATCAGAGGTGAGCTATGCGACACGTTGTACAGCATATGCATTTCAACTTCCCAACGGCCCCAGCGAGAAAAGGAGAGAAAGAAAAATCAAAGAAACGAAAGGACGAATAAAATGTCCACAAAACATTAACTAAATTATTAAAATATGTGAACCAATCATAAGGAAATCCTTATTATTTGCTAATTTAAAGTTCGAATCAATTGACAGTTATTAGCTAACCATTCCAATAAATGATATTAGATAAAGTAGTATAAATAAACAATTTAATAAATAAACAATGTTTATTATTTTTGTTGTCAATTCTCAAGAACAAAGAAAATGTATAATCTCATTTTCATATGTTTAGGATTCATTAGTTTTAATTATCGTTTTAGTAGAAAACAATAAATATTACCGAAGTGTGAAGGTTGTTAAAAAAGGTCTCATGGGGAAAAGTTCTGTTTTATTGCAGTTACGTTGTTCCATATAATCACTCCTTTTCATTACTTCCCTTGTTCACACATATGCTCATTTGCAAATAAGATTTTTTCCAGTTAAAAATTATAATTAAAATAGCTATCGTATATTTCGGAGACGTGAAAAAGTCGCAAAAAAAAAAAAAAGAAAAAAAGAAAAAAAAAGGGATTAACAAATAAAAAGACGGCAGGCACCAAGGAAAACCCAACAAAATTAAATATAGATATTTGCATACGTGAGAAAACCGTTGGACGTAATAGGAGACAGTGTATAAGATGAGAACTTCCAGCCAAACTCTTGTTGAGATTCGTCTACCATTGTTTTAGTTGCTAATCGTGTGTCGGAATTCCAAACATCTGACAACAACACATCTTTTAAATGAGTCTTGGGCATGACGGTAAACTGCATCCGGCAGTAAGGCCTTTGATTTGGAGGTTGTGGGGAGCATGAAACCACCTCTTAATTACTGTTTTTTTTCCCAGGTTCACTTTGACCCAAAGTGGTATCACCTGTTAGGGTCCCAGCTATGGACAAATAGTTAACCCTTGTTTAAAGTGTCAAAACACTATGAAAGTATAAAAAGACTTTTATGAAATATGTACATAAAATTTTTTAAAGAAAAATATTACCAATAAAAACACGTTTCTTGAAGGAAAAATGTTACCAACAAAAATACGTTTTTGGAGGAACTAATGCTTCGGCATTAAATGACCCAAAATGGGTTGATATGTCATAAAAAAAAACAAAAACAAAAACAAACATGTTTTAAATGAAACATAAGAAACGTTATTCTTTAAAGGAAAAGTAGAAGCAGAATGCCAGTTGAAATAATATTTATATATTCTTTTCAGAAATATACAATGACAATAAAATATTCAGTTTTCCTTGCAATAAAGTTTGCTTTATAAAATAATTAAGTGTTTGTAGTTCGGTGTGAAATGTGTGGACATACTTCATGGCGGTCATCCTAATGTGTTTGCAAGGTCGTAGACAAAGACTTAGTATGCAGCTGCTAGTTATTCCTTTCTACTGTTTGCATGAACAAAGCCTACTGGCTGTCATCTATTCCTTTGTGTGCGTGTATGTGGGTGCATATGTGTGTACGCACGTGTAGATCAAACTGGTTTCCCAAATTGGATTGAGCCTCGAGAAACAGTAAGCTTCTATTTTTATATCTGTCAGGGAGATCCGAAATCTAATTTCACATAGAAGTGTGAACCTTTTGAATACAAGGTTTTCATTAATTAGAAAATAATCTTACACTAGCTCGCAAAAATCTTTTTCTCGATTTTGCAGGAGTTGTGAAAGGAGTTATTCATATTTTCTAAATGGTTTTTAAAATACCACTCAGTGGGTCTACAACTACGTCTACCAAGTATTTTGGTGGCATTTGCCCTTGTAGTGATTGCTTATCAAACAAAACTTTGATGGGAATTTATGGGTGAAAAAAATATAAATTTATATGATTTAATTCCTATAGTCTGTTAGTTCAAATATATAAATTTCAGTTTATACATCCTGAAAACAAATACGAGATTTTACAACAGGTTGTAGTCAGTTAATTCTAACATGCTAGCTTGAATAGACAAATCTATGAAACTTTCTTCGTTTTCGCTACCAAAAACAAAACAAAAAAAAACCAAAAACGAAGCGGTTATAAATCAAAAGACCCACCGCGAATAGAAATTTTATGGAACTTTTTTAATCAATACACTTGTATTTCTTTTTCTCTTATAAATTGGGAGTAATTATATTTGTGCAATATTAAGTTTCTCCATATAAGATTTTCCTGTCCATTTCAAATAATAAAGCAGTTCTTTCCTGAGTTTCTTTGAAACATTTTTTATGGCTACTTGAGCTTTGACTTTTTCCATAACCCCTTCTCCCCATGTTGCTGATACCCATGAATTTATTCACCTGGAATTGCTCATTTTAGTTAATAGGTGAGTCAACTTAATTATGAAAGTATTATATAGACTAAACTAAACTATCGCCCGGTTCACACTCCACCCACGTCTATTAAACAGGTAAAGAGGCTCATCCCTTGTTCCTTGTTTAGGATGTGGTTTCCGGCTTTCTCTTTTCCAATCTTTTCACTCTTTTCTTTTTTTTCAATTGGAGTAGATAGACTAAACTATCGCCCGGTTCACACTCCACGCACGTCTATTGAACAGATGAAGAGGCTCATCCCTTGTTTCTTGTTTAGGGTGTGGTCTCTGGCTTTCTCTTTTCCAATCTTTTCACTCTTTTCTTTTTTTTTTTCAATTGGAGTAGATAGACTAAACTATCGCCCGGTTCACACTCCACCCACGTCTATTGAACAGATGAAGAGGCTCATCCCTTGTTTCTTGTTTAGGGTGTGGTCTCTGGCTTTCTCTTTTCCAATCTTTTTACTCCTACGTAACCCCCTGTGCTTCAGTGGCGTTACCGCCTTGCTCGGGGTGATACGATTAAAAAAAAAAAAAGAAGTTTACTATGAAAATATATATACACACACAAAATCAACTTAAAACTAAAACGGAAATAACTTAGAGTTTTCGAATTTTGTAGCAATCATTTGAATGTATTTACTATACTAATGTCTATGATTACTGTAGAATGTGGGGATTACCTCCACATAATCTGCCAAGACGCTCACTAGGTGGCACTGTTTCAGGACTTTAAAAGAATGGGTATAATTCTTTTTCTCTATATCTAATGTATCAAAGTAAAAAAAAAAAAAAACAAAAAAAAAACGTTGGATTGCGGCCTGTGAACATCACGGTGAAAAATAGTTCGTGTACGTTCACCGAAGTTAAGCAACATCGAAACTAATAAGTACCAAGATGAGTGAGCGCTTGGAAATACCAGGTTCTATAAGCATGGGTGTGCGAGTAGTGTAATGGATAAGAGCTCAGAATTGATAATCGGAGAACCGAGTTCCAATTCCAGTTGAGTTTGCTATATTCACTTACGCGCAAATACCCTTGGAAAAGGCAGGAATCCACTTCTCCCTGCGCAGGTATGGGTTAATTAGTAAGACTTGTATTACAAAACCATTATAGCTAAAAAAAACAAAATCGTACAAAATATTTAGATTTTGGCATTGGATAAACCATAGCGGTTGATATGTCGCTAAAGAAAAACAACCAACCAATACGAACGTTATCCTCTCTGGGGAAATCCTCCACCGGTCGGGTACCTACTCGATTTAAGTCACTTTCTTCTTCTTCTTCTTCTTCTTCTTCTTCTTCTTCTTCTTCTTTGTGCTTTGTCCCTTCTGGACATAGGCGATCATGGCTTTTCTCATCTCCCTATCCCTGGTGGCTCTTAGCACGCTTTCTCTTGTAACCTCTCGCAACCCCCGTTCTATCATCCACCTGCTTATGCCCTTCAAATATGTTATCCGCTGCTTTCCTTTTACTCTTTTTCCCTCTATCTGGCTTGTTAGTATCAAGTTCTCCAAGCCCTCCTTCCTCATTGCATGTCCCAAGAACTTCAGTCGTCTCTTCCTGATGCTCAATATTAATTTCCTTTTCGTTTCCATTCTTTCCAACACCTCATCATTGTTCACATACTCGGCCCATGATATCCGTAGCATCCTTCTGTAGAACCACGTTTCAGTTGCTTGAAGTTTTTCCTTCATCTTTGTTGATATTGTCCAGCATTCAATGCCATCTTGAAGGACGGACATCACGTAGCAATCCAGTAGTCTCTTCTTTGTTTCTAGCAAAATTTTCCTGTCTCTTAATACTCTACTCAGCTTCTGGATTGCATCCTTGTGCTTTTGGATCTCAGGAATATGAATGTATAGAAACTGCTGTGACCACAAAGTGAGGTGTCAGTTTATATATTGATTGTAATATGGCATTGATCCCCCACTTTATATCGCGTATGCTTCTGTAGAACCACATTTCAGTTGCTTCAAGTTTTTCCTTCATCTTTGATGATATTGTCCAGCATTCACTGCCATATTGAAGAAGTGACATCACATAGCAATCTATCACTCACATCTTTGTTTCTAGTGAAATTTTCCTGTGTCTTAATACTTTACTTAGATTCTGAAACGCAGTCTTCGCCACGCCAATTCGCCTTCAGATCTCTGTGTCACACTTTCCATCTTCTGTTAGAACCAGGTATTTAAATTTTTGTACCTGATTGATTTTAATATCCCCCACCTGTATTTGGCATTTTGAGTTGCTCTTTTTGCTGATGACCATACATTTGGCTTTCTTTCAGTTTATTTATAGTCCTTTTTTGTCACTCTCTTCAGATACCTTCTGTAGGAGGTCGTGTAGTTTCCTTTCCGTGTCTGCAATCCAGCATCTAGGGTCCTCAACATATTCTCGCTGTAGAAGTCAAATAGATCCGGTGAAAAGACACATCCTTGTCTTACGCCCCTTTCTAAGTCACTTGTACATACACTTTTAAGAGAGAGAAAAAGCCCATAATGTTTTTCTTCCTTTTGGTGATCTGTATGTAAACTAGTACATTTTCTCTTTTGATAATCATTTTATTTAGGTATCTCCCAAGATTCGCCCAGAAATGAGCATGCCATGATGAAAAAAAAAAATACTTAAGAGGAACAAAGTTTTATTACCAAAGACTTTGTTATTATTAAAAGGAAAGACCAAAAAGTTTTCGATTATTAAATTATATTTTTTAGAACCTTCTGATCTGGTTTATTTTATTTTGCTACATATCAACCTCAAATGCGTTATTTAAAGTCGACAATATTTTTAGGATAGCTTCGTATGAACAGAATATGTATTCTTTGTGGGAAATCAGTTTGTAGATCAGGTTTCATGGGCGTATTTTTGTAAAGAGGGTTTTTGTCGAGAGTCAAATGTATTGCTGATAATATTGTTTTTTTTTTATGCATTGCTGGCATTTTTATTATAAGAATCTATTTTTTTTAAATAATTTCATAGTATTTTAATACCAGTTTAGGCGTTAACTATATGCCCATAGCTGAAACCCTAACAGGTGCTACCACTGCGGATTCAGGGTGAACTTGGGAATGATAGTAATTAAAAGTGGTTTCACGCTCCTCGAAGCCTCTCGATAATAGGCCTTGTGGTCGTTTGTAGTTTATTGTCATACGCAGGATGCTGGAACACTGGGTTATTTTTTTATTTATTTTTTTGCGTCAAATGTTGACTTTTTAGTAACTCCAGTAAGCAAAATACACTGGTGTATTTTAAACCGAAATTATATTGATTAGAATCAAAACATTTTCTGATTAAAAAAAAAATTCAATTTTTCTGCCATTTTTGATTAATCAACGTATTTCGTAAACAGTAGCCAAATTTCGGTTTTAAAAATCACGCAAAAAATAAAACATACCTTGTTGACACGTTATTTAAGTAATTTTTTAAAAAGTTATCTTAATTTGATTTCAAACAAATAGTACCTGCTTACTGTCTGAAATGAACTGTAAAAGTTTTTCTTAACTACGTTAGTCCTCTTATATCGGAGGTGACGAATGATTTTAATGACAGCTGGAATCTGTCAAAAAAAAAAGTATGATGGCCACACTTCAGTCAGAATGAATGCGGTTTTCTGTGATTTTCCATTAAAGGGAAATAATCCAAAACGCTTGTTAACTTTTAAAATCAATATAATCCTTATGGAAACTTGTTATGACCCCTGTGAAACATCGTACTTAATAAAAATGAACATATTTGCACACAAATTTTATTTTTAATTATTTTAAAAATATGGCTGCAGAACAATTTTTCTTAAACTTTTCCATTTTCGATAGGTAATATAATCATCAATTCTTTAAAAAAATATCTAACCGCAACAATTCTTTAAAGATTTTAAAAATATTTTAAAACTTTATAAATTATTATAATAGCAAAAAAAAAAAAAAAAAAAAAAAAATAGAATTCTTTTAAAATTTCATTAGCAATCGAATTTTTTTTCTTCAGACTATAATGTCCTTAATTTTTATTATTTATTCAAACAATTAAGAGCTTATTAAATTAAATAATATTAGAGTTTTATTGAATTTCTTTATCTTACTCTTCGGAGTAGATTTTCGGATACTGTTCCAAAATTTAAAATAAAACAAAAAATAGATGATTTATATTCCCCAATGAGTCCTGCTTTTAACTAATAATATTATAGTTTGCAACCAATTAAAATTTATTAAAATTTCATGGATTTACATGGAGAGGGAGAGGGGTAACAGAGGTAAAAAAAAAAAACTTATTATTACCAAGATTTTAAAAAAATAATATTTCAAAAATAATTTCATTGATTTGTGAATGAGTACTAAAACTTTCATTAAAATCTGACAATTATTTGATTTTTGCGAGAATTTCCAAATTAATGTGTTTGTCACCGGAAAAAAGTGGGTGATGTAATCATTACGTTTTCCATTGTAAACAGTCTTTAACGTTTTCGTTACCCGCTAACTCAAATTAAAATAAAATTTTCTGTCAAAATGTCGAAGATGTTAGAAGGGTTTAAATTTTTTTTTAATAAATAAAAATTAGTTTGATCTTTCTTCTTTTATAATATTATTAAATATTATAAACATTTTGATGGAAAAAGTTCGTTTTTATTAAGTTTTGAACCTTTTTATTCAAACTATGCTGTTTTTTTTTTTGTTTTTTGTTTTTTTTTTTGTCGATTTAATGGAAGTACCTAAAAAGCTTCAAGAAAATTTTCTCATTTTGAAAATGCATTTGAGAACTTACGTGTAGATTTTCTTTTCCTTTTTGGAAGTACCTAATTTTATTCTTTAAAAAATATCTCCACCTGTCGAAATGTATTCCTTTTGAAAATGTTTATTCTTCTCGAATTCTCAGCCCCAACCTTGTCCTTGTTCTATACAAATCTGTAGATTGGTAGTCTGTTGTATATCAATAAACAACAAACACGTCTGTATATAAAAATATATCAAGTGATATTTTTATTAATGACGATGAACCGAGTAGCCTAGGGAACAGAGAGTGAGAGAGCGCGCCTCTAAGGGGTTGACGGGTTGACGGGGGGGGGGTCGTCTGTTGCTCCTCTGGTCTGGTCTGGCTCTCTCGTCTGCCTCTGTCTCTCTGCTCTGTGCCTTGAAATCCGTGCGTCGAGGTCTTTTATAATCTCCAAACCGGTACTTCCGGATTTTGCCTCGCCCACGCACGCCCACGTAATTCTCAGAGACACCTGTTCTGTTTGCCTCTTGTAGCCATTTCCGCTACTGCCGGAAATAAGGTCAAACAAACATCCGTTCCTTTCAACGACCGGAAACGCCCCCGCTTGCTCAGCTTCCTCGGGTGGGGCGGGATTGTTATATTACAGGTAGTGTATGTGAAATAATAATAACTTCCTGTAAATTCGGATGAGGAAGAAGAAAAGAATTTCGCGAGCCTTTTTTAATGTTAGATTTTTGCCCTTCACAGAAGTTAAATGGTGAGCTGCCGAAGAAAAAGAAATCCACGAGCCTATGTGAAAGTGTCTTTCGGCCAATGAAAACCTTACTCCTCAGAAAAACTAGCCGGTAGGTCAAGAAGGAAAAAAAAAAACTAGCGAACTTACGCGAAGTTCCTATTGATATAAAATGAAGGTGTGGGGGCGTGCTCGATTAATCTATAATTCTACAGATTACATGCAGGGTTACTTGGATAATTTTCTCTTTCTGGAAATCTGCCTGGCACAATGCCACTTCCAAATGGATTTTCCAACCAAATCCCTACAACCCACCATTTATATTTTATGAATATCAAAATTCTGGGATTGAACAAGACAGAAGATGAAATAAATTCGACAACGCATTCATTTTGGAACAAAACAATGTACTAACATATAATTTAATTAACAAATACGTACAATAAGTGTGTTTGTTGAATAGTACGCGAAATTGTCGCGCGTGAATTGCCTCCCATTGACTGTATGAAAATAATTGTTACAAATTTTAGAATATGCTGGATTGTTCATTCTTGTTGAAGTGTACAAGCAGTGTTAAGAAAAATATATAGTTCTGTTAAGAGGAATTGTTCATGCATGAAAGTTCTGATAAAGTATTCTTAGTACTAAGTGTACTGAAATTGGACTTTGAAGAGAAGAGTGAGTTGGGCGTTATGAATCTTCGTGTTTTTGCCATGTTTTTGACCTGATGAATGTCTTGCTGCAACGGTATTTAGTCACCTTCCCACTTAAGGCGAAATGTGACACAAGGTCTTTTTAATGTGGGTCTTCCTGGCAATATAGCCCGGCCAAAAATATCTGTCTATCTTTCCGCAGTCGTGATTCTACCCTTCAGCAGAACCACGACTGGGTTAGTGCTCTCTGCCCGAAAGCAGAGAGAGCTCTCCACCCGAAGACAGAGAGCTGACAGTGTTGTCATAGTAGCAGAGGCAAATGCCAACTGCCACAATCCACGGCAAAATGTTTATATAGTGGTTTAAACAACCTAACAAATTGGCGGTAAAAAAGATTGCTTACTTACCTTTGCTTTGGTTGGCTATATCGGACCAATCAACGAACAGCTTACATTTATTAAACATACATAATGAACTTGGTGCTTGTGCAATTATATGTGTGCATAAGTGATCGAGTTTTCTCCTCGAATGTCTGGCGGCCCTGCGGGCCATTCCACGGTCCAGTGACCTTTCACGGCCTAGGAGAGTCTTCTATCGTGGGTTAGTGGAGGGCGTCGCAAAGGATTCATTACGTGATGTGCTGCGCTTGTCGGAGGACGAGTTTCGCTCGTTCTGGTCTTGGGCGCCAGGGAGTGATTATCTCAACAACTCTGAGTTTTCGCTCACCTGGCGATTAGCTCGGAATCGCTTGCCTCTCAATGACAAGGCCTTCAGATGGGGCCTGGCGGATTTGCCAGATTGCGAACGCTGCAACCTTGGCTTGGAAGAAACGGCCTACCATTGTTCGCGGGTTCGCCTTCTATGGGACCGGGTCGGCGAGTTGACTGCTTGTATCGCGTCGCGAGAGCTTGTGCTCATTGATCGTGCATTCGTCTGTGATAATGTGTCGCCCCCGTTTTCTGGGATGAAGCGTATGGTGTTTCTGTCGCTGCTAGCCACGGCTCGAATGGTGATTTGAACGACGCGAATGGAGGAAATCTTGCGAGGTCAGCGTCTTTCACATCAGGATCTGATCTGTTATTTTGAGAATCAGCTCAAAATAAAGATTAGAACTGATTGGAAACGTTTGACTTCGACAGACTTCAGTAAAAGGTGGGTAAATGTGGCGAGCCTCGTTCGCTTGAACGGGGCTAATCTTGATTTTCTCTTTTAGATCTACTGGTTACATCGGGGTGGATTCCTGTGGAACCCTCCCCTGGTTAAGCTAGTTCTCTTTTTGTGTACCTAGTTAAAGTGAATGAATGTGTTCCTGGCCTGTACCCGGCTTTCTCTTTTGTTATGACCCATGTCGAGATTCCCAACCTCCCCAGTTTGTTTTGGTCTCCTTTTATCTCTGCTGGTTCAGCCTTTTATTGTCCCATTCCGCTAATTTTTACCCCACTCCCCACGCCCTTAGCGAGTGTGCTTCTTGATTTCGCCGTCTGGCGGAATACAGCAGCCACTCTTTTTTCTGGGATGGACGGTTCTTACTAACATTGATTATTATTTTAGTTCAAGAATTTGTTGTATTTTTAGTTTATTTTTGGGTTCATTCCCCTCCCATCATTTCATTTTTCATTAAATATTTTATAATATTGTACTTGCATTATCTTGTACATTTATTTTATATTGTACATAAATACATTTTTATTGTCATGGGTTATTCTCCCTATTTTTAGGTGCCCCTTGTTAGTTTGTGGCATTGTGGTGTATGAAGGATTGGGAGTAGATGGATGGGTTCTTTTGGTGACTCTGCAAATTGTAACGAGTGAATGGGTCGTGATAGTGTTTAGCTAGGTATAGGATAGTTAAGCGAGAACCAACCTCTCCCCCTCCCCTTTTAGGCCTTGTGTCATAATTTTTGTATTTTATGCAAAAATAAATACAGTGTGCATAAGTGTGTGTTTGTGTAGTTCCACAAAGAGAAAAATTAAATTAATCAGAGAAGAATGTTTGGTGGCACGTGAAAGGTTTCGTTCCAGTTCCTTGCGACCAGCATTGAATTACTCACCAGTGTAAAGTTCCTCGCCAGTAATTAGCCTCTAACTAGCACGTGGTCTTTCAAAATATTTTCTCTCAACAATCCGAGAAAGCTAAGTACTTCAAACGTTTTTCTTATACTTATGCCAATCATATATCCTTTGAGTGTGTAACGAACTCTCTTACCCTTGTTTTAAATATGTTTTTAATATTGTTTTGTGTTAGATCATTTAATATGTTGTATGAACATTTCCTCTTCGTCACAATATGTTAAAACTATGGATTTTAAGAATTCTGATTTATTTGCCTGGCAGTAATTCAAGCGTGAATAAATTCCTTATTTTCTTTTGTTAAAATTACTCGTGTGTTTCCTCATCATTAAAATCCTTTATTAGTTTTCTTGGTGTGGGTGAATCAACTGACATTATAAAATATTTAATTACACTTAAAAATAGGTACCTCTCTGGTGATACCGGATGTTCGCACTTTCACGAACAAAAAACAAATGACCAAAAGTCGTCGGTGCGCAAATGTTCCGGTTGAAAAATAAAAATGAATTAAATGTTAAATTTCCAGTTCGCGAGCCTATGCGAATTTTATTTATCAGCCAATGGGAAGCCCAGAATCAAATACAAGTGTAAAATCCCAAGTGATCTGCTGTGATCCAAAAAGAAGATATAAAAAGCGGATACAGAAAGCATCTACAGGCAGACCGACTCGAGGAGAAGAGTGTAATCAATATCCCCTTGATCTAAGTCAAGCTACTACGCTCGCCTCCCTTACTTCTTTCCTTCTTCATGCCTCAAAAACTACTTACTGACCTAAGGAGCGACTACATCAAAGTCATTCCTTACTTACACGCTCCCAAATTCCTAAGCATTAATTCTCTTTCAGCATTTTATTGCCATGAACATTTTAACCTCCGTTGGACCTATACTTCAAGTTATTACTCTAATTGTAAAAACATTAATTGAGATGTGTATATATAAAATGTTAATTTTCAACTCAAATTGCTTTTCTTGATTTGTAATCATTTTATGACTCATAGTGGGCTATCTACAACAAGGCCAAATTCCGTTAACCGGCAACAGTATAAGACTACCCTTCACTAGAACGGACTCCCACTAACAGAAAAAGAAAAGATAAGAAGCCCCTATATCTCCACTAAATCGCTAAAACACGGCATAGTATGAAGAAGAAAAAAGCCTCAAATTTAATAAAAGCGAACTTTTCCTATGAAAATGTTTATATTATTATTAAGACGAAAAATCAAATTAATTTTTAATTATTTTAAAAAAAGTTTTTAATCACTTCTAGCACATTCGAAATTTTGGTAAATTTTTTTTTTTCAATCATATCACCCCAAGCAAGGCGAAAACGCCACTGATGCGCAGGGGGCTACGTAAGAGTGAAAAGATTGGAAAAGAGAAAAACCGGCAACCACATCCTAAACAGGAAACAAACGATGAGCCTCTTCACCTGTTCAATAGACGTGGGTGGAGTGTGAACCGGGCGATAGTTTAGCCTATCTACTCCAATTGAAAAAAAAATAAATAAAATAAAAAAAAGAGTGAAAAGATTGGAAAAGAAAAAACCACAACCTAAACAGGAAACAAGGGATGAACCTCTTCACCTGTTCAATTTTTGATTTTAGTTAGCGGGTAAGTAAATCGTTACGAGAGTTTACAACGGAAAACTTAATATTACGTAACTCAATTTTTTTTTCCGGTGACAAA
This sequence comes from Ascarosepion bandense, assembly GCA_037127315.1. Classification (NCBI taxonomy): domain Eukaryota; kingdom Metazoa; phylum Mollusca; class Cephalopoda; order Sepiida; family Sepiidae; genus Ascarosepion; species Ascarosepion bandense. Next base: position 854,793 of record JBBBDQ010000127.1, on the reverse strand, counting down.
CACATTAATTTGAAAGTTGTTGCAATTGTCGGATTTTAATGAAACTTTCAAGACTTATTCACAAATGAAGAAATTATTTTTGAAATGATTATTTTTTTTAAATTTTGGTAAAATATTTTTTTCACCTCTGTTACACTCCTTCACGTGAATTCATGAAATTTTAAGAAATTAAATTTTGTTGGAAAAATTGGTTAAATGCCGGATTCATTAGGGAATGTAAATCATCTATTTTTTTTTTTTTTTTTTGAAAAATTTTGCCTTTTATTTCCGAAAATCTGCTCCGAATACTAAAATAAAAAATGTAATATAACTATGACATCATTTAATTTGATAAGCTTTTAATTGATTGAATAAACGATATAAATTAAGGACATTATAGTCTGAAGGACATTATAGTTTTTTCGATTAATCGATTAATAATGATATTTTAAAAGAATTGTTTACATTTTTTTTTTATAACAATTTATAAAGTTTCAAAAATATTTTTTAAATACTTCAAAGATAATTTGGGGTTTAGTTTAAAAACTTATTAAGCGAAGATTATATTTACTGTTATGTCGACAATCTTCGTCGCCACTGTTATGTCGTGAGTAAGAATAAATAACTCAACAACAGGAATAGGTTAATTGTTGTATTGCGTGAAAATAGTATTTACAAAGGTTATTAGTATCCAATACAAGAATAAGGGTTAATCGTCTCAACCGTCGTAAGACGTAGTATGAGCAATGGGTACTTCCGGGTCGTCACCGGAAGTCTACGACTGACTTGTCGATTGGCTGCTCGGCACACTCTATTTATTTTGTAATATATACAAAATTATGGCACAAGGCCTAAAAGGGGAGGGGGAGAGGTTGGTTCTCGCTTAACTATCCTATACCTAGCTAAACACTATCACGACCCATTCATTCGTTACAATTTGCTCAGTCACCAAAAGAAGCTATCCATCTACTCCCAATCCTTCATACACCACAATGCCACAAACTAACAAGGGGCACCTAAAAATAGGGAGAATAACCCATGACAATAAAAATGTATTTATGTACAATATAATATATACAATAATATGTACAATATAATATAAAATATTTAATGAAAAATGAAATGATGGGAGGGGAATGAACCCAAAAATAAACTAAAAATACAACAAATTTTTGAACTAAAATAATAATCAATGTTAGTAAGAACCGTCCATCCCAGAAAAAAAGAGTGGCCACTGTATTCCGCCCAAAGGCGAAATCAAGAAGCACACTCGCTAAGGGCGTGGGTAGGGGGGTAAAAATTAGCGGAATGGGACAATAAAAGGCTGAACCAGCCGAGATAAAAGGAGACCAAAACAAACTGGGGAGGTTGGGAATCTCGACATGGATCATAACAAAAGAGAAAGCCGGGTACAGGCCAGGAACACATTCATTCACTTTAACTGGGTACACAAAAAGAGAACTAGCTTAACCAGGGGAGGGTTCCACAGGAATCCACCCTGATGTAACCAGCAGATCTAAAAGAGAAAATCAAGACTAGCCCCGTTCAAGCGAACCAGACTTGCTACATATACCCACCTTTTGCTGAAGTCTGTCGAAGTCAAACGTTTCCAATCAGTTCTAATCTTTATTTTGAGCTGATGCGCAAAATAAAGGATCAGATCCTGATGTGAAAGACGCTGACCTCGCAAGACTTCCTCCATTCGCGTCGTCCAAATCACCATTCGAGCCGTGGCTAGCAGCGACAGAAACACCATACGCTTCATCCCAGAGAACGCGGGCGACACATTGTCGCAGGCGAATGCACGATCAATGAGCACAAGCACTCGCGGCGCGATACGAGCAGTCAACTCGCCGACCCGGTCCCATAGAGGGCGAACCCGCGAACAATGGTAGAAGGCGTGCGAAGCCGTTTCTTCCAAGCCAAGGTTGCAGCGTTCACAATCTGGCAAATCCGCCAGGCCCCATATGAAGGCCTTGTCATTGAGAGGCAAGCGATTCCGAGCTAATCGCCAGGTGAGCGAAAACTCAGAGATCATCACTACCTGGCGCCCAAGATCAGAACGAGCGATACTCATCCTCCGACAAGCGCAGCACATCACGTAATGAATCCTTTGCGACGCCCTCCACTAACCCACGATAGAAGACTCTCCTAGGCCGTGAAAGGTCACTGGACCGTGGAATGGCCCGCAGGGCCGCCAGACATTCGAGGAGAAAACTCGATCGCTCTCGAGACTTACGGCACCGCCTCGAGATGGGGGGAGTGATAGTAAGGCTAGGGAACATGTCCCTCACTATCCCCCTAAGCAATGAGTCTTCGGAAATCGCTCGCCTGAGAAAAAACAACCTTGACGCAACCTTATGGCCCATCAGGTATGGCATTCCCAGACCCCCATGATACGGACGTTGGTAACAGACACGTTTGTCGACATAGTGTTTGCGTCCTCTCCACAGAATGGAGAATAGCAAACGCTCGATCGCCTTCCTATGCCGTTTACAAAGTGGAAGTACTGACAACTGGTAAAGGATAATGGGAAAGACGTATGTAGCACACGCCTCAGCCATACCCTTTAAGGACAAATTCCTTCGGCGCCAAGTCTTGGCCGACAAAGTACTGGCAAAGGTTGCCAGTACTTCAGACCAATTTTTCTCCAACTGTAGGTCTGGCCTGAACCACACTCCAAGAATGCAGACCGGGCCGTCCGTCCAGTCGAAGGGCCCCGGGAGGGTAACACCCTTCCAGGCGCCTAACCGCAAGCCGGACGACTTGTTGCGGTTAATCTTGGCCCCTGTCACTTGTTCGTACCGTTCAAGCGCCTTCTGTACCACCTCGATGTCCCTGCGGGAGGACACGAAAGTAGTGACGTCATCGGCGTACGCGGAAACCCTGGCTCGAGCACCACCAGGGACAGCGATTCCACTTAGGGCCGGACTGCACGCCCTGTCCCTTAGCCGGCGAAGGAGGGGCTCCAACGCCAAAGCATAAAGTAGGGGCGACAGTGGACAACCCTGTCGGACCGACCTAGACAGCGCCAGAACGCCCGACAACTTTCCGTTCACCTGTACCACAGCCGTTGGGGATTGATACAGGAGGCTAATCCAGTGGCGGAAGTTGGTTTCGAATCCAGCTGCCTGCAGGACAGCCGCCAGGTAACGATGGTCAACCCTATCAAATGCCTTGGACTGATCTAAATGGATCAGCGCGGCTTCTTCGTCGTCTTTTATTTTATTTTTATTTTATGGCTGCTCGGCACACTCTCTTACGTAGATGCCACCATTACTTTACATAGTAATGGAATAGTCCATTATAGCCGAATAGGCGCGGGCGTCCCAACATTTACTAACCAAAAATTAAAAAGTATAATACAAATCGTCGTGCCTTTCTATTTTTAAGAAAATTTTTAATTTTTTTTTTTTGGTGTATTTTTTTTTTTGTAATTTCTGTATGTAAATTAAAAGATCGTGTGTTTCAGGGTTTCTTCCCCATAACGAAAAAAATTGTGCAATTATGTCACTTGTGATCGCCATACACTTATCTTATGTCGCATCTGTCAAATCTATCAACACATCCGGTAAAAAGGTCAAAAAGTTGAACTTTGTGTTTAAGAAATAGTTTTATTCTAAATTTCATGCTATAAATAAATAATATTTGTGTAAATCAGATTAATCTAACATTAAATTTGCAAATTTCCAAAAATAATGTATTACATATGTCTATTTTAATTTTGGAAGATTTTTAAAACTAAGAATTAACTTTTGTTTACAAATGTGTCGATCGCTTCAAAATGTCCAAAAAATTGAAAGATTAAAACAAATTGAAAAATTTAAGATTCTAATCAATATAATTTCTGTTTGAAATATAATAGAGTGTTTTGCTTCCTGGAAATAGTAAATTTAATCATTTAGCTTTCAATTAAAACTAAAATAAAAGTTTCAAGAAAAATTTTTATTTGCATTTTTGTCGATTGCGTTAGCTGTTACCCTGTTATTCCTGTAGTAAAAAAAATAACATTAACTTTATTAACTTAAATAAAAAAAACATTAACTTCATTAACTTAAAATAACATTAACTTCATTAACTTAAATAAAAAAAACATTAACTTCTTTAACTTAAATAAAAAACATTAATTTCATTAACTTAAAATAACATTAACTTCATTAACTTAAATAAAAAAACATTAACTTCTTTAACTTAAATAAAAAAACATTAACTTCATTAACTTAAATAAAATAACATTAACTTCATTAACTTAAATAAAATAACATTAACTTCATTAACTTAAATAAAAAAAACATTAACTTCATTTACTTAAATAAAATAACATTAACTTCATTAACTTAAATAAAAAACATTAACTTCATTAACTTAAAATAACATTAACTTCATTAACTTAAATAAAAAAAGATAACATTAACTTCATTGCTTTTCTTTTAAACTGAAGTACAGAGATGGTTAAATGTTTATTAAATTGGCTTTGTGTCAAACATAAACGAACTCTCTACAACTTAGGGATTATTAGAATTATCCGAAAGTTGAAGGTTAGATAAATAAAACTATTTCGTTTGTATGTTGAAGTAGAATTTTATTTATAGAACAGAATAACATCAGTTTGTAGAAGTTAAATGTTCAATGAGAAATAATAGTAAGGAGTTAAGTGTCCAGAAATCTAGTTGTAAGTAGCAGAATGTGTGTATGTAGAAAGATTAACAAGTTACTAATAACGTCTGTTTCTTTCCTTTTTATGGCCGGTGAGAAAATGAAAAGGAAGGTAAAGCAATAAAGGAAAATTGTACTTATGGGACATTAATATTTAGGAGCCAGTTGAAGCATTTTGTTGTTGTAGTTGGAAAAAAGGTAGAACGAAAGTGCGTCGGGACCTTGTAGAACCTCCTTACGTACGCATCCACATACTCACATACATCCAGACATACCACATCAGGTTTGTCAAGTAATGATTGGTTAATATATCACCAGTGCATTCATTACGAGACAATTTACAAATCGCAACTATGCGGCAATTTACAAATCGCGTTATTTTCAAGTAATTATTTTTGTTCACTTTTGGTAGAAGATTGGATCAAACAGGCCTTTTTCAGTCTACTTAGAACACGGTCGCTGATTGGTTAATTTTTAGCTAATCAAGTTGTTTGCACGTGAAAACCTAGTTTTCCTGCGCAGTCAAACTGAGCCAAGTGGCGACTATTTAAGCAACGCACCCACTTGTTGCATCTTCAGTGGGCCCCCAGCGGCCAAGACAGTTGGGGACATACATTATAATTCTCACTCATACATACATCTTCCATGAGGCTCCAGCTGCTATTACCAGTTGCGGTTACACGTGTCATAATCTTCACTAACATGCACACCCGCATTGACCCCGACTGCAGGTAGCAGTCAGCGGCGCGCGAAATCATCTCTCACATGTATATACGTACGGGCGTGCACACACACACACACACACACACACACACACACACACACACACACACACACACACACACACACACATCTTCAGTGGGACCCCAACGGCAGAAGACAGTTACGGGAACATATGACAACCTCCAATACACACTTATAAGCTTTCTTCTAGTACCTTTCTGTTATAGTGGAACACGCCTATTCCTCAGATAATGGGCTCTCTCTCCTATATTAATAAGAGTTAACAGGAAGTTTACTCGATAATTTCTTGGGAAGTTCATAGGAGTTCTTAGAAGTTCTAGAGAGTTATTTACAGTTCCATTGGAGTTCAGTAGAACTATTAGGCAGTCGATATTAGTCAGCAGTTAGTCGAATACTAAGGAGTCAGCTTTCAGTGGAAGATTATCAAGTTCCTAACATTTAGGGCGCGTTAAGTCGATTAGCAACCGGCATAGCACGATTATAACTTTTAGTGCGAAAACTACTCCACAACACTTTCACAACAACATACTAACTCAGCATATGTTACAGAACATTTTCCAAGAATATTTTTGAGAACATTTTCCAAGAACATTTTCTAAGACCATTTTAAAATATATCTTAAAGACAATCTCCAGAATTATTCACTTTTGATTGAACTAACTCTTAGCAGTCCAAGAGATGCAACTCTTGACTATTTTCCATGATTCACTTAAATGCATGCGTTTCTCTAATGAATGTAAAATTATTAATACATATTTGTTGTTACAAATTGTCGTTGGTTTTGTTTCTGCACGAGTCTTGTGTTTATGTGGTGGACTGTCCGTTAGCCCGCTACAACTTTATGTCCGGGTTAGTGGCGTGAAGTTTTTGTCACATCTTGCCGGTGTAAAATATCGCTGCTTCCATCTGACTGATTGATTCGACTTTCTTTCTTTCTTTCTTTTCTACCTGAAAACTTTTTACATCGGCTTGTTAACTTCTCTCTGTTTTGCAAATTGCTTCCTTTCATTGGTTAGAAAATAAATTTAACATTAGATCGCGAAATTTGGTCTCGTCTTTTTCTTTCAGTAAATTCAATCCTTTTCCTATTTGTCAAAATTAAATATAACACTGGATTGTGAATTTTTACAAAAGTTAAGAGAAGAGAGTTACTTTTAATTCCGTATTCACCACAAAACCTCCAGACCGAGGCAGCCTTGTGGACAGAGTTGTCTGAGGTCAAGTCAATTTATTATAGTACATTTCATATCATGGCTCTCCTTTGAGACACTGCATAGCTTTCTGAACCCGCTTTCTCCGAAAGTTTGCCGACCCCTTAGTTAACATTTCTAGTTTTCTAATAGAATAACCTTCTCGAGAAAAAAATAATTTGTTAACGAATAAGTGCTGAAACTTTCATTAAAATCGGATAATTCCCTGAATTTTGATAATTTAAAAAAAAATCTGTGGTTTCAAGAAATCATTAATGTTTTATTTATATTAGACTTAGCAGTATAGCCCGGCGTTGTTCGGGTGTAATGAAAGCTTTAAAACTAATCCATGGTCCTGGAGCTCAGACTCAGCCTAAAGAATATTTGTGTGAAGTCTGGTGAGAATCGGATAAAAATTGTGGATTTGTATAAAGGACATACAGACAAACAGACACACACACAAACATCTTGCCCTTTATCGATTTTCTGCACTATTGTAAGAACTGCAACCTTGAAACTTCTGAATATCGTTTCTTATGTCTTTGTCTATGAGTGTATCAAATTTGATTAAAATCGGACCATTCCTTCTATAACCCGATTTTTTCGATTATCGATATTTACCGAGGGTACCTCGACACAAAACCTAGCTAAGAAGAACACTCGAAGACGATTATAGTACAACTGTGTAAATTTTCAAGAAAATCGGTTCAGCCGTTTCGAAGTTTATAGGTAACGGACACACATACACAGACAAAGTTCCATTTATAAATAAGTTTAGATGCGAATAAAAATAACCGAAAATAAAGGTAAATTACTGATCGATTCAATAATATTTTTAATTTTATTCATGTTTTTCTAGTTTATTTTTCTTTTAATAAATTTTTTATATATATATATATATATTTTTTTTATAAGCGTTTCACCCCGAGCAAGGCATGTCACTGCCACTACTGCGCAGGGGGCTACGTAGAGTGGAGAAAGGCTGATTAAATATAGGAAATGTCAGAGGGTGGGTGATAGGCGGATAAGGATACCGAGAATGAGGGTTGGGTAGATGAGAGTGTTCTGAGAATAGTTGGGAGTTAGTGTGATAGGAGGTGTCTATTGACCCTACATTTAAACACCTGGAGATTGTAACTATCGGGAAAGCAGACTTGTGGAAGGGAGTTCCACAGGCGGGAAGCGCGAGAAAAGAAGCTGTTGGAGTAGAATTTACGGTTACATCTTATTTGTTTAACTGTAAAAGGGTGGGACCTAGTTGCTAATCTAGTATCTCGTGTAAATTCATGCTTAGGCGGCACCAGAGATCTAAGCTCATCGGAGCAGAAGCCATGGAAGTACTTGTAGAAGAGGCACAGGGAAGCCACATCACGCCAGTGAGAGAGTGGTTGCAGCCGGTCTGCCAAGTCAGTATCAACCACGTTACAGATCCTCCTTTGTATTTTGTCAAGAAGCCCAAGGAGAGCAGCAGGGGCACCCGACCAGATATGGCAGCAATATTCAATACACGGGCGGATGGTAGATTTGTATATGCGCAGAATAGATTCAGGTGGGAAAAATTTCCGGGCCCTGCACAGGGAGCCGACTTTCATCGCAGCAGATTTGGCAATGGATTCAATATAGTCATTCCATTTGAGGTCCGCCGAGAGTGTAAGGCCAAGGAGGCGTAGTATTTTACTTTAAAAAGATCTCATTAGTGCAATTCGACAGTAAAATGATTAAACAGATAATAAATGAGTAAAAAAGTATCACTGAAATTTTTAATCTCTTTTTTTCTTATTTATCTTCCTTTAATTTTAGTGTTAGAAATTGAAAACATTATATTCAAAGCTTCATAAGGTTTAACATTCGTATTTATTCCTTCTTCATATCTGGTCGGGTACCCCTGCTGTTCTCCTCGGGCTTCTCGATGAGGTTCAGAGGAGGGTCTGTAATGTGATAGATACCGACTTGGCAGACCGCCTGCAGTCTCTCTCCCACCGGCGCGACGTGGCTTCCCTGTGTCTCTTCTATAAATACTTTCACGGCTTCTGCTCCGATGAACTTAGATCACTGGTGCCCCCTAGATACGAATTTGCACGAGATACTAGATTAGCAACTAGATCCCACCCTTTTACAGTGAAACCGATAAAATGCAGTCATAACTTCTACTCCAGCAGTTTCTTTCCTCGCACTTCCCGACTGTGGAATTCTCTTCCAAACGATTGCTTCCCCGACGGCTACAATCTCCAGGAGTTCAAATGTAAGGTCAATAGACACCTCCTAACACACTAACCTGCTCCCATTCTATCAAACACTCTTCCCATCTGCTCAACCCTCATCCTCGCTATCCTTACTCATCTGTCACCTTCCTCCGGACATTCCCTGTCTAACCACTCCTTCTCTTTACCTTCCCCTATGTAGCCCCATGCTTAATAGTGGCAGTGGAATGCCTTGCTTGGGGTGAGATGATTAAAAAAAAAAGTTTCTTAATTATAGTAGGTTTGGTCTTCCGTATTTGACGTGATTTATGGTGCGAATTTTGGAAAGTAACAGATTGGATTATAGAAGAACAATTATTTGAACTTTGAACGTGTTGATACTTAGACTCTGTTGAAGAAAAATGCATTTTCCTGAAATTTTAACTTTTAAGCAAAAAGTAAATATTATATTTCTACGAAATCTAGTTAAATAAATTCAGAAATATATTTCTTTGAAACAAATATCTGGACTAGGTGATTTTTAAGAAATTTTTTACGTAATTTCATTTCTCTTATGGCGACAATCATCAAATTAGAGAATCGAACTGGGGGAAAGTGTTTGTTTTTGCTATTTTCTTTGTTTCGAAAAACTATTTAAAGACGTCAAAAAACTATTTTTCTTTGTTTAATTAACAATAGATTATTATCTTTCAAATGATATCTAAATTGAATTTCAAAGAAGTAATTTAAATTATTTAAAATGTACTTTTTAGTATTTTTAAAAAGTTCGTCTCGTTATCTTTAATTGTTAATTAAAGTCATAATAGTCACAAAAAAGAAGTGACAGCGATGAATCAAACATTCAGACAGATTTTCCTTTAATGTGGCCGTGGTCGATAATTATTTGCTGTCATGTGTCATTTGAATGGAAATTATTAACATAACATTTTTTAAAAAATACCAAAAATAATCTATATTTCGATGTGTTGCCTTAAAAACAATTTTGAAAATTAAATCTGATCAGAATTGAATGAAGAATTTGCTTGCCATATTTACTAATTATTGGGCCACAATATTTTACTTAAATTATTTAATGTCAATTAGTTATCTTGTTTTCTCAGTTACTGTTCTGTCTTTAAATGTTTTCTTTCCTCATATCCCTTCCCCTTTTCTTTCCTCATATCAATAAACTCCTTGTGTCTTTAGTGGCTTTATTGCCTTGCTTGGGGTGAAATAAAAAATATCAGTCTCACGCAATTTTACAAAGAAATAAACAATAAAAACGCATTAAGTGTGTGTAAACTTATTTCCTTCAAGTCCAAGAAGCACGAATGGAAAACTCTTTTCAACAATCAATAGTAAATTTGAAAATACTAGGAAAATATTTATTTAACTTAGGAAATTCAGAGGAAACAAAAAAAAGCCTTTGTTAAAGAACGGTCCTAGCTTCGTCTTGAACTCTGTTTTAAGAGTAAATAAAGTATTTTTAAAATTAAATTAACCAACATAAAAAAAGAAAGACGTATATTTTGCAAGTACAACTCTGATTTACGGAAAAACATGGGGATGGTGATTTTGGGACTCTTTCAATTCTTGTAAAATTGAAACACAACCTGAACTGAAAGTTGTTAATAGAAAGATTTTTATGCAAATGACCACACAAAAACATGTGAATGATTCTTTAAAAATACTGGCCTAAAATTGTAATAAAAATAAAAGCCAGACATTTCCATACTGTCTGAAGAATTCTTCACCCACCCCATAAATGTACTTGTTTCTACCCACGGCGTGAAGTAGAACCAAAATGTTTGTAAATTTTGTAATGTTGAGTCTCACAGACATTGTTGAATGTTGTTTGTATGGACATTTAAACGATTTAAATTCGTAGGTTGAAGAATACAAAAAAAAGAAATTTTTTTTTTATCCAGTTTCATTTGTATTTTGCTATATACGAAAAAAAAAAATAATGGTAGATGAACCGGCAATGGATTTCTCATTATCTATCAATAAAAATCGTCTTGATTCTTCGCTGCTGATCGGTAAAGTGCCTCAAGGTCAGACGATTTCTGTTACTTCCGAGGTCAAACCGATGAACTCGGCGATGGGAGCGAAATAGGGTTTCGAATGGAACAGACGTCGGGAGTGATGTTGTAAACAAAGACTAGAGAGGCTGATAAAAAAGAAGGGATTTATCACAAGAAGATAGACGTTGAAGTTTCAAGAAATAAACGGTTAGAAAAAGCGTAACGCTGAAGAAGACAGAAACAAAATGTTAATTTTATATTTTAAAATTAAAATGGAAATGTATTTGTATTATTAAAAAAAAATAATAGACAACAAGAAAGAAAAAATAAACGGAGGAAGGTTCAGTTCGAGTGGAATGAATTAATAAAAATTTAAAAATGAATGATGGCAAGGAAAGAGAAATTAAATATAAAAAAAAAACAACAGATATCTGAAGGAAGATTTTTAAAAAGATATAATTATTTAGAGTTGTGTTCAGGGTTTAAAAGAAAGTTTAAAAAAATGTGTTTTAGACTAAAAAGAGGATTTTTCAGTTAGAATGGTTGTAAAAATGGGTATTTAAAGAAAGAACAGACTCATTTAGAAAAGAAAAAGGAAGACCCAGACAAAGAGATGAAAAGGGACGAACAAAAAAAAAGGTAAAAAAGAAAATAAAGGCACGAATAATCTTTAGTTAAGATTAAGAAACACATAGGGATAGAAAAAAATGGAAGAGATGTTAATTTTGCAGCTATAAGAAGAGAAGATAAATCAAAGAGAAAATAGATGAGCGAGAATGGAGATCTTATGTGGGACAGACGTTCAAGTGAGAGAATAAACTTATTAAAGGGGAGGGTGAAGAGAGTTGTAGTATGAGTAGAGGAACAAATAGAGAGGGAAAAGAAGAGGAAGCTAACCAGACGTTTTGAAATGCAACGTGAATTATCGACGGGGTAGTGAGTGAGGGGAGGAGAGAAAGACAAAGAAATAGAGAGGAAGAGAGAAAGACATAGAGAATGATAGAGAGAGAGTGGGCTTTGTAGAGACGAGAAGTTTCTCTTTGCGCGCAAACATATTTTGAGGGAGAGAGTAAATTTATTTTTTTAAAGTTTGCTTCTTTTTCCTTTTTTTTTTTTAAGAAAGAAAGAAAAAAGAAAAGCCAGACCGAAGTGTCTTTGGATGGAGGAATATCTACTCTAGGCTTTCCTCTTGAGTTTACTGTTCACTTTTTAACGGTGAGTGTTTAAATTCCAGCTTTATGAGTTGGTATCTTAGAAATTGGTTTAAAAAAAAAGGGAGCCATTATGATGTGTGTACACACGCCAAAAAAAAAAAGGCAAATTCCAGTGGCCAGGAAATGGGGGACCAATTCTTTAAATCGATTATATAGAAAAATGGTCTCTCACTTTGTGATCACATATCATAAAAAGATGTTTTCTTCTGTTTTTCTATGACTAAATCACATTCAACACTTTGCAGGAAAAAATAATTTTATTTTAAATCTTTATTGAAGTTTTATTTCATAACAAAACAATTCATTTCAATAGGAAATTGATTTAAATTTTAAATCTTTTTTCTTGGATCGTGAGCTCTTATAATAATTGTTCTTAATTTTTTAATGTTAAAAATACTATTACTAATTAATTTAAATTTTAAGAAATAGATCTTCGATTTTTAAATCTATTATTTTGTTTTTAACTTGTAAAATGATTTTTTTAATCCAGGAAACTACTTGTAAACTTCTCAGTGGTTTTTAAATTATTTGGGACTAAACAAGTTTGTCCTAAAACCCCTTATATTTTTATTTATTTATTTATTTATTTATTTTTTTTTTGCAACATGTTTTATTTTACCAGAAAATAATCAAAACTTACGTTGTATCTTCATTATTATTATTATATTATTTTATTTTTAGTAAATATTTTAGTTCCATTAAAAATATTTTTTTAACTTTAACTTTTTCAAATTGCATGAAGCCATAAAAATTTAACTTTCAGTTAATTTAATTTAAAACTTAAAAGCGAAATAAATGTTTTCGATAAAATGAAGCAAGAAGATTTAAATTAATAATAGCCCTCATATTTAATTTAATTTCCTATATTTTTTCTTTGATAGCTGATCAAAAAGAATTGTTACTAGATGACAAATAAAACAAAAAAATTGAACTTTTTGCATCCATCCAAGTTTAAGGAGTCAATTTTTTTTTCTTTCGTGCAAACAAATGAATGTTTAATTATTTTGTTTTTAAATTTTATAACTTATTTTAATTCCATTTAAACATTTCATTTGTAAAGTTTTCTTTGTTCGATAATTGAGTTGAGTTATTTTATGTGAAGAGAACACAAAACAATTATGCATCGTAAAGATACTTTTTTTATTATTGTTTATATAATATTAATAATCATTTATTTTACGTACACTATGATTGTAAGAGAATATTTGAACTATTTCAAAAGGTGAAAACAAATAACACTTAGTGCTGCGACTGACTACAATACATTAACAATCTTATTTACAAAGATTTTTTTTTTTTTTTTTTTTTTTTAATTAAAAAAAAAATTCTAGTCTACCTTATTAACTACAGAGTCACCGACGATAGTTTTTTTTGGTCATAATAAAGGACTAATTAGACAACTTTTACTCACTAACACATATACTGCTTCTGTAAATTAATATTTTAATTTAATTGTGTGTGTGTTAGTAGTTCTTTGTTGTAGTTGTCATTTCATTTTACTTTTACGATATGCGCACACGTCATCAATTTAATGAAACTTAAATAAATATTTACTTTTTCAACTTCATTAGCTAATATTGAAGTGTCTTTTTCACCCACCCCACTTTTCGTTAAATAATTCTTGAGAGAGAAGAAGAATAAGAAAAGTAAAGTTTGCAACGAGCAGTGAAATAAAATTTCCCCTGACCCCACCGATCACGTAAAAGCGACACTGAACAATGAATTCAAATAGAGACTTTCAGTACGAGGAAATGAAATTTTTGAATTAAAATAATAATTAACAAATAGTTCAATTTATTTACACAAAAATAACGCATCAACAATGTTTTATCAATAAATAAATACTCAATCAATAATGGTCAATTCAATTGATCACCACTTTGATAGATTTTTTAGGGAAAAATAACGCTCAGTTTTTTTCTTATTTTTAAATACTACAAAGTTTTTTACTTTACGCTTGCTTTTTTTGTTTGAAATTTAATCTTAAAATTTGTCCTAAGATTAAACCTCTAAAGGATTGAATGGAAATATAGATATTATCTTAAATTATGGAAAGATAAACATATAACAAAGAGATCTCTAATTCCTACGTTATCCTACCTTCTTTTAAAAAGTATCTTTTTTTTTTTTAATTAACAGTTTAACGCTTCAAGGTGCTCCTAACACCATTTTTTTTTAGTTTTTATTTGAATCCTCATGAACTTTTTAACTACAGAAAATTAACAAATAAAGGCTTAAAAATGTTTTTTTCAATCTAGGTTATTTAAACTATAAAAACAAGGAAACGTTGGTTTTATTACTTTCATAATTTTTTTTTTATAAAGCTAATAAAAATTCTCTTACAACACTAACAGTACCTACGCAAATCAATTTTATTTTATTTTTTTAATTTTGTTTTTGAGTAACTTAAATTTTTAATGTAAAAAAAAAAAAGAAAAAAACTAATCCATATTTTAAAACTTTTAAAATAAGTCTTCTCGAACGAAGAAGTTAAAAATAGGAATTAAAGTTTTTATAAATTTTATTTTTATTTTTAAAACTTATTTTTATTAAAAAAAAAGTTTAAGTGACTTCCTCTTGTACCCCCCCCCCCCCAAAAAAAAAGGAACGAAACCTAAATAGGTACTTCAAGAAAGGGTTTTAAAATTTTTTTTTTTCTTTAAAACAATGATTCGGTTTAAGCCGGATAATTTTAATTGAATTAATTTTAAATCCAATAATAGTTACGATTCATGTGACAAAGTTCTTCCTCCTCGTCATGTGCCGAAAGAAAAATAACTGAAAGCAAATTATATTTGTTAATGTTAATTTGTGTACTTCCTGCAAAAATTAATATTTTTGTAATTTTGTTGTAGTTAGACTTTTGAAAACTTTGTAGGAATTTTTTTAAGTAAACTTGATAAAGTTTTTTTTTTTTAAATGTACATTTTACTTGTAATTTTAAATTAACTTCGAATTGTATTTTTAAAATAGTTTCAAATTTATGTTGGCTTTTTACAGTTTTTTTTTTTACAAGTCTTCCTTGTTGAGAATTTTTAATATACTGATTTGTTGACCAATTTTTAAAAAAATATATGAATTAATTTACAAAACAACAAAGTATTACTATTAAGCTTCATTTTTTCTTTTTAGTTTAAAAAAAATAGTCGGCTATTCCACAAAAATTGAAAATGTGCAAATAATTCTCAATTTTTGCCAAAAACGAAACTTTTTGGCTCTCAAACAAAACTAAAGAAAATAAAAACAAAAATACATTTTTTCATATCTATTGAAAAATGGTAAAATTTTTAATTATTGCAATAGAAGTTGTGAGAAACTAATATTATTTAATTTTGTATTTTTGTAATTATGTTGCGATAATAGCTTTATGAAAGAAAAATGTAAGATTTAATTGGAGTAGATAGATTTATTTATCTATCGCCTGGTTCACACTCCACCCACGTCTATTGAACAGGTTAAAGAGGCTCATCCCTTGTTCCCTGTTTAGGATGTGGTTTCCGGCTTTCTCTTTTTTCAATCTTTTCACTATTACGTAGCCCCCTGCACATCAGTGGCGTTACCGCCTTGCTTGGGGTGATACGATTAAAAAAAAAATTTTAAATATTTATTTTCTCTTTACAAGGTTCTATTTAATGAAGGTAGACAACTTTGCAATAATTCAATATTTGTCTCAGTAAAATATTTTAATTGTAATTTCTCAAATAATCTACCTCGATTAAACATTTTTTTTCTGCAGTATTAAAATTTATTGAAATAATTAATTTCAATTCATTTCTGAAGCCAGTTTTTGGGACATAAATCAGGTCATATTTGGGTATCTTGGGCAACCCCAATTCAGGCAACTGAGTTCTCAGCACATTATGAATTTACGTTGTTTGATGATTGCTAAAAAGATTTTATTTTCTTTCATAGTATTTGAACGATAAAATTATATAGATTAATTTTTATATGTTTAAAAATCATTAAAAATAAATGGCAATATGGCTTTACGTTTTAAATGTTTAATTTTCTTTACTTACGTTAGGATTCCCCAATCAATACTCTTTTCTGTCTTACCAAAACCAAATTGTTGCAGTAAAATAAAAAAAAATAAAAAAAGTAATAATTCAAGTCATAAATTCCAGTTATTTAAATTATTTATTTTTATAAATTTATATACCCATGAATAAAATGTGGAATTTCAACTATTCAATTTTATATTAATTTTCTTTCCAATTAAAAAGAATCATTTTACAACTATCAACTATACTTCCCTTATAACTCCCAATGAAATATCCTACCAAGTAATTCTATCACATCTACAATTGAAAATGAAAAGAATCTATCTGAAACTTAACATAAATCTTGTTACTACTACATCCAAAACAGTAAAAGAATTCAATGCTAAACAACAAAACAATAAGCTAAAACCTGAAGGAGGAATTTACACTAAAATAATTGTCAAAAAATAAATACATAGGAAAAACTTTAAGGAATCTAAATATAAGATTATACGAATACAAAAGGGATATTTTACAAAACAGTAGGTCAAAATGTGTTGCCCACAATGTTGACATTGAAAATACTACTCTAATCAAAGGAGAAAATCATTTCCTATGACAAAAATGTTGAGATTGCCTTGATTGCAATATTTAGTCTCATGAAGACCAGAAGTATGAAGTACATGGCAAGTTAACTTTTCCTCTTTTGATCATATAATTTCCCAGTATGTTCTTGATATGTAAAAATCTATAGTGTTATATATATATATATATATATATATATATATATTTTTTTTTTTTTTTTTCTAAACATATGCTGTTAAATATAAGAGACAATGAATGTCTATTTATGTTTAATCATGAGCCGTTCTAAACGTCGTATTTTTGCTTAAATTTCAGTTGAAAATGAAAACAAAAATTCTCCAACACAAAATAAAATCGTCGGTGATGGTGGATTTTATAATATTTCAGTTTAAACAACCTCTCTGAAGATGGCTCCTGTGAGCCGAAAGCTTAGAAGAAAACCAATAAATAATTATCCAAATGTTGGAGAATTTTTGTCTTTATTTTCAACTGAAATTAAAGCAAACATACGCTGTTTAGAACGGCTCATGATTAAACATAATAGACATTCATTGTCTCTTATATTTAACAGCATGTTTAGAAAATTACTTGCTGCCTCGATATACTAAATATATATATATATATATACACACACACACATCCACAAGTGTATCAAAAATACTTTTACAAAATTTAGGGGCTGGTTCCTCACACCAAAACAAGACCAAATGTACAATCCAAAAATATTTTCACATACTTTGAGGATGGGTTATTGACCTCAGAACAAGGTAAAATATCCATATAGACAAAAGGCCAGCATAGCAAGTCATAAATTTTCAGAATATCCCCTTCTTGCTGCTTCTACACATGCATGCCCCCATTTGATTATTGATAACATGTTGATGAAACATCTCTGCATTTTTAATGTCTGCTGCTTAAACCAACTGTTTTAGATGGCTTCACGGAAAAAATCTAAAAGATTGAGGCTAGGGTAACATGCAGGCCTTGAAACTGGTCCTCCCCTACTTATCCATCTTTCATGGGAAATAAAATATCTGCCAGAGCATTGTGAAGAATGTGACTAAAATGTGTTGGAGACTCATTATGAACCACATGTATTTTCATATTAGCAGGTGTACATCCTCTAGCAGGTCTGAAAGTGTGTTAGAAATAAAGTCCTTATAGACAGCTCCTGTAAGATATACTGGGAGAACATTGATCTACCAGACAGTCACCTACAATTCCAGCTCACATTAATTGTGAACTGATGCTGGTGTCTAGCCTGTATTATACAATGGGGATTCTGATTTGCCCACAAATGTTGGTTGTGTAAATTTGTTATTCCTTGTCTTTCAAATGTTGTCTCATCCATAAATGAATGACGAGACAAACAACAAATTGGTAGCTTGTACAATAAACCATAAGACCCTGCACATATTGCAAATGATACAGATAAAGGTACTGCTGTTGCAATACCTACCATGTGGTATGCTAAGATGTATGACATGCTAGGGCCACTTGACATGTGCTGGTTTCTGGATTGTCTTTGACAGCCTATAGAATGTGTTCTTCGTGGTCAGGCATACAAGCAAATCATATGCTCTTCCTCAAGCCATACTTTGTGTTGCTATGGATCCTGTTTCAGCAATGGGACGATAAAAAGCAACAAAAATGAGATGACTTGGTTGCCTTTGTTCTGGAAACGCAATCTGACACTGCAATGCCGCCTTGTGATCAATTCCATTTGTGTGACCATATGTAAAAATCAAATCTGCCTGCTCACAAGATGAATATCCTGCCATTGTTAAGCGAAAGACTCACTATATACTACACAAGTTTAAATGTTGAAGGCAGGCTAGTTACAAATGTACACAAATGAAAAATGTAACCCAGTCTCTCTGACAACACAGTGCCATCTACCATAAATTATTTTTGAATTTAACAATCTCAAAAACGAAGGATTTGTGGATACATGTTCATGGACTTTTATACCTGCTTTGTTATAAGAAACCTGCCCCAAAAGTTTTTAAAAGTGTTTTTAATATACCCTCTGTGTGTGTTTTTGAGTTGGAAAGCAAATCCTGTTTTGCTTAAGATATATTTGTTATATATAATCTTTCTGTTCGTTTTGTTTTACTTTTCCGCTAAGTGATTTTAAAAGAGGATGTGCATTGTGGTGCAGTGGATATCGGCTTGGAACGAGAAATTGGGGAGCTGAGTTGAATTCCAGTTGAATTCCTTGCATTCAATTACGTGCAAATACCCCTGGGAAAGGTATTCCGTCTCTTCCCTCCAGTTATGGGTTAAATAACAGGACAGATTGGGTTTTATAGCCTAGTCTGGCAACCAGTCTACAGCAGAAAGTAATGACAACCTTCTGCAGGATAATCTTCTGCTCAGTCAGTCGTGTCTCTTTCGAGACATGATCGCCCAAGCGTGTTTCACGTATGGCAATTCTGACTAATTTTTAAAAATGGTACATTTACCGGTAGTCAGGTTTTGTTTGTTTGGTTGTGTGTGTTTTTTTTTTTTTTTTTTTTTTTCGCGTATTTGTCTACGTATCATTATTTTGACTTTATTTTATTTTTAAGATACTGACGAATTCGATATAAGAGAAAGCAATACAAGACTGGCGGGTGTTCATTTTTTTTTTTTTTTTTTTTTTTCATTCACCTCTTTTCTGTAGTTATCTGCCCATGTGTGTGTTGGGGGGGGGGAGTTAACGAAGACGTTCGACATTATAACCGATACTCTTTATTTTCCTATTTGCACAAATTTAGCGTTTCCGATTATCGGGAAATACATTTCATGTCATCCAAATAAAAATATTTAATCTGTCTCTAGTTCTGAATATTTTAATCCACGTAAATGGGACTTAATTTATTGTGTGTGCGTATTTTATTATATCTGTATAGATTAACTATTCCGTTCTTTCACAATTTGATTATGGCTTAGCTCTGAAAGAGGTTTCTTTTTATTTTTCTTCGCTGAATTTTTTTTCCGGATTAATTGCATGTCAAATGCAATAGACATGAAGATCGCCTATGGCATCAAAGGAGACGTTCAACATTGTAGCTGATGTTGCAGATTTTTTTTTTTATATATAACCTAGCAGTTACCTCCCTTGGTATATATGGCGACCACCTTAAAACCGGGGCCGAACTCCTCTATTTTCCAACAAACCGTCTGCTGACCGCCTCTGTTACTGTCCTCTGCTCTTCTTACCACATAATACAAACGTGTAAGACTCTTGTTATTACTTGGCTGTTGTTGATTGATTACTTGACAATATGGGAATCTTGTTAATGACTTTTTTTTAAACACTTGTCTTCTCTCTTGTACACACTGTGTACTGTAGTATCCACATTACAGACTTAGTGAATTTTCATGCATGTCATGTTGATAACGATTTAAAAGACTGGAATCCCTTAATTAACGGTACGATTATTTATTTTATTATCGTTATATCTGCGAGAAGAGATCTTTATTTTTATTATTAACGAAATATTTGTTAATTTAAATCCTGTAATGACGAGTGTTGTTGTTTATTCTTTATTGCAACTAGACTTGAAAATAGAAGCAGTTTCTTTAAAAAAGAAAAAAAACCAGTTATTTATTACCTAACTGGAATTACCGATTATTGTACATTTGCTTATATATATATGTATATATATATATATATATATATATATATAATAGCTATTTCAATACCTATTACTACTGTTTTTAAGAGTTCTTGTTACTCGATAAGTAATTTAATCGTTTAAGCTATAAAAATAACAATAAATCCACAAGCTATAAATAGTCCAAAAAGTTTCGGACAGATGTACTTATTTTGTCATTAAGTATTTTGACCCCCACGCATTTCAACTTGTAGACGATATTTGCCTCAACAGAATATTAAAGAAAATAAAATAAAACAAAAGTGAGACGATTTTTTCCGGAAATATTATTCCTCTGTTTTTTTCCAGTCATTATTTCTCTTTGATATTTAGTTTATTTTTTAATATAAAGAACCAACCAATATATAAGCTTACTAATTGAATTGATACAGTAACAATCTTTGTTGAGTTGCTCGCAATGAACAGCCTTTTAACGGCTACTAAACTGGGAAATTCAATTATACGAATTAATTTTATATTTTTTTAATTAATATTATTTTTATATATACTTGAGTTTGATTTATTTCAATAGAAAAATTAAAAAACTAATTTTATGGTTTTTCAACTTTTACTTCAAGTTTTTCAAATCGGTATTGATTGACTGTTTTTACTTTTTTTTTAACGTAATACTTTCTTTTTGTCATATCAGACAACAAGAAGAAGAATACGTTGAGTTGAGATTAATCTATAAACTACGAAATGAGTTGTTTTTATTATATAACTGACTTAATTTCTTGACCATGTGACAATCATAAAAGTTATTTTTTTGTTTATTTTGTGGCTTGTTTTTATTTTAAAAATATTAAATAAATCATCGTAGTTGTTAATGGAACCCCATGATATCACAGGTAATGTTTAATAAATAGGTCCAAACTTTCATTCAATAAAATATTGATTACCTTGTGAGAGCAAATTCTAAAACATGTTGACTACCATTTGAACCTGGTTCAAGATGTCGGTTCGGGTTTTCTTATCGCTGGTGCCCACTAATATTGTTACTCCATTCAATTTAGATTTTGTCTGTCATCTTCTGAATTAAAAAAACAAACAAAAAAAAAACAAACATGAGACCCTACCCTTTTATTTTCTTAGAAATATCTTATCTTCAATGCCAAATCGAGGTTTCTTGTAGCCCAATATTTGCTCAAACGCTGATCGTTAGGATTTGGATTGGAAGGTTATGCCATAGAAAAAAAAAAATTCCTGGCAGTGAGACCAATATAAACTGTTGATTAAACTAAACTTTTCAATTTATTTAATTTTTAGTTTCTACTGTTTCACTCTTGTAAAATGGACATCAGAAAAAGGGTATTTTTAGTAGTCACAAAATAATGCAAGGCAAGACTTAGTGAAAGAATAAATAAAAACCTTATCTTTTGTAAGGTTTGTGCCAAGATTATCTTATCATAAGTGGAGAATGTCCAAAATTTTAATAGTGTTTCAAAAACAGCTTGCCAAATAAAGATGGCAGCAACATTTTGAACCCTGGTTGGCTATTAGAATGCTGGAAAAAAATGTATTTTTTTTTCTTTTGTTGAAACAGTTTTAAGTTGATATGTTTCAATATCTGTTGAAAGATATTTTATAGGATATTTCTTCTGATATTGGCTGAAATCACACATCAAGAACCAGTTTTTAAATAGACTGAGCCACACACACTTATTTTAGGCTATTTAGTCTGGGATGGAAAAGATTTCAATTAATCTTTTCTCTTTTTTTTCATACTCAAAAGAAAATCTAATTTTATTATAATATTCTAATTTTGAAATGATTTCTCATTTAGATATCCATGAGAATAGGATTGTGTGCATGTACACAGATGAAACATAACCAATAACATTGTGAATATGATTTCATGAAGTGGCAAGGAGGGTAAATGCAAGAAAAATAGGGTTTGATGAATATAGGAAACACAGTCTATGAAAATATTTTAGAAAATTGTATGGCAAATAGTGTTATGCCAAAAAAAAAGGGGTATATAATATCAGTCAGTTAAGTGTCATTTTTTTTTTTTTTTTTAATCGTATCGCCCCAAGCAAGGCGGTAATGCCACTGATGTGCAGGGGGCTATGTAATAGTGAAAAGATTGGAAAAGAGAAAGCCAGAAACTACATCCTAAACAGGGAACAAGGGATGAGCCTCTTAACCTGTTCTATAGACGTGGGTGGAATGCGATAAACGCTTGGACGATCATGTCTCGAAAGAGGTTGCCATTACTTTCTGCAGTAGACTGGTTGCCAGCCAAGGCTATAGAACCCAGTCTGTCCTGTTAACCCATAACTGGAGGGAAGAGACAGATTAATACCTTTCACAAGAGTATTTGCACGTAAGTGAATGCAAGAAATTGAACTGGAATTCAAATTTGGCTTCCCGATTTCTTGTTCCAAGCCGATATCCACTGCACCACATACTGACTGTACACAATATACCCTTCCTTATTGAAAGAAATCAAGATATAGAAAAATATTAGAGATTAATTGGAGCAGATAGACTAAACTATCGTCTGGTTCACACTCCATCCACGTCTATTGAACAGGTGAAGAGGCTCATCCCTTGTTTCCTGTTTAGGATGCCTTTGTCAAGTGTTAGGAATTTTGAACCGAAACCTTTATTACAATCACTAGGGTATATGAACTCCATTCCTTGCATAAAGCCTCGATTGGAAGTTCATATACCCCAGTAATTGTAATAAAGGGTTCTGTTCGAAATTCCTAACACCTGAAGAAGGCCAGTGCGTACAATGGCCGAAACATCGTACAAATGGCAACAAAGATGTGGACAATGGTCCAAATAATGTAAATCATGTAAAATACTACCTCATCTCAGAAATATGAGCTGATTTAAAGTTTAATTAATCTGAGTTAGAACACATTAATTACTTTTAGTTTAAAATATTGCAAAAAATCATCTTTTTATGCAGAAGGAAGTCTTTTTTTTTTTTTTTTAATGTTTTGCATGATTTTTTTTTTTTTTTTTTTTTTTTTTTTTTTGACAACTGGGTTTTTATGTAATTTAAATAAAGGGCAGATAATTAAAAAGAAACATTAAATGTCACAAAGTATTTTTTGGTACATTTTTTTTTTTTAAATACCAAGTATTCTTTAAAAAAAAATTTTGAAGATTTTAAGCATTCTAATATTTTGTTTAATTTCAGGTACTTTAGTTTTTATGGCTTTACTTAAAGAAATGATAGGAAATTGCCAATAAATTTCAAATTTGCTATCGGTACCGCTCTTATTTTCTGATAATGTTGTGTATGGATATCTGTAAGAATTTCTCCTTTGTGTCAGATCTGTCTATCTGCATGCGGTCCAATGTCACTGCATCAAACTTTTTCTCTCTCTGCACCTGGGATGAAAATTCTTCCTTGTTTTATAACATCAAGAATTCGCTTATGCAAAACAGTGATTATGTACGAAAGTGAATTCTCGTCATCAGCCAGCACGTAAAATAAATGGAAACAGAAAAACAAGATTGTCTCTTGCAAGTAGTTTGCTCTGATTTCAATCCTGGGCCTCTCCCCAATGCATGAAACAAGGTGCGACCCTTACACTCTTTCTTCGTAGATTTGCATGATGACTGCCACAATTTATGCACCTGTTTTTTGCACACAAAATTAAAAATTCTTTTGAAAATAATGGTGGCCGTTGAATTATTGTGGACCTTTCCATTGATGATTAATAAATACACATTTAATTTAATAACAATATCACGTGATTACTACAAATTAATACAGAATTTTAAGATTTAAAATAACAATTCTTGTAAAAAGGCATTAAAAATTTTTTTGGGAAGACTAAAGTGTCCATAACACATTTTGTTGATAGAAACAGACTTTTCTAATTAAATAATGTATTAGCTTTGTCTTTCTGTTGGGTTGGGGGGGGTCTTGTTTGAGCACAAAAACTGGATTTAAATCCTAACAAATTAAGCAGTATGAAAAAATTTAAAATTAAGCAATACAAAAAAAATTTCTTGAAACTTGATAAAATTAAATGAAGCGGGTGTGTCAAATGTAATTTTATATATGAGATGATGACGACCCATGAAGACAAAGAGGATAATCTAAAAGATTTTTATCTAATTAATATAAAATATCAATTACATAAAAGAAGAACTCAATAGATATTATCCAGAGCAATATAAAATATTGAGGGAAATTGTGTTGAGTTTTTATCTCAATACTTCGCCCAGATATAGTTTTCTTCTCACATAAATTGAAGAAGATAGTCTTGTGGGAACTGACGGTCCCCTGGGAAGAAAACGCAGAGGAAGCTCATGAAAGGAAGAAGTTAAAATATGATGAACTGCTGGAGAGTTGCAGGGTTAAAGGCTGGAGGGCTAGCTGCACTCCTATAGAAGTGGGGACTAGAGGATTTGCAGCAAGGTCCTTATGCAAAGCCTTAACAGATATTGGGATAGTGGGAGTAAAAAAAAGTAAAGCACTCAAGTCCATAACTGAAACAGCGGAAAGAACAGCTAATTGATTATGGATCAAAAGAGAGAGTGCCTGGATTCCAAATTTGTTAGCTAAAATTCCCCGAAATTCTGCGTCTAAATTAATGTTTCGGACGAGCTCATGTGCAGTTCACCTCTAAATGGAAAGTGGCTCTGACTGTCGCCAATCAGAAGCATTTGCAGGGTTTTGTACCGGGCCTAAACGTAATTTTCCAGTGTCTGAAAGCGCGTATCGAGGGTGGGCCGGAGGCTGATCATCTCTGGTCGGGTTGGCGCAGTGAGGGGGGTATGATGTTGAAAGACCCGAAACTCCCTAGTGATCCTCACGATGACATCACTGACGACACCCTCTAGCGCCTCCATTACGGTGCGTATGTTTGAAATGAAAATATAATAATTACTGAAATTATTCTTTAAATGTTTCATTTTTAGAAAATCTTGGTGTGTGTGTGTGTATATATATATATATATATATATATATATACACCAAGATTTTCTAAAAATGAAACATTTAAAGAATAATTTCTGAATAAGCCCTTTGTGTTTAGAAAAAAAAAGTTATCTGATTTTTGCAAGATTTCCAAAATCAATGTTCTTCTAGAAATGTAAGGTCTTGTGTTGATACTAGGAAAATTAGATTTTTAACCAAATTTTCAAAACTTCTCAAAAGGATAAAAGCCTTTGATCTTTTTACTTAATGACAAAGATAAAATTTGACAATTACCCAAAACCTAATTTTGGGTAATTTTTTTTTTTTTTATGTACTCCTCCTTATTGAACTTTTTTTGGGGTACCTATATTTAAGTCTCTGAAACTCCTTATGTGAAACTCCTTATGGAACATAGGCTAATAGATAAAAGTGCTGGTAAAATACAACTTGTTGGTTCTTTGAAGTCAAGAATTTAATCTGTAGGTCAAATGCCAAAATCCTCAGTCTCCATGAAGAAGCATTTATTGGCATCGTAAGAAAGAATTGATTATTTTTTAAATTCCTCATAATACTGAACAACATATCCATGTGGATCAACTGTTTCATTCAACATGGTTGAAAGGTTGCCAAAAGGAAAAAGTCACACATAGAAGACCAGAAGTTATAGAAATGTAAAAAAAACAAAAACAAATCTGGTCATTTAAAAAAAAAAACAAAAATGACTTCTATGTAAGATTTAAAATGAATAGAACATTAGTTTTTAAATTCCTTTTAAAAATTAACTTTATAATTTTGTTGTTTCTTTGATTTGTTTTTCTGATGTAAATATATCCTTGCAAGATGGTACTCAACATTTTCTTTGCCTTAAACAAATTTTTTTTTAGTTAGGTTGAGACCTTTCAGCAGTTTATGATATTAATTCATCAAAAATCACTGAATCAATTTTTCTTAAGTTTGGTTCATGTTAGACACAATTTATGACTTAGTGAATTATTTTCTTAAAGAATTTTTTCTTTTTGGAAGTTCCTAACATCTATTTTTAAGCTTGCAAATACTAAAGCTACAATTTCAGATTGTTTTTTATTCTTTAGTTATATTTTAAAATCTGATTATATTGTTCGCCAAATATTCTGTAAATTTGTATTTAGTGCCAGCATAAAAAACATTTGTTATCAAAATAGTCCTAATGTTTTTAAGAACAGGATTTTTTTTAAATCATGAAAATATGAAAGTCTGCTAAAATATTTGTATTTTTAATGTTTTTTGGAAGTGGTTTTTGTACAAGTTAAAAATATTTTTTGATATTGTCAAAGGAAAAGGTTTTTAGTAATTTGATAAATCTATTGTATATTACTTTTTTACAATATATTTATATTACCTTTTGTGTGTGTGCGTGCGTATATAGCCTGATAAGGTTTGGCAATGTAGCTCATTCCAAATTTTTGAACATAGGAATCTAGAAAAAAACTGAGTTGATAGTAAAAAATGAGATTGAAGAGGTGTTTATATATATATATATATATATATATATATATAAAAATAATTTTTTGTCTCTTTTTTTTTTTTCTTTTCACATTAATTTTATATTATTGTTGAATATATCTCCATGTGTTATTTACATGCAAACTATTGTCCTCATATTTGTTATTGTTGTCCTAATGTTTCAGCTGTTGTACCCTCCAGCCTTCATATAGATATCAATCTGGGTATCTTACATTATGAGTTCAATCCCTGGGTCAGGCAGTGTGTCCTTTAATTCAGTAGAAACGAGGCAAACATTAACTGAGTAGTACTAAAAATGAGAATTAGACAAGATATCCCTAGACATGAACAGTGGAATTAGAACAGTCTACCATAGATTAAATAAAGGGTTTACTTTGAGGTTACCCAGATTGTTATACACTTGAAGGCCAGAGGGCACAATGGCCAAAACATGATGACCAGGATGAGGCCAATAATTTGCATGTAAATGAATATTAATGTCTGTATATTCACAATGTTATATATATATATATATATATATATATATATATATATTTTTTTTTTCGTCACCCACGTCTGTTGAGCAGGTGAAGAGGCTCATCCCTTGTTTCCTGTTTAGGATGTGGTTTCCGGTTTTTCTCTTTTCCAATCTTTTCGCTCTTATGTAGCCCCCTGCGCATCAGTGGCGTTTTCGCCTTGCTTGGGGTGATATGATTAAAAAAAAAAAATACAAGCCTGTTTCACTGTATCATGGCTTATCAGTGTGGCTAGACATCCACTTGCCTCCAGCCGGGATCGAAACTTGACCGATTTTCTGTCAGTCGGAGTCGCTAACTCCTAAACCATAGACATATATAATCAGAGAAGGGAAATTTGAGTGTGTTATATATAAGCAGTGTATACACTTACCAGTTATTGAAAGGACTCGATTCATTGCTGAATCGCTGAAGTGGTAACTGTTTTTTTTTTCAAAATTTTCCTCTCTAGAGTGCTCAATCGTAATGAGAGCATAATATTCGTCGCCCATATACAAGCCTGTTTTGCTGTATCACAGTGCTCTCATTACGATTGAGCACTCTAGAGAGGAAAATCTGAAAAAATAGTTACCACTTCAGCGAGATATATATATATATATAAGTTGACTTGAGGTTTTCATTACCTTCATATAAATCTGGTCACTGAAATAAAAAGAAAAAAACTTGTACAAAATCAATAATGAAATAATTCAATTTTAGAATCCCTATCAGAATATTTTTTTTTTTTAAACTTTTAGCTTCTAATTTTGTTTAGCTTAAAAAGCAGAAGTTAATTTTTCTACAGATGCACATTTTCTAAAGAAAATTAATAATTGAGGATTATAAAAATAATGAAGATTGTTTTATCCATTTGAGAAAAGATGTTAATCAATTTGTTTACTGTTCTTTCTCATTTGTTACAATTGTCAAGGAATTCTCTTGTAAAATGTTAATGGAAGTAAATGTTTAAAAAATATGTATTAGAAATAAGGTCAACAGTATTTTTTCCAAATATGACCTCCTTGGTTTAAGAAATGTCAACTTTCTAGTAGACAATAAATATATCCATTAACATGTTTAATTTTAGTTTGTTTCTTCATGCCATATAAAAATATTAAGAACTTGCATAATTATATACTTTATCTGCAAATTCTTTCTTTTAATGTAGAAATTATGATTTTCTTTGCATTTTTTTTTTTTTTTACTTCAGAAATTTTTTAGGAACATATTTGTTTTGAGTAAAACTTTAACAATTACAGTATAGCAAGGAATGCATCTTTTTAATTTTTATATTCTACGTGGAGATTTAAGCAGGTGCTCAGTTAACTTATGACTACATCCAGTTATGGGACTGGTGAGGATTTTTATTTCCAAGTTTTGGCATTATCTACTATCTTAAGAGTGCATGATTTTATTGGAATTGTTGAAAGTTTTCAGTGAAATACAAAATTACTTTTAATTCTATTTTCTCTAAATCATATTGGATAAACAAGCCTGATATTTGATATTGTAAATATTATCTATTTTGGCCAACCAGTCAGATTTAAATAGTAATTTTTTTTTTCTGTGTATAAAGACCAGTAGGATATTTTTGTTTTTACTTGGTATCTCTTGGCTGGCATGAGTTGAAACACAAGTCTCCTTGTTGTTCAAAACTTCAATCCCTCCCCTAGCTTTTTTTTTTTTTTTTTTTTTTGTTAATGATAAAAGACGGTATGTGTCTGTAGGCTCACAAACAACTGTTTAGATATCGGAAAGAATTCTTAGATCTCTCATTTCTATTTACGCCAGTTTCAAGTGTATATTTACGGTTTTAAAATAAAGGCATGAACTGGAATAATTCATTTCTATGCTTTATAAATATAAATTAATTTCTACCACTAATGATGAATTATCCTCATCCAAAAAGATTATTTCTTGTTATATTTCAGAGAATTATTATACCGATGTTTTTTGTCCTTTCTACTTTTCACTTGTTTTGGTTGGATGACTAATCTTGAACCTTGACCTTTCTCTCAGCTTACTCTTTACACTCTCCAGACCCCACCCACTTTATTTTGATCTTTGAAAACAGGGTGAGTGCATAATGTTTTATTTGTACCATTTTATGTAATTCTATTTGATAGAGAAAGCTGGATTTTAAATTTCATGGATTCTTGATGTTCTTTCAAAACAAAAACTTTTTCACTTGGATTTAAATATTGTCGATCAGTATTGGATATTTAATTTAGAATTGAAGGGTTGATAAGCTGTAGAAAAAGAAACAATTTAAATATAATCTATCAAAGGAAGATAAAACTACAATCTTAAACCTCCACTGCCTGGAGCAGCCATATTCTAAAACCTTAAATGCTATGGAAGTAAATCCAGCCATAAAATCTGGAGTGGATTCTCAAAGGTGGCTGGATGTCAACACTGGCAACCCTTCTGTAACCAAACCAGCCCCAAATGTCATGCTCTGTATTCCTTTGGACAGCAGTGAGATGGGGGCATGTAGTCTGGGAAGTGCACAATATCCATTATGCAATTACCCAGGCCTGTGACCTGGAGAGCTATCTCAAGACTACTATGTGTCTATCTTATACAAAATCAATTTCTCTTAATGAAAATGCAATTTATTTCTAGAATTGGTTAAAAGTATAGAGGCATCAGCAAAAACATGTTTTTTTTTATTTTTTTATTATTGTCTTTAATGTGTGAAAGCCAAGGTGTGTATCTGTTGTTGATATTTGCTTATACTTTTACCTGTAAAAATATTACCTGAATGTGTAGTTGATGGATTGTGTCTCTGAATGAGAAATCAGAGCTGGGTTTGAATTCCAGTAGAATTTGTTATATTCCCTTGTGTGTAAATCCCATTAGGAAAAGTGTGAATAAGATTCTCAAATTCTTAATGAAATATTTACATGCAAACAAAAAAAAAAAAAGAAATCTTCTTACAATGCAAAATGTTTTGGCTTTAAATAACCCACAAAGGGTTGATAAGTTGTAAAAAGAAAAAAAACAATCAACCTGCAGAATGGCTGTCAATGCTCTTACTTTTCTCTAGTAGAGGAATATATCAATATTTTATGAGAAAGTCTGTTTCTATTTTGGGGGCTTTGGAACACACTTCTTGTGAATTTGGATTGTTTTATATGTTGAATGGTAACCAAAAGACTGGTATGGGATTGTTACACTCGGGTAACAATGCAAACAGACAAGGCTTCTTTGTTCCAATGACTTTTAACAGTTTAAGAGGCTGGATTGCTTGGAGCTGCTTGATCAGTTCAACTTGTCACTGGAAGAATTTCTGTTTTGGGTCTTGAGACCCTCGTATTTCTGGTATGAGAGAACAGGGAAATAAGTTTTTAAAAGATTGAAGGTATATTTTTACTTTTCTATAGGGATTAAAAGTTAACCATACAAATATAGCTCCCTCCCTCATGTTTTGATTTGAGTAATCTGTTATGTTTGCTTGTTGTTTGTTTGTTTTTTTTGTTTTTATCATCCTAAACTTATAGTGATTGCAATTTCAACTGCTTCGAATTCTTATACTTTATACAAAAAAAGTCTCTAAAAAAAGTTGTGATTTTTGGGAAGTGGTTTGGGTTGAGAAATTTTCAGCACCTCTAATCTATAAAACATGGTCTTGCATTATATAAAACATAGGACATTTTATTATGTGTATAATTGTTTTAATGGTTCTCGCCTTCATAATACATATTCTGCTCCAATGAACTTAGCTTACTGGTACCCTCTATATATGAATTTACTTGACCCGCAAGATTAGCAACTAGGTCCCACCCTTTTACTGTGAAACCAATAAAATGTAAATGCAAATTCTACTCCAGCAGCTTCTTTTCTCACACTTCCTGCCTGTGGAATTCCCTTCCATTTACTTGCTTCCCCAATGGCTACAATCTCCAAGAATTTAAATGTAAAGTCAATAGTCATCTCCTATCTCAATAACCTGTATCCTCTCTCTCATGCTCCTTTCTCCGTCTACTCCACTCTCATCAGTATTCTCATCCTTCTCTTACCCACTTCCTGACATGCCCTATGACCTGTCACTCTTTCTCATAAATTTTTTCCTATGTAACCCCCTACAAAACAGTGGCAGTAAAATGCCTTGCTTGGGGCGATATGATTATAAAATATATATACATATATATATATGTCATCATTCTGTTCATTCAAACATTGTTGCTACCAAGAAAATATTTTTCATGGCAATATTGTCATTATATAATCTTAGAAATGTAGCTTTGAAAGGTTCTCGTACTGGTTTCTAAATACACTATATTTTCCAATTCATATCCAAACTTTCAGTAAGAAAAAAAAGTAGACTCTAAACATTTTTATAGATTGCATTTTGAAATTAATAATTTCAATTCTGTTGCAAAATATCGTTGACACTATGTTCAATGGTGTATAAAATTCACTTCTCTTCTCTCATAGAACAAAATGTCTAAAAAAAATATTTCCCTAGTTTTATACATATGTTATTGGGGATAAAATTTACTCAGACACCAGGACTTTGGCTTAACCAAGCTCCTTAATATTATGATAAATTTGTTTTTCTTTTTTTTTAATTACCAATTTTTATCTTTTTCTAAAAGATCTTTTAAACACTTTCTTTTATTTGTAAAGAAATAATGAAAATATTTTTCTCATTTAGGTAATGTCAAAAATTTGACTTTATCCAATTCTTTTTATTTTGTTTGAAACTTAGTTCACCATTCCTCTTTTTTGTTCTTTTTATATATATATATATATATATATATATATATATATATATTCTATTTAATTTCTCTCAAAATATGATTGCTGTTAAGCTATATAGGGTCATGAAGGTAATTCTTGTAAATTTTTATTAAAAATATTAATTAGCATGTAATTGAAATGATTTGCCTTAAAGCAATTTTTTTTTTTAATCTTAATGTTCTGTTTCTTTTTATTCTGATGAAAATATTTCTAGGCATCATCCATCTACTTAAAAGCTTTAAGTAGGTTTTCAGTATTTATTTATTTTTTTATTTTTTTTCAAGTATAGGAAGTGGTAATTCTTTTGCTACTACTTTGGCTGTTATTGTGTCTCTCTCTGTATCGCTTGATTCTGTAGCCATCAAAGGAAATACTATATCTATAGGAAGTACAGGAAATAATCCATTCACTTTTTTTGACCTTTCAGAGAGCTATATACCCAAAAGATTTTAAAAAATTTCCTTTATTGCACATTGGAATGTTATTCACAGTTGAATCATGCAGTCAATGTCTCTTAGTTCCCAGCCTTATTTCCTTTAAAGCTTTTTTTTTTTTCTTTTCCTTCCAAAATTTGTCATTTTTGACTCTTCATATCTGCATGCATATACAAGGGTAAGTAAAAAAAAAAAAAAAAAAAAAAATATCCATACTTTGGCCATAACATATCCTTAAGTTTGTCATTGTGCCTTCTCCTCATATGTGCTTATAGTTGTTACTATTGTGGTCATGTGAGCAAAGTTTTCTTGCTGCAGTTACAGTGTAAACATGACTACTTCACTAACAGTGTGCACCAAGGAAAAACAAATAACAGTAAGCCGAATCTGCGGAGAACATATTACCTCATTGATGATAACTCACTGGTTCAGTCAGTTAAGTGCCATACATGATACATGCTTTGTGCGATCATGTCTCAAAAGAGACATGACTGACTGGGCAGAAGATTATCACACAGTAGGTTGCCATTGCTTTCTGCGGTAGACTGGTTGCCGACCAAGGCTATAGAACCCATTCGGTCCTGCTATTTAACCCATAACTGGAAGGAAGAGACGGATTAATACCTTTCCCAAGGGTATTTGCACGTAAGTGAATACAATGGATTCAACTGGAATTCGAGCTCGGATCCCTGGTTTCTTGTTCCGAGCCGATATCCACTGTACCACAACGCACATCCCTCACTGGTTCACAATTACCATTTCTCAAGCTTGCTGAATCTTGTCAGTGGTGGAAGAAACAGGTGCCCTGTTTCTTTTTCATGCCTCACACTCATCTATTCACGTTTAAATTTCTCAATCCACTTGTAAACACTTACACATGATAGTACACTGTTTCCATATTGTATTAAAAAAAAAAAATGCCTTAGTGGAATTTCAGCTTCTGACACATGTTCCAACCAGAAAAATCAAATTCCTGCTATTTGTTCCACCTTGGGGCACACTTCTAGCAAAGCAGCCATGTTTACACTTTAACAGCAGCAAGAAAACTGGTGCTCAAACTTATCAAGTGATCATAACAGTACCAATTATAAGGATGCATGAGTAGAGAGCATTGTGTCAAACTTAAAGATATGGCGGAAATGCAGATTAATTTTGACATACCTTCATACAAAGTTTATGCAAAAGAGAAAAGCTCTGTAGTTCATTACTAAAGCATAAGAGTGAAGACCAAGAAATTTGTAGTTTTCATTTAATGTTCATAGTTGATAGCATTTTTTAATACAAATTATCAAATCTTAACATGGTGGGGGTCTGTAACATACTAATATGATTAATTTAAAATCTTCAAACTTTTTAGAGTTTACGGCCTATCACATTGAATACACCGGTTCTCACTTGATCACTGAAGTCAAGCAACGTTGAGCCTGGTCAGTACTTAGATGGGTGACTGCTTGTGAATACCAGGTGCTGTAAGCGTTTAGTGACGGATATGCCTTGTGGTGCAGTGGATATCGGCTCGGAAAGAGAAATCGGTGAGCCGAGTTCGAATTCCAGTTGAATACCCTGCATTCATTTAAACACTGGTATCCTTGGGAAAGGTATTAATCTGTCCCTTCCCTCCAGTTATGGGTTAAATAACAAGGGTAGGAATTGGGGACCCTGCCCTTAAAAACAAATCCCAATGAATCTTGATACTTGAAAAAGAAAAAAAAGCATTACTATACACAAAACTAATATAAAAACAATGATAAATTTAGTTGGCATTAAATGACCCGCCGAGGTTGATATGCCATAAAAACAAAACAACCAACAATCAAACTTTTTAATTTATTCAAAATCAAGAATTTATTTCTCCCCTCAGAATTCTTTAACATAGAATTAGTTTCCAAGTAAGATTTTGTCATTTCACTTGATAAATTTAAATGAGCTTTTGTCTATTTCCTATGGAAAATATTTCTATGTCTCAATTTACCCTTATCAACTCATTTCCATGGAATACTTGGCAAATTTCTGAATATATGACAGAATCAGCAATAAAATCCTAGAAAGAGTAAAATAAAATCAGGAAAAAAATGCAGGTATTTTTTTTTTTTTTTTTTCCCCAACATAATGATAACATTACTAAGGATATGAATGAAAAGGGAGATACTCTGAAAATATTTTTTATTATATTCTGATTGTATTGCACTAAGGAACTAGAAATGACTTTCACATACAAACAAAACTCTAAAAAAACAGTTTACTCTTATACAAGAGGAAGCTATCATCTGCAATGGCATAGTATGCCATTAAAAAATGCAAAATCATGACTGATGATTCATTCAAATACATTTTTGTAATGTATATTGAGATGTTAGTTGGATTATAAGTATACATATTTCAAACCTCCTAGATTATGTTGACTGATATTGAGACATGAAATCAAGAGTTGAATAATAAAACTTTGGCGGACATGTACGACATTACCACCACTTGTACATTTGTTGATTATCTTTTTTTCTTTTTACTTTTTTCAGTGCAATATCATCGGTTTAGACCCTAAACTTTCCGATTTTTTTAAAAAAAATTTGGAAAAAATTCATTAAGATTTTTAGGGAGTGCTCAGTTTCTCATACAACCTTATAGTAAATCAATCCTCCATTTTGGAAACACTCACGCTGGATTTGCTTTGATGTCACTGAGACCATATACAGAGAAGCTTCCAATTTGAAGATCGACAAACCCATGAGAAATTTTTAATTATCCCTAGTTCATATCAATGAAAAATAAGTTATTTGAAACATTAAAAAAAGTTTTGGACAAAGTTTCTTTAAAATAATTCCTGTTGTAAAAAAATCTGGAATGAAAAATATGACATGTAAAACAAAAAAAAAAATTGACAGAATCTTTAAAATAATTCCTATTCTAAAAAGATTTTGAATAAAAGCATATTTCCGGAATGATTTTTTTTTTTTTTTTCATTAATTTCCTACAAGTTTTGGTAAAAAAAGAAAAAGGGCAACAACTCAAAGTGAGTGTTTCTAAAAGGGAGAATCAATTTACTATAATGTTGTTTGAGAAACTGAGCCACCCTAAAAATCTTTTTCCAAATTTTTTTTTTTTTTTTTTAAATTGGAAACTTTATGTACTAATCAATAAGAATACACAGAAAAATTAAAAAAAATATAATCAACAAATTTACAGGTGGTGGTCATGTCGTACAGGTCTGCCAATTATTTTCATAATAATGTTGTATGAATTTTTTTTTTTGTTTTTTTTTGTTTATGTAGCATTGTTCATACAACTCAATATATACTCATCTGTACATATTTTAAAACCTGCAAGAAGCCAATCAGGAAATTCTTTTAGAAGTAAAAAAAAAGAGATTTGAAAGATTTAATAAAATTTGAACACAAAATGCTATTTGCAATTGGTTCCAGAGAATTTCCTATAAAGATCATTCTAGCAGTAAGCTTTAGGATAACACAAAAATCTAAAGCCATAAAAAGAAACCAACTATGAATTTTTAAAATGTTTTATTAATTAATCATGTAGTGCTAGTAAAACTGTTTTTATAGACATCTAGGCTACATGGGATTAAAGGCAGGTGAAGAATGATCATGTGTTTGAGTATTTTTTTTATATAACAATTAATCTATTGAATTATTTTTCTTTTAAGTGTTCAAGAATTAAAGATCTTTCATTCAGTGTTAGAATGGCTCCTCAAAATATTGGGACAAATTTTATTAAATTTGAAGGTTGTGTCAGAAACAGTGATGTCATCTGTTATGAAATCACAACAGCAAAATGACCCCCTTCTAATTGAGCTTGAAGGAATTGTAAGAAAAAGTTGACTTTGTGACAAGTCTTTTTTTTAATCATTTCACCCCAAGCAAGTCATTCCACTGCCACTATTGTGCTTGGGGCTACATAGGGGAAGGTAAAGAGAAAGAGTGGTTAGATATAGGAAATGTCTGAAGGGGGTGATAGATGAGTATGTATACAGAAGCTGGGTGGATGGGAAGAGTGTTTGAAAGAATGGAAGCGAGTTAGTGTGTTAGGAGGTGTCTATTGACCTTACATTTAAACTCCTGGAAATTGTAGCCGTTGGGGAAGCAGTCATATGGAAGGGAATTCCACAGTCGGGAAGTATGAGAAAAGAAACTGTTGGAGTAGAAGTTGCGGTTTCATTTTATCGGTTTCACTGTAAAAGGGTGGGATCTACTTGCTAATCTAGTATTTCGTGCAAATTCATACCTAGGGGGCACCAGTGATCTAAGTTCATCAGAGCAGAAGCCGTGAAAGTATTTTTAGAAGAGACAGAGGGAAGCCACGCCAGGCCGGTGAGCAAGAAACTGCAGGTGGTCTGCCAAGTCGGTATCGATCACATTACAGACCCTCCACTGTACCTTGTTGAGAAGCCCGAGGAGAATAGCAGGGGCACTCGACCAGATATGGCAGCAGTATTCAATGCACAGGCGGATGATAGATTTATATATGTGCAGGATAGATTCAGACGGAAAAAAAACTTCCGGGCCCTGCACAGAGAACCGACTTTCATAGCAGAGGATTTAGCAATGGATTCGATATAGTCATTCCACTTGAGGTCCGCTGAAAGTGTGAGACCAAGGAGGCGTAGTGTTTTACTCTCTGGGAGGCAAGCCTGGTCCATGCTAATGGGAGGTAGGTAGGTGCGATTGTCTATGATGGTTAATAGAGAGCAGCTTCGTTTTGGAAGCATTAAAATTTACAAGCCATTTCTTACCCCAGTCCACTACAGATTGGAGGTCCTTTTCAAGCTCGGCTGCAAGGTTAGCTTTGTCGCCCACACCAGATTTTTGATCGAGGCGAGAGCAAACTGTGGTGTCATCGGCGTACGTACCTACTTGGGATCTTATGGTATCAGGGAGATCATTAATGTAGATCAGAAAGAGCGTAGGACTTAGGATAGAGCCTTGAGGGACACCCACGTTCATATGGTAGTTCTGGGAGGCATGTCCGTTTAATAACACTTTCAATGTGCAGTTAGAGAGGAATGACTGGATTAGTTCAAACAAATGTCCTGTTATACCATAGCTCCACAGTTTGCATAAAAGGCCAGCATGCCAAACTCTGTCGACCTGGTGAAGCGGAAACCATACTGCTTGTCCGAGAGGAGCCTGTGTGCTGTGAGATGCTGAACCACCTCGGCGTTGATAATGGCCTCGAACACTTTGCCAAAGATCAGAAGAAGGCTGATAGGGCAGTAATTTACGGGGTCCGAGGGTTCTCCAGTGTTTTTGAATATAGGAACTACAGAGGAAGATTTCCAACAGGCAGGCAAGCAAGAAGCAGATAAGCCGACATTGTAGAGCTTAGAAAGGACAGAGGAGAGTTCAGGGGCACATTTCTTTAAGACTATGATTGGAATTCCATCCCCTCCGCTCGCTTTGTGAGGGTCAAGTTTTGAGATTATCTTAGAGACAAGCGAGTGTGTAATGGGGACATCATTCAGTTGAGCCTCAGTTCTAGGTGAGAAGTCGGGTGTAAAAACCCCAGACGAGTTCAGACTCGAATTGTTTGAGAATCTGCGGGTAAAGCATTCAGCCTTGTTCGCTGAGAAGGTGAGGACCTCAAAATTATTGATTAGTGGGGGTATTGTATACTTGCTCTTGTTAAGTACTCTTTTACAGAGTCGCCAGTAGTCTTTGGCGCCGAACTTAGCGGACTCTCTCATGATATCCATTGTTTAGCAGATAGGACCATTTTGAATTTTGTTTGGATAAAAATTGATTGCCTATTGATTTTAGTTGAGAAAATATATAAATATAAGGACTGCTGCTAATTTGTGATATCTAGTGTTTAAAAAGAATTTTAAAAAATGAAAGTTCTTCAAACTTTAATTTAAAAAACGATAGGATTAAATCTAAGCAAAATACTGTGGTCTATTTTAAACAAATTGTATTGATTGGAATCAAATGTATTTGTTTGCTAAAATAACTGATTTAGTCATTTTTTATTGCAATGTCAATGTCTTTATTAGAAGAAAAAAAAACTCTTCTAAAAAAAATAAAGCATACTTTTCTGAAATTTGAGGAATATTAGCTGATTTAAAGTGTAATTAATCTGATTTAAAACAAATATTGTTTACTTTAAGTTTAAAGTAACACAGAAATATGTTTTTAAACCAAACAAAAGATATGTTTTTAACCAACAGTTTGTGTTTTACAAATGATGATAAAGTGTTGATAGATTATTTTTTTTGGAGAGTTTGTAAAATATAATTTAAGAAAATAATCTGAGCACCTTTTATATATATATATATATATATATATATATATATATAATTTTTAAGTACTCAATAATCTTAAGTGTTGGAAAATATCATCTGTAATCTAATTTTAGGATTGTTGATTTTAGATTTACTATTGCCATTGCTCTTATTTTCTGATGATATCATGTATGGTTGTCCATTATTACAAAAATCTGAATATAATTTAAAAATCTTGGTGTGTGATGATTTGTATTAAGCTTTTCAATTTTTGATTACTAAATATCGTTTTCACTGAATAACAGTATCACCTAACAAAGTAATGTATAATTTTGAGATTTGAAACTTTATAAATTATAATTTAAATTTAAAAAGGAATGTATACAATTTTTGTGAAAATTCAATATTCATCCAAAAAAGATTTTTTAAAGACATTGTTGTTAATAAATCTTATTTATTAATGCTTTTCTAATTAAATAATGTCACAGTTTTATTGTTTTTATTTTAGGATTAGGAGCAAATCTTTGGGAAATGAGTAACTGAAAAAAATTCTAAAATTTAATTTGTGAATAAATCCTGAAAGTTTCATTAAAATCCAACATTTGATTTTGCAAGAATTTTTAATTCATTGTTTTTTACTAGAAAAT
This sequence comes from Ascarosepion bandense, assembly GCA_037127315.1. NCBI lineage: Eukaryota > Metazoa > Mollusca > Cephalopoda > Sepiida > Sepiidae > Ascarosepion > Ascarosepion bandense. The sequence goes on along the minus strand of JBBBDQ010000127.1, from coordinate 815,659 downwards.
AGACAGTAAAATAGCACGAGTAATTTGACTGCTGATACAAATAAAAATTTCAATGTGTTAGAAAGGATTAAAATTTTTAGTGAATTAATGAAGGTGCCTTGTTTTATAAAATTTGATTTTTTTTATATTTTTTTTTATTTTTATTTTTTTTTTTTAATCATATCATCCCAAGCAAGGCGGTAACACCACTGATGCACAGGGGGCTACGTAAGAAGATTGGAAAAGAGAAAACCGGAAACCACATCCTAAACAGGGAACAAGGGATGAGCCTCTACACCTGTTCAATAGACGTGGGTGAAGTGTGAACCGGGCGATAGTTTAGTCTATCTATGGAACTTTGTCTGTGTATGTCTGTTACCTATAGACTCCGAAACGCCTGAACTGATTTTCTTGAAAATTTACACAGTTGTATTATAAGCATCTGCAAGTGTTCCTAGCTAGGTTTTGTGTCGGAAAGTATAACTCTTAACATAACAAGTTATTGGTTCATAAAATATGTTCCTGTGACAAGATGGTTAAAAAAAATAGACATGTGATTGTGTTTTGTGAGTGAAGTTTTGTTATCTTGTTTTCAAGTTTTCTCTATGATTTGAAAAGCTATTTTTAGAATGTAGACGATTGTGTTAATGTCTGAAACTCTATCAAAATTTAACAGATTACTCAGTATTTTTCATTAGTACATAGTTGAATTCTTTTCAGTTTTTTCTTTTGAATTGATAGCATTTTATGAAGGTTGGTCATAAAGTAATACTTGTTCTAATTGGATTTTCAGTTTTACTTTGTGTGTGTGTGTGTGTGTGAGAGAGAGAGATCTATAAGCCCAGAATAAACAAGATTCCTGGAATTCTCTATTTCCTTGTTCTTCTACACATAGGAAGCAAAAATCTGTCATGGAATTACTACTTTGGGAAAAGAGAAAAAGCTGGAAACATTCACAGGTGATTAGTGAATGCACTAGTGTGGGCTTTCATCCCTGAAATAACATGATGTCAAAAGGGCAGTCATCATCCCCGCCCCTCCTCCTTGCACATCTTGCTTTTTAAACTACTTTCACTCTTTGGTAATGTTTGTTGTTTTAAAAAGTGACTATTAGAATGGGGGGAAAAACCTAAACATATGATGAAAGTAAATTTATACATTTCTTTTTATTTTGTTCTTGAGAATTGATGACAAAAATATTAAACACCATTTATTAAATTGATTATTTGCAACATTCTAAAAACTAATGAAATTTTATCATTTACTAATTTATAAAAAAATAAATATGAAAATAATTTTTAATTCATAAATTTATAAACATTTACTAAATAAAATATTTGAAATGAGTAAAAAAAATCCTTATTATTTAGCATTTTATAAAGTTTAAATCAATTGGCAATTAGCCAATGTTTTGCCAATCTTAATATAGTGTAAATAAATAATCTATTTTGTTGTCAATTCTCAAGAACAAAGAAAATATATAAATTGACTTTCATGTGTTTAGGTTTTATTACAAATTTTGGAGTAGATAGGCTAAACTATCGCCCGGTTTGACACTCCACCCATGTCTATTGAACAGGTGTAGAGGCTCACCCCTTGTTCCCTGTTTAGGATGTGGTTTCTGGCTTTCTCTTTTCCAATCCTTTCACTTTTCTTTTAATTTTTTTATTATTTTTTTTTCTCAATTGGAGTAGATAGACTAAACTATCGCCCGGTTCACACTCCACCCACGTCTACTGAACAGGTGCAGAGACTCATCCCTTGTTACCTGTTTAGGATGTGGTTTCCGGCTTTCTCTTTTCCAATCTTTTCACTCTTACGTAGCCCCCTGCACATCAGTGGCATTACTGCCTTGCTTGAGGCGATATGATTAAAAAAAAATTCTAAGCATTGCTAAAACAAACATTGCCAAAGAATAAAGGTTTTTTTTTTAAGTCTTTATGGAAGGGCTGTGATTGATGGATGCACATGAAGGGGTGGAGGTTAATAAAGTTAATGACAATTCTAGACACTACTATTGTAAATTCAGATGAAGCCCAACAAGTTAATTCTTTCATTAATGCTTATAGAAGGATCATTATTGTAAAACTGTGATAGCCTTCCAGTGTTTGCAGTTTGGTGAAGTGTCTTGGCTATGCAAAGGTCTGTGCAAAGAGGCTTCCAATGATACTGAGGCAGCCTATAAAGGAACAGACAATGGTTGCTATTTAATAAAAATTCTGGGATCTGTTTAGTCCTTTACATTGGCTCATACTGGGGACAGAAATATTTCATTAATTCATTTTATTTCAGCTTGAATAAACTTCATTCCTGCGACCGACTGTCCTACCATAAATCTTGTCCTAATCACTACTGTTGTAGAATTTTTAACTTCAACTGAATTTTAATCTATATCTTAACACCTTATCCCAGGAGTTCCTAATATATTGAATTAATGAGTAAAATATTCTTTATAATAATAGATTGTTCTTGCCTTGTCGACATTATGACTGCACAGCTTCTAATCTGGTCTTCATAGTTCAATATGTTTGATTTGTAAAAAGTAATTCCTCTCATATATGAATTTGTCAGGAAGTGTTCTATATTTTTATTAATATCTAAAAATCAATTATCTGATCAATATGTAAAATGTAATCTGACACTTGTAGCTTTGTCATCAATAATTGTTTAGTCTGTGTCTTTAAACAGCATTTTGATACTGACATATCAGTTCCATCTTTTTCACTCATTTTTACTCACTTTTTTTAGGCAATCATTTTTATTTATTTATTTTTTTACGCATACAAAAAAATCCCTTTATGCTTATAAATTTAAATACTTGAAAGCTGTAAAATGGATGAGCTAAAGAGGGGAGATCATTTGCAAAATAAAATATAGATCTATTTGTTTGGCCAAAATTTAAAATGAAAATTCTTATTTGTAAACAGTCAGTTTGGAATTAATCATAGAAAAGAGAAAAATGAAAAGTCATGTTTGAAAACACTGGGTCCTGGGTTCAAAAGTAATATTAACTGCAAAAAGAAAATGAACAAGACACCCTCTAGTAACACTTTAAGGAACAACTCCCAATTAAAATAGCATTTTCAAAGATTCTCTGAAGAAGGAAAGCTGTGACATAGAGATAGTCAAATATATATATATATATATATATATATATATATATACACACACACACACACACCTGTTTAAAAGGTTCAAAATTTCTGGCATCTGAAGAAGGCCGAAACAAACAAAATGTCATTCATAATCTTTTTAATTTTTTAAGAATTTTTTTAAAAACAGAATTTCGGCTTTCAGAAAAACATGACATATATTATTTCTCTGTTGGTCAAAAATTGGGATTGAGTTGAACATTGAATTAAGCCAGCATGGTTATTTGCCAGTAGAGAAATTTGATCTAGACAGAAGTTTTAGGCCGTTATATTTGGATCGACAGAAAACAAAGATAAATGAAATAATGACTTTGATAAAAAAGGATTTTGGTTTCGATTAAATATCAAGACATGTTTGTTTACTAATGGTGAAATATGAATCTGGTGTAAGTTATATGCCCATTTAATCTCGGAGGTTACATGATTTTTGGGTATAGCAACAGACACTCATGTTAAGTGCATGGCAACCTAGCTTATGACCACTGGTCTTCTATATAAGCACGCTGTAATGCTGAAGTTAGGTCAGACACCGACCGTCAAATTGAGCGGTTGTGTGTCCTCGGGTTTACTGATAAGGGAGGTGCTGACAAGAGACCAGAACTGTGTGAGCATACGGTTACCTCCCTCTTCGCTGGAGTAAGGTTGCTGACAATTTGAACCAGTCAATCATCTAACTGAAGACGTCTTTATATGAAAAAGGAGAGTAAAATATATTTGATTTGTGGGGGCTTGTTGCAGATTGTGTTTGTTGTGCAGTGACAATGAAAAGACAAGGAAGAGGAAGAAGATTATGAAATGATTATATAAAACTGAAGTTCTTTTGAAGAGGTTGGATTCAGTAGTTCCCGACAAGGAAATTTATGATTTAAAAAGTCAAAATGTTGTCTTAAATCTGTTGCGGGCTGTTAAAATTTGGATAATTTTTTTATTAAATTGGTTCTAAGCTTTCAGCTCACGTGAACCATCTTCAGAGAGGTTATAACTGTTATCGTTGCTTAGTCAAGTTTTATCGACACAAGATAAAATCATCACTGATGGTGGATAATTTTATGTTAATGCTCTTGTAACCTCTCTGAAGATGGCTCATGTGAGTCGAAAGCTAAGAACCAATTTAATAAAAACTAATCCAGTTGTTGGAGAATTTTTGTCTTTATTCTCACCTGAAATTAAAGCCAAAATACGATGTTTAGAATGGCTCATGATTAAACATAAGACATTCACTTTCTGTTATATTTAACAGTATGTTTAGAAAATTATCTGCTGCCTCGATACAATATATATATATATATATACTTTTTTTTTTCTTTCTTACACTTTGTTCCGCTTTTCTTTGGTTAGGCTTTGATCTGTTTTTTTTTAAATTTTTTTTTTATCTAAGGTTAAAAATCATACATTTCTGGTGACTGATTGTACTATATGCAGGTAAATATTTTCTAGATAGTTTAAATTCATGCAAAATTAATTCAGGTGTTGCATTAGAAATGAATTTGGCTTATACACATGGTAGTCCTATTCACAGGGAAGGACAATAAACTTTCTATGTGCATTGTGGTGCAGTGGATATCGACTCGGAACGAGAAATCGGGTAGCCGAGTTCGAATTTCAGTTGAATTCATTGCATTCACTTACGCGCAAATACCCTTGGGAAAGGTATTAATCCATCTCTTCCCTCCAGTTATGGGTTAAATAACAGGACAGATTGGGTTCTATAGCCTTGGTCAGCAACCAATCTACCACAAAAAGCAATGACAACCCACTACTGTGGGATAACGTTCTGCCCAGTCAGTCATGTCTCTTTCGAGACATGATCGCCCCAAGCGTGTATCACGTATGGCACTTGACTGACTAACAGATACAGAGGATGGATATATAGCACATGTGTGAGATTTTTAAAAATTGTTACTATGAGTCTTATTAACTGTTGATGATGTCAGTTCTTAAAGATGTGATTCTGACAAAATGTTAGTACGGATAATTGATATTGTTAATAAATTTATCTTTCCAGCTACAGCTAATGTTGGACCAAGATGCCACCCAGCTCAGGAGAACTATGGGGCCTACATTTGATGCCGTCGCAGGTCGACGTGGATTGTCTTCTCCCTACTGGAATTCTTGTGCCACTAAGGTGCAATCGTAATGCTACCTTAGAAAGTATAAAAACAGACCTCTGGGCAGAGGCTAAAAAATTCCCATTCCATACAAAACTCCTTAATCCAACTTGTTATATTTTTGTGAGCATTACTCAAGAGGCTGAACGGGAAGAATTCTTTGATGAAACCCGAAGACTTTGTGATCTGAGACTTTTTCTGCCTTGGTTGAAAGTTGTTGAACCTGAGGGTAACAGAGATGAGAAAAAGTTAAATTATGAAATAGGTAAGTTTAATAATTTTTTTTTTCCTTTTTTTCCTCTTGTTTCAGGAAATATATTTCACTTGATAGATTACCAAGTCAAAGAATGTTGAATACTCAGGCAATGGGTTTCATTATTAGTGTGCCTAGAGGTATAGAATTCTAATTGCAAGAAAGGTAAGGTGTTTATAAAATAGATGCTTTATGTTTATCAAAAAAGTAGGAATATAACTGGGTAAAAAAGGACAGGAAAAAAGAACCTTGTGCACCAGTGTTGTAACCATTCTTTTAGTCAGTTAAGTGCCATATGTGAGACATGCTTGGGCGATCATGTTTCTACCGATTTATGATGACAGGGCAAAAAGTTGTCATTTATTTCTGTAGTAGGCTGGTTGTCAATGAAGGCGATAGAACCCAAATTGTCCTACTACTCAACCCATAGTTAGAGAAGAGATGGATTAATACCTTTCCCATGAGTATTTGCATGTAAGTGAATGCAAGAAATTCAACTGGAATTTGAAATTAAGCTCTCCAATTTTTCATAAGCCAGTATTCACTGCACTGCAACACAGCTTTCTTTACTGAAATTAAATTAAAAACATGTCATATAGAAAAATATATTATCTCTTATTGTCAACTGCAGGGTTTGATTTAAATTACAATTTCAATCAATTAAAAAAATTATTCTCAGCAAAACATTTTTGAATACAAAACTAGAAGACATTTTCAGTTTTCTAAAATAAACAAGTATAAAAACAAAAAAATCATTAAAATCTGACTAAATCAACTTCATCACTATAACCTAACATTAAAAAAAAAAAATACCTTAAAACCCCACCTTTTTGGCATTAATTAACCCACAGAGGTTGATATGCCATTAAACAAAACTCAAACTTATTTAACCATGACGACTCACTTTGCAGTGAGAGATAAAGCTTGCTTATTGAATCTGCCTTTTGACATCAAAATATGTACATATCTTTTTTGTCTTTCAGTTAGTACTAATTTGCATCTGTTGTTTTTCAGATGGAATGTTTGTCTTCTCCCATTGTATGAAAAGACAGTTTTCAAACATCTTCCATTAATCTTCATCAGGACTTCATTAAAAGATGAATCCCTTAATATATTGACAAACAATATGTAATAGTTCTTCACTTTAATTAATGATAGAACAGGCAATAAATTTTCCCTTTTGTACAACAACTGTTAACATTTATTTTGCCTGACCATGTTTATTATTTACAAATTCTACAGTTACAAAGTGCCATGGAGAAACAATTCCAGTTGTATTCATTGCATTCACTTACGCGCAAATACCCTTGGGAAAGGTATTAATCCCTCTCTTCCTTCCAGTTATGGGTTAAATAACAGGACAGATTGGGTTCTATAGCCTTGGCTAGCAACCAGTCTACCGCAGAAAGCAATGGCAACCTACTGTGGGATAATCTTCTGCCCAGTCAGTCATGTCTCTCTCGAGACATGATCGCCCAAGCGTGTTTCACGTATGGCACTTAACTGACTGACTGAATATAATAGTTGGAATAATGATTAAGGCTTCTACTGGTCATAAAGTGGGGGATCAGTTTATTACTTCATAGCAATAGGAAACCGATCCCCCACTAATTACTACATAATAATATAATGCATTTCTTTCCCCTCTAGCTATGAGTCAAATAACAGGACAGATTGGGTTCTATAGCCTTGGTCGGCAACCAGTCTACCGCAGAAAGCAATGGCAACCTACTGCGGGATAATCTTCTGCCCAGTCAGTCATGTCTCTCTCGAGACATGATCGCCCAAGCGTGTTTCACGTATGGCACTTAACTGACTGACTTCCAAATTCCATCATCAAGTAGAATTGATTTCAAATCTGACTTGTGAATTCTTAATTGTAAATAAAACTTTGTACTCTTAATGGGACATTCATATTTTGTCTCCCTTTGCTACAACACAAATCCAGTCTAAAGCACACCTGCCTACAGTCAATTGACAAGTTGCTGTAGACAGGAAAGGGCAAAAGGGGTGAAATCTCCATATCGAAAAACAGTCAGGAAGAAGGGAACAAATCTGGTGTGACATGCTTGTCAAAGCAAATGGCAGAAACAAAATGACTTGAATTCTAATGAACTTTATCAGTCAAGGCAAAAAGTGAAAATTCCTCTTTTCTGATAGGTAAATTCCTTGTGTAAAAAAATACAATAACTGCATTTAAACATGAATCAGATCTGCTTTTATTTTTTTTACTTTTTTTTTTCTCGATATTTTTCCTTTTATTTTACAATTCTGAATGGGCCAGATGTGTTATAGGATTGTAAAAATAACTTGCGTTTCATCCGTTATATGTTCTCATCTTCTTCAGAAGCTAGGAACTTCAAATCACTGGAGTTTATCATTCTCATTCCATGTGCGGCGTAGTTATTTCCCCTGAACTCAAGAGTTTTAAGTTATTTGTTTGCCATTGGTATTGAACTCACGACTTCTTTTTTGTCAAGTCACTGGAACTAACCAATGTCTGTGTCCTTGAGGACAGTTTTTCTTCTCTGATAGACTATAATGATAAAATTATAGTTTCGATATTTAATTTTTACTTTATTGTTGTTGATGTCAAATAGCTTACCTTGAAATAAATTTTGGTATCATTTAAGTGACTATCAAATGAGCTTTCAGGCTATGAAGTAATTTTTGCAAAAACACTCGTCAATCAAAAGGTTTTGGCATTTTGCCCATATTGCTTACCATATGCACTGTTAGATTTTCAGATGTCAATTTCAGAATAAAAAATATATTCAAGTTGAAGCTTTTATATTTCTCCTTATCAAAAATATTGGACTTGTTTTAAGTATATCTGGCTTTTTTATACAAAATGCAACATTAATTTTTACTTACATATTAACCCTAAAAGATATTGGTCAGAGAAAAAATATTTTACACACACTCTCTCTCTCTCTCTCTCTAATTTGATTAAAAATACATTGCAACACAGAAATTTCTTTGTTTTGAGATTTCTACCTCGTCATCAGGCAATGTTAATTGTGAAAATCATTAAATGATATTTAAATGAAAATCATTTTCACAACTATGATCTAACATTGCCTGATTACAAGGTAGAAATCTCAAAACAGAAATTTGTGTTGCAATGTATTTTTAATTAAAAAAAATTTAATTATATGATTATATTATGCTCTACAATATTTATTGTATTGAGCACTTTTTTGAAAAAAAAAAAAGAGTAAATGCCAGAGAACCCGGAATTGTAAAACTGTTGGTTCTCTTTACCTGGAGATTATATATATATATATATATATATATATATATATATATATTCCTTGTAATTTTAAAAATTATGCGTTCAAAATTCCCTGCCCTGTGAGCATTAAAAAAAAAACACCATTACATGAGCTTTCTTAAAAAAAAAAAAAGTGGTAAAATAAGTTATTGAAAATTGCCTGAAGACACCACTCATGGTAGAAACCTAACTCATTTACAAATGGAAAATATTATAACTATTATTTTTGTTAATTTATGTATTAATATATATTTATGGATTAATATGAATTTGTTGACATTTTATAGTCTTCTACTAAGCATAGCTTAGATTTGACACTACGTTGCAAGTATGTAGCACCCACTGAGGGTTGAACTCTTTACTGAAGTGTCATTGTTCTAACATGACAAGCTTGCTAACCATTGCACTTTCATCCATTGCATTAAGTTTGCGATTGTTTCTATTTTAATATTTCTCATAGCAATTTCTATTGCTTCCCAGAGATCTTCTCTGATTGAATATTGTTTTTTATTTTTAATCGAGCGAGACTGTTAACTTTCCCTCATTTGGTACTTTTGAAATTGTTTTTGGTAAGGTGGGCAATATTCAGCTTTGTATCTGAAGGTGTATTTTATACATGAATATATTCTTTAGCTGAAAGCTTTTTAGTTTTTAATTTTTATATTGGCGCCCTTATCAACTTTGAAGTGACCTTTGGTTTTGCTGCTTACATTATCTGGAAACCTTATTCTACTTCCCTTATGTTGTATTGATTAACTATTTTTATAACAGATCCAAATTTTAGCCCAGCTGTACATTTGTCATTAAGTATAATTGTTGATAAATCAGTTTTCATGTACTACTTCAGCTGATTTAGAGATTTCTCTTTCTGATGTTTAATCAAAGCTGGTAGTTGAACTGCTTTCACATTTTTAGTCAGTGTCTTACTATTTTGCATGATTTTCTGGCATACGGAGTTAATGTTATTTATCAGTCAGTCAGTTAAGTGCCATGCGCGATACACGCTTGGCCGATCACGCCTCGAAAAAGACATGACTGACTGGGCAGAAGATTATCACACAGTAGGTTGCCATTGCTTTCTGCGGTAGACTGGTTGCCGACCAAGGCTATAGAACCCAATCTGTCCTGCTATTTAACCCATAACTGGAAGGAAGAGACAGATTAATACCTTTCCCAAGGGTATTTGTGCGTAAGTGAATACAATGGATTCAACTGGAATTCGAACTCGGCTCCCCGGTTTCTCGTTCCGAGCCGATATCCACTACACCACAACGCACATCCTATTTATAGTTGGATTAATTTCCTCATTGTTCCGCTTTGTTTGTTGGGGTTTCAGAATATGCTAACTGCACCTCTGCAGAGGGGTATTGCAGCAGCCCCCCGAGGCCATCTGTTTGGCATTGGTGGTGACCTGTGATGTCTGAAGATGAGATCGTGGTAGTTGAGTGCTTCAGGTATTACATAGAATAAGTCTGAATTCTAACACACTACTTTGGCCCTCATTTGGGCTACATACATGGTCAGATAAGCCCAATCTGATCAATCAGCTAGTCATGTCAAACCCTGATACCATTCCACCCACCAAAAGCATGATAACTTCACAACCTATAAAAAAAAAAAAATCATGTACACACTAACAAAATTTAGTCAAATTAGTACTAGAAGGCAGTATCAAGGGTCAATCAAGTTATAACTAAAATATATAATCAAAAATTAAAACTTATATTCAACTTCACAGGGGTAGATGAAAGAAATTTTTGGTGATTACATATAAATACATATGAGTATACTATTTTTGTATCCCTGAGCTGCTTGGGTGAAGTCCTGATAACGAATCAGAATTGCATAGTTACTTCCCTTGATATAGTAATGGAGTCATTTGAAAACTATTATAAAACCATCGCCATATTATTAAAAACCTATACTCTCAAATTATTCCTATAACTGTTTTTAAAAAAACAACACAATAATAATCTGAGTAAAGAAAAAAAAATGTATGCAGAAAAAATCCACAAATGGTCAATATTTAGTAACTTAAAAATCAAAACCTATTCACAAAAAAAGTATAAATACCTCTAGAGGTGTAATCAAAAGTCTAGACCTGGTATCTTGCTCCCTAGAAGAAATCAATGTTAACCTAAAAACAAATTGTAATAGATGTAACTAGAATAACAATTAAAAGAAATGGCCAGACCATAAACACCAATACATATTAAAATTCAACACACCCAAATCACTAAATAAAATAAAAATAGCTAATATCATCACAAAAATGGAAACTTACATTCTCAGATCTTTTATGTCATAACTGCCAAAGAATTGGCCATCGTAAAGACAAATGTTTTTTTGTAATCATATCGCCCCAAGCAAGGCATTTTACTGCCACTGTCTTGCAGGGGGTTACATAGCATAAAAATTATGAGAAAGAGTGACAGGTTATAGGGAGTGTCAGGAAGTGGGTAAGAGAAGGATGAAAATACTGATGAGAGTGGAGTGGACGGAGAAAGGAGCATGAGAGAGAGGATGCAGGTTAGTGAGATAGATGACTATTGACTTAATATTTAAAATTTTGGAGATTGTAGCTGTCAGGAAAGCAAGTAAATGGAAGAGAATTCCACAGGCTGGGGGTGCGAGAAAAGAAACTGCTGGAGTAGAATTTGCGTTTACATTTTATTGGTTTCACAGTAAAATGTTAGGACCTAGTTGCTAATCTTGTGGCTCGAGTAAATTCGTACATAGAGGGCACCAGTGAGCTAAGTTCATCGGAGCAGAAGCTGTGAAAGTATTTGTAGAAGAGACACAGGGAAGCCACATTGCACCGGTAAGAAAGTGATTGTATTTGAGCTGCCAAGTCAGGATCTATCATGTTACAGATTCTCTGTTGGATTTTGTCAAGGACACCTAGGCGGATAGCAGGAGCACCCGACCAGATATAGCAGCAGTATTCAGTACATGGCCAGATGGTAGATTTATATATCTGCAGGATTGTTTCAGGTGGAAAAAAACTATTATTATTATAACAGAATTCTGCTAGATCCAAAATGCAGCAGTACAGATCAAGAAACTGGGTGTAAAATACATAAATTGTAATGAACCACCCTGCATACTTACATCTATGTAAAGTTTAGAAAAATGAAAAATAGAGATCAAATATATAACTTTTCTTGAAGCAAAGAAAATTCCGGAAAACACTAGACAAAATATAATAATAAATTATGCAACCAAAACCCAACAACAGAGTGGTAAGAAATATAATTTCTATGAATTAACGACATTAATGCAAGAGCTAAACAAACTTATATAACTGATATCAATAAAAAAAAGCAATGATTTATGCTGCATCCCATTAAAAAGAAAATCTGATATACTCAATCAAAATATAGAAAATTCTAACTGGTTAAACTTAGGAATTAAAAGACCAAAAGAATCATCTTATCTCGATCTACAGATTCCTCACCTATAACCCAAAGATGAAAATTACCATAACACATTTTTGAAGGAAAAAAATCATTCTGAGCAAAACATTTTTGAATACAAAACTTGAAGACATTTTCAGTTTTCTAAAATAGAGAAAAAAAAACAAATTTTCATTAAAATATGATTAAATCAACCTTCTCACTATAACTGAACATTAAAAAAAAATATGTGCCCTAAAACTTACACCAGAAGCCAATATAGACAAGGCAGAGTACAACACTTGTTTTAGCAAAACACTTCCACTTCTTAGTATTGCAGAACAATACAAATCAAAATCTAAACCTGTCAAACATAGTAGACCTTGGTTTAATGAGTGTTTTAAGTGATCAGATTGCGTCATATGGCTCTGTTAGTTCAAATTGCATCCAACCCAAGAAAATCTGAATATGGAAGAACTTTGTGTCCAATAATAACTTTGGCACCAAAACCAAAAAGTATAGAATATGATTTGTAAAATTGCTGGGAAAAACAAAAGCAGCCCGTTTAAATATTTTTGTCAAAGTAATAGGTGTGTTGTGGTGCAGTCAATATCAACTCGGAATGACAAATTGGGTTGCCGAGTTCGAATTCCAGTTGAATTCCTTGCATTCACTTATGCACAAATAACCTTGAAAAAGGTATTAATCCGTCTCTTCCCTCTAGTTATGGGTTAAATAACAGGATAGGTTGGGTTCCTTAGCTTTGGCTGGCAACCAGTCTACCATAGAAAGCAATGGCAACCTACTGTGGGATAATCTTCTGCCCAGTCAGTCATGTCTCTTTCGAGATGATCGCTCAAAGCATGTATCACGTATGACACTTAACTGACTGAATATCAAAGAGAATATTGCAGATTTATTCGTACAAAACTTCTCAAAACCTTTCCTCAGATAATACTAGTAAACTATTTCAGAATTTCTAAAATGAATAAAATTACAACTAGGCTATTACTTTACCAGCATTATTAGATTATATTATTATTAGATTATATTATATTATTAGATTATATAAAAAAATCACACAATTAGCAGTTTGTCCAGATGAAATTCATTATGAATTTTAAAAAAAAACAAAAAAACTACCAAATATTTCCTTGAATTACCTACTCAAAATTTTTCAATAATATATGGGTCACTAGTAATATTTCCAGTTTGTGGAAACAATCTACCATAATTCTAATCCCAAAACCTGGAAAGGACTTAGAAAATTCCACAAACTATCGTCCAATCTCACTTAAGAGATGCTTATGCAAAATGTTTTATTTGGTTTTTTTGAAGCTAATAATAAAATTACCAATTTCTAATCTGATTTCAGAAAAAACAAAAGCACAATCGATCACCTGGTTTGACTGGAGTTTTTTTATCAGAAATTCTTTCATTAAAAGGAACATTTAGCGACAATTTACTTTAGCTTAGAAAAAGTTTGATATCTCCATGGGGATACAGTATCATGAAAGACTTAAATGAAATGGGTCTTAAAGGAAGATTACCAATTCTTATCTATAAATTTCTGACTGAATGAACCTTTTGGATGTTCTTGTCAGTAACACATTCTTGGACCTATATGAGCAAATAAATGGGTGTTCCCTGTCCCCATGGAAGCATATTATTGGCAACACTCTTCTACGTAAAAATAAACGACATTATTAAATACATGAACATATTGATACAATTGGACAACAACTCTGTGTTTCAATAAAGTAAACAAGTGAGCCACAAATAATGGATTCAGATTCTTCAGACAAAAAAACTCAATGTATGCACTTTCTCCAAATTTGAAAGCTATACCATAATCTTGAATTAAGACTCTATGGCACAGAAGTGCTTGTAGTAAATCAATACAAATACCTAGAAATGATCTTTGACAAAAATTTATCCTTTGTACCACATATATCTTTGTGAGAAATGCAATAAATCAATACAACGACTTGGTCATCTCTCACAAAGACTTGGGGAGCTGATAGATGCCACTGGAACTGTATCAGACATTGGTTAGGTCCAAATTGGATTAGGGATGCTTTATCTTGTTAGTCTCTGACGCTATTTCATTGAGCAGATTACATGCTGCAACGATACTCTATATCCATAAGTTATGGTGGACATTATCAACAAAGGTTATGGGCCCAGCTATGGGTAAAATAACAAATTTATTAACCTGAGATACTTAACAGTGAACAGCAAATCAGGGAGCTGAGTTCAGAAAAAAAAAAAAATTGTTTTTGTTCACTGTTAAGTATTTCAGGTTAATAAATATTACTAACAATATCATAAATGTAGGTTGTGATCACAATCAAAAAAATGGAAAAAATTGTTATTTTGGCATTAAGACAGCGTAGGTCCTGGGTATGATGGTAAACTGCAACCGGCAGCAAGACCTCTGATTGGAAGGAGCATGGAACCACCTCTTAATTGCTGTTGTTCCCAGGTCCACTCTGACCTGGAGTGGTAGCACCTGTTAGGGTCCCAGCTGTGGGCAAATAGTTAACCCCCACAAAGTGAGGTCAAAACACTATGAAAGTTTAAAAATAAGACTTTTATAGAAATATATACATTTTTGAAGAAAAAAAAAATTATGACCATAACACATTTTTGAAGGAAAAAAAAATTCTTAAAACATTTTTGAATACGAAACTAGAAGACATTTTCAATTTTCTAAAATAAAAAAGAATAAAAACAAGAAAATTTCATTAAAATCTGACTAAATCAACTTTTCCACCATAATCAAGCATTATAAAAATACCTTTTTTGGCATGAAATAACCCACAGAGGTTGATATGCCATTAAACAAAACTCAAACTAAGACAGCATAATGTAGAATTTCAAAATATCTGTGTGATAGAATATTTTTATGGTGTGTATTATTTCAAAAGTTAACATAGCAAGTTAAATCACTAGCTAAATGAACTGTACTTCCAGACGTGCTCATTGCTGTGTGATTTGTTTCAGACACACATGGGTTATCAATTTGTTTCCATATCAAATTAATATTAATATCAAATTAATATTAATGTTATGTTTGATGCTGTATCAAACTAGAAATAAACTGGTTTGTTTACAGAAGCCACAATATATTTTCATCAAGATTTGTGATTCACCTTGAATGTCACAAACACTGTTTGATTCAGACTTTTCCTGTTTGTTTTTTTTTCTAAAAAGAAATTTAGGTATTGTATTTTCAGTTTAATTTTTGTGTGCATTGTAAACTCCTTGTTTATGATAAATATTGCACTTAGGTTTCTTGAAAGGACAAAAGCATGCATAATGCCATTTATCGCAACACCAACAGTTTGAAGAAGGTTTCTTTTCATCATGAGATTGTTTCCTCATGTGGATGTTGCCAGTTATTGTTACCCCCTCCCCGTTTTTTTTTTTTTTTCTCTTTCTGGACCAGCATAATGTCCTCTTTAATGCTTAATAAATTATTGCATTCGGTTGTCAGGGCTCTTAACATAATTTCATCATCCTGTTTCAGTTTTAATAGAAGTTTAGTGAGAACATCAGCATTAGTAAATTTGATGATTTTCATCCTGCAATACGAAATCAAACATTTAAACTGTTCCTCTGTGAGGAAATTTCATTAAAATTTTTTGCATTCTCCATTAATATCACACAATCATCAGCATTGTCTTTTGTTAGCTTTAAACAGTTGAATCAGATGTTAAGTATTGTTTTTCTCGAAATACTACTTCACCAAGTTGTTTCACTGTAGGTGAAATTCATTACCTGCTTTGGTAAAATATAATTCCTATAATGGTCATGTTCCTTCGTGACCAGTTTATGAATTAGGAGACAAATTTTCCATTTTTCATCCTTGTGAGAAAAATCACTGTGAAAGGTTTATGCATCCAATATTAAAACCATAAAGCAAATGTTTTCCCACCTGGGTCATGGTGGAATTCTGTTATGTTGAGGCCAAGATAACTGCCAAACTGGTATTTTGGTTTGCTCTGGCATGGAATATTTTGAGTCAGTCGATTCTGGAACCATGCAGTCATTGCTGTCAATAACTGTAGTTGTAAGTTCTAAATCTGCTCTTGCTGTTGGTGTAAAATCTTCTGAAACATCTCAGATGAAATTGCCATGTTAACTTTGAAGTTAGTTCTTGTTGCCAAAAATTTGTTAAATCCCAGGCTGTTTGGGTTAAAGAAAAATAAAACAAGGGTCTTTTAACACATAAACAACCTTTTCCATTCACTGCCTGAAAATAGCAAGGATTGCATGGATTGAAACAACAAATTCCATGGGCATATCAGTTTGTCCTGTTCACAGACAAGGGAATTAACTCAATAGTATTTTTAATTATTGTCCTATATAGGGGAAAGAAATTAGCATCCCCTAACTTTTTTTTTTCTCTTGTGTCAGAATTTGCTTGAACTTTTTTAGGTTCATATTTAAATACCTATGTGTTAATGTAGTTGGTTGTATATAGTTTATGCTGGTTATCAACATGAAATTGACAAACACTTCAAATTTGACTAAGTTTGCATTGATTCAGCATTAGAAAGAAAAAGGCTTAACTATACAAATAAGACATCATGTATATTTTAATAGCATTATTTTGCTATTTTTCCATGCAGTCACTATTGTGACTGATGTACTTGTCCTATTGGTGTATGTGTGCATTCATACTCTTCTCAAAGAATATGGTAACAATCAAGTTAGTGGAACGTCTCTGCCACAATATTTTTATCGTTAAATTAATTTTAATTTAAACTGATCAGTCTGAAGGAGTCTTGTCATGACTGTGATGGTTGCAGTAAATTATTGCAACCATATTTCTGGAAATGTGAGGACTGCAAAAGATCAAGTTCCTAAAACACATCGTTAAGTTGGTGCCATCTGTCATTTTGAATCAATGTATACAATGTTGTCTTGTTGGTAGATGTGGATAATGTATACAAAACTTCTTCTGCAGGCTCCGATACTCTTTCTGTGAACACATATTAGACTCTCTCCTGTTCATTACATGTTAACCATTTATACACCAACAAGTTCATGTTGGATTTTTATCCTTGGAATGCAAAGCTCTTAGAATGCCTTGCACCTCCGTTCATCTACTGTTTGATGATCTGTGTTGCAACGTCACATAAACATGCACTCAATATTAAGGCTGTTTTTCCAAAAGTCATTGCCTACTCCTTGTTCTGTGTTTACAGATTTCAAAATGTTTTAATTCCAGCCAATTTGTTCTTAATGTATCTTACTTTTTGGCCATTCATTATACTGAATCTAATTTGACATAACGTATATTTCTGCATATAATACATCACCCAATAAGTCCCAGGCCTGACATATAGATGGCACCACTAATAAAAAAATCCATATGGTTTTTATGAAATACTAACCTTCAAATGGCACGTGACAAAATTTGGGCCCAATTGGATGATTAGTTTACAAATTACTGTTGCAAATTTTCAAAACAGTGGAAAAATCTGAACTTCACATGTTGATAAAGCATTGCTTTCTGATGAGGAAAAAATACTGTTCAAGCAAAGCAATGGCTTGATAAGTGTTATTCGAACTCTGCTCCATTGGAAACAATGGTTAAGAGGTGGTATGATGACTTTGAACGCAGTTGTACAGACACAAATGATGGTGAATGCTTAGGTTGCCCAAAATTGGCCGCTCTCCCAGAAAACATCAAAAGAATCTACAAACACGTTTTGGCTGATCATAAATTGAAGTTGCATGAGAAAGCAGAGGAGTAGAACATATCAGAAGGCAGTGCATTCACCATTTTGCATGAACATTTGTCAATGAGAAAACTGTTCAAAGTGTGTGCCGCGTTTGCTCACAGTTGATCAAAAACAACAATGCATTGGTGATTCAGTGCATTATTTGCAACTTTTTCAACGCAACAAGGAGTTTTTTTGCATAAATTGTGACAATGGATGAATCATGGATCAACCACTTCACTCCAGAGTCAAATACAACAGTTACAAATACTAGGCCACGTGCCATAGTTCATGGTAGACTAACAACTGCCTCGTTATGGTAGCTACTACTCTAAATATTTCTTGTTGAAACCAATTCACATTATAAATGTAATAAAACTACTTGATTTCACAGTAAAAATGAAATGTTCAAGAGATTGTCAAGCAGCAATTTGCAAAGTTCCACTGAGCAACACGCACAAGTAACAAACTTGGTCTTGATTTGTAGAGTTATGGGTGCATTAACACCAATTATTATTTCTCATAGTTGTGTTAAATAACATTTTGTATAATAGACAAACTTTTTTTAATAACATTAGATTGTTCTTAATCATTGTGTGTTAAACATTTTTTTTTTTTTTTTTTTTTTAAGCAACTTTGGTGTCTTTTCAGGAACACATCTAATTTTTATTGTTTAGCTTCTGTCTTATTACTCAAACATTTTGTTGCAACTTGATACTTGAGAAAATGAGATTAAAAGCAACTAGATTTGTTGTTGCCTCAATGTAAGATTAACAGGTGAAACATGTATATCAGAAATATAAATTGGAATTTGACACCTGTGATCTCAAACATTTATGAGACAATAATGCTAAAAACAAAAAAAGGGGAAGGGCAACTTTGTATGTATCATCAAGCCATTCCTCCTGTTTGGGAACAAGCAACAACATGTCCGTTATAAAGATAAACAATGTAAACAAAGGTAGTGAAAGGAAACAAACATCAAAACACTTAATGTTTACAGAAATCAGAAACTTTATTTACAATAGTAACAACAGTAAGATGTAGACATAAATGAATAGTACTTGAATTGCACTTATAACAGGTTTAAGTGCTGTTGGATTATTCCCAGCCATTTAACATCATATATCTAAATAGAGATTTTTGAATTTACTGTCAGTTAAGTGCAATACATGATACACACTTGAGTGATTCTTGTTTCGAAAGACATGACTGGCCACAAGATTTTCCTGCAGTTGGTTGCCATTACTTCTACAGTAAACTGGTTGCCAACCAAGGCTATAGAACCCAATCTGCTGCTATTTAGCCCATAGCTGAAGGGAAGAGATGGATTAATACCTTGTCCAAGAGCATTAGCGCATACATGAATGCAACAAATTCAACTAGAATTTGAACTCTGCTCTCTGATTTCTCATTCCGAGCCAATATCCACTGCACCACAATGCACATCCTACATTGGACTTACTAACAGAGTAAAAAGGATATCTGATATTTTCACCTCAGCTGTTTGTGTGTGTGTATTTCATGCAACCACTAAGGGTCTTAACGGGTTTTAAATTTAACCCTTTAAAATTTCTGCTAACTTTGCTGGATATTTAAAAATGTGAAATTTTGGCTCACAAAATCACTTTCTTAATGAAGAGATCTTTCACACTATTGTGTTGCGGGTTGTCATGGGGGACATTTATCACTACTCTTGGTGTTGGACAAAATTTCTTGTGTTGGAGGAAAAGATGATGTCACTCTTCCTTCTGTTTGAAGGTGCTGAACAAGATCCTGGGCCAATACCATAAAAAAACCTTTGAAAGGTGTAAACTTGCTCTTTAGCAGCATCTCCAAGGTGTCGCTAAACTCAAATGAGTTAATACACACAAGAGGCTATATGGGCAAAATAAACAGATCAGTTACCTTTTCTTTCCAGTATAAAAAAAAAAACAACACTAAAACAGACAATAATTATAAATGTCTCCAAAAAAAAAAAAAAATCATTAAACTAGCAGACATGTCTGCTAAATAATTTGACACTTGGATACATTTTTTAGTTTTAAAATAAAAATGGAAGCTGTTTTCAAGCACGTGTAAAAAGCCATTGTTTTTAATACTGATTTTTAAGGCAGACGTACTTCATTTGGGAAATTATTATGTTTGGTCCTCTCCTAACTGGTGTATCACAACACTTACATATTTCTTTAATTATTAACTACATTTTTTCATGGTGTAACTACTATTTATTTTTCTTCTCAGGTATGGCAGTTGGAATTTCAATAAATGATTTCAATGAAATGAAAGAACTTGAAGTGATGACATTCCGTCGTAACATTCTGGAAGTGTGCAAAGAAGTGGTTGCCTGTCGTGATGATCCTGGTGGCCACAATCGGGCATTGTACACCTACCCTCCTGAAGTTGAATCGTCCAGTATACCACCCAGTCATGTTCAAAGCAAATTAAATAAAGGTAATTCTGTGCATCTTTCCTTTATAATAAAACCTGATTAGATCAGTTTAATTTGTAGGTATTTATTTCTACATCTATAGATATTAAGAGTAAATTATACCTGTTTACACCTTTTTAATTTAAAAAAAACAAAAAAACTTAATAATACTAAAATTTTTATGAATAATTGTAGATATCACTTCATCATCATCCTTTGATCAACTAATGGTTGAAAATGCATCAACAATCCCACCCCACACAACACTGTTAAGTATTGCAGTGTTCAGACCCAGTTGTTGTAAATGGATGTCATGGACCTCTTTCAATGGCTGATATAAACGTGGCTCGCTGGCCCTACATCAGGGTGCTTTTTATATACAAAACACCGTATCAAGGAAGATTGCCAACAAAGGCTCAAGACTTATTCTAAGCCATCGATAACCCCCATTAGGATCCCGTCTACAGAATTTCACTCACAAGGCTTGGGTCAACCTGTAGTATGTTTTCAGAGGCAGTTTCCAAAGGTGTTGCACTCTGGGATAGCTTCCTCCAGACTGCTAACATCAAAAAGTCACCAAATATCACTTAAGTTATTTTCAGTTATGAACAGAAATATTGACAATAATTACATTTGTCTTTGAGAGGATAAGCAACAAATAGGAAACAGTTATGAATTTAACATATTTCACATTCATTTAAGCTTTATCAGAAATTAAATATGGAGGAGAAAAGAAAATCCTGGTATTTTTTTTACTTTTGTATTTGTTTTTCATTGGTTTAGTAAATTTTGCATGTATTTGTCTTGTCTTAGAATTGTCTTTCCTTAGAATTATAATTTCATTTTAAAGTTTTAGAGGCTATTTATCTGGTCTAGTGCATCTGCTAAATATTTAGAGATTATTGATGAAATCCAAAGAAAAATTTGTAATTTTATTGGTTCTGACCTGACATCTCAGTTTCAGTCACTTTTCCCATCACTGTAACATAGCTTCCCTCTGCCTTTTCTATAAATACTTTCATCATAAATTTTTCTGAAATTTCCTCTAAGGTATCTGGATTTCATGAATTTAAGTGCAGTACTAGATTGGCAGCAAGGTCTCATCATTTTACAATTGAAATAACTAGATGTAACTGTAAGTTCTATCCTAATAGTTTCTTCTCTTGCATTTTTTGCTTGTGGAACTCTCTTTCAGCTTCTTGATTCCCAGTCAACTTTGATCTTCAAAAATGTAAATGCAATGTCAGTCATTATCTTAATGCCTGTTTTTATATCATCCTCTCTCTTTAAGTGTTTGTTTTTTTCCTTCTCATTCTCTCCCACTCAATAACCACTTGCATCTTTGTGGCTTTATTGCCTTACTTGGGTTGGAATGATTAAAATAAGTTAAAAATCATTACCATTTACAAAATTAATTCATGATAATCTTATTTAATTTTTATTGGATATATTTCATAGAACATTTAACTTAATATTCAATACTACACCATTACTCTTATTTTGAAAGAAAATAAATCTAGATAATTCCATTTAGTCTTTTTAATTTTTTTAAAGTGATAATTACAAATGAAAATTCTATCTTGCGAAAAGTATAATTACGAGGCCATTAATTTTTGTTATATAGGATAAATTCAAATTAGAACAAATTAAATCCTTTCGACATAATCACTTTGCTTTCTTGGCACCAATTGTTTAAAAGAATAAAAATAGGGATTAAATCTTCAGAATCCTTTTTTGTATATATTTTACCTCATAAATCACATTGTACATTTTTTTTAATCGTTTCACCCTGAGCAAGACGGTAATGCCACTGATATGCAGGGGGCTACATAAGTGTAAAAAGATTAATTTGAAGAGGAAGACAAACCAGTTAGAAAGGAGTAATAGAAAGATGAGAATGCAGGTGTGATGACAGTTTCAAAGGTGGAGAGAAAGGAAAGGATATACAGGGTGGGGAAAGAACTAGTCAAGTGGTTAATAGATGAGTATTGACATTGCATTTAAATTCCTGGAGGTTGTAGCCGTCAGGAAAGCAAGAATATGGGAGCGAGTTCCACAGGCGGGAAGTGCGAGAGAAGAAGCTGCAGGACATTCCTAATTTTTATCTAAAAATGTGGTTTTATACTTACTTAATGGATTATATTCAGAATGTAGGTCACTTTAGTATTTGTCTATATTTCTGAGGTGAGGTAGTATTTATAGTATTCAGACTATTGTCCTCATCTTTGTTGCCATTTGTACGACGTTTTGGCCATTGTACACTCCAGCCTTCATGTGCTAGGAATTTCGAATCAAACCCTTTATTACAATCACTGGGATATATCATTTTCATCCCTTGCATAGTAATACTTCAATTGAAAGTCATGAGTTATCTCCCTCTAACCCTGCAAGTTACTTGTTCACCACTGCTGTAGCCTGGTACTGAACTCACAACTCTTTGGGTCAAATTAGAGGGAATAACCAACCTCTATATCCACTGGACCATGTGTCCTTAAGGAAATTCCTAGCACCTGAAGAAGGCCGAAGCATACAACAGTTGAAACGTCATACAAATAGCAACTAATATTAGATCACTTGTTAATCAAATTAAAATTCAGAAATTTTACATGTGGAATATTATCCTCATCTTTGTTGTTGCTACCAACATTTCAGTTGTTGTGCTCTCTGGCTTTCATCAAATGTAGTTCAATCCGGGTAACCTACATGGAATTTTGAATTGAACTTTTTATTTAATCTGTTCTCATTCCACTATCCAAGGATATCTCGTATAGTTTTTATTTAGCACTGTGCAGTCATTGCTCACCCTGTTTCTACTGAGTCCAGGTACACGCTGCCCGATCCAGGTATTGAACTCTCAATTATTCTTCTTCTATGTGCCATGTAGGCAATCATGGCTTTCCACATCTCCCTTTTCTTGGTGGCTCTTAGCAAGCTTTCTCCTGTTATAGCCCCCAAACCCTGCTCAGGCCCGTCAAATATGTTATCTGCTGCTTTCTCCTGTCTCTCTTTCCCTCAATCTGACCTGTGAGTATCAGATTTTCCATGCCTTCTTTCCTCATCACATGTCCCAGGAACTTTAGCTGTCTTTTTTTGATGCTCAGTCAGTATTAATTTTCTTTTCGTTTCCATCCTTTCCAAAACCTCATTATTGCTCACATGCTTGATCCATGATATCCTCAACATCCTTCTGTAGAACCACATTTCAGTTGCTTCAAGTTTTTCCTTTATCTTTGATGAGATTATCTAGCATTTGCTATCATATTGAAGAACAGACATCACATAGCAATCCAATACTCTCTTTGTTTCTAGCAAAATTTTCCTGTCTTTTAATACTCTACTCAGCTTCTGGAATGCATCCTTCACCAAGCCAATTTGCCTTCAGATCTCAGTGTCACACTTTCTGTCTTCTGTTAGAAATCTTTTCAAGTACTTAAATTTTTATACCTGCTTGATTTTAGTATCCTCCACCTGTATTTGGCATTTTTGGTTTTGTTTTTTGCTTTTTTCCAACTTTGTTCATTTACTTTTTTTAGGAGGTCTTGTAGTTTTCTTTCTGTGTCGGCTATCAGCACTATCATCTGTGTTTTTTATGTTCAGATTGTGACTGCCAATGATGAATCCTGGCATAACTTCTAAAGTCCTTAGAACAGTCTTGCTGTACAAGCTGAATAGATCCAGTGAAAAGACACGTCTTTGTCTTATGCCCCTTTCTATCTTTGTATATCTGCTGAATTCGTTTCCTGTCTGTATACAGGCGGATTGCTGCCTATAGAGGTTCTTGATTACTCTGTCTTTCCCAAATATGTCGAGTTTAGTGAGTATTTCTATCAATTCTTCATGGCGTGCTTTGTCAAATGCCTTAGCATAGTCTATAAAACATAGGTAAATGTCCTTTTTCATTTATATTGCCCTTTCTGATAGCATCTTAAGCATAAATATTGATTTCTTTGTTTCAGTGTCCTTGTGGAAGTCGCACTATTCTTGTCCTATTTCCGGCCTGATTCTGCTTTATGCTCTATTCATCAGGATTCAGACAATGAGTTTTGTTATGTGGCTTATCAAACTTATTGTTTGGTGGTGTTCACATTCATTTGTACCTGCCGCCTTAGGCAGAGCTATGAAAATTGATCTTCTTAGGTCATCTGGTATTACACCATTGTCGTAGATCTCATTTATTATTACCATAATTTTCTCTATTCCGAAATCTTCTAAGGTTGTCAAGCATCTCTATTGCAATGCCATCTGGTCCAGCTGCTTTGTTCCTATTCAGTTTGGCCATTGCAGCTTTCACTTTCCAAGTGAACAAAAGCAATTTTTTTACGTGATAAAAAAAATTGCTTTCTTTTGTTCAGCTAATGTGGTGGCGGTTTCATTTAAACTTAGCAACCTTTGGCTAGTGTCACCAAATTACTGAATTGGCGCTTAATCTACTAGGCTGTTGGCCCATGTCTGTAAATGATAACTTCTCAGAAATTCAGATAGAAATCTTCTACTTGTATGACATTGAATTTAAAGACATGCTAAAGTCTATTACTTGCAAATAAAAGTAGATTTATGAGTCTTCAGAGGAAACAATCAATTCTTAAACTGTGCGTAATTTTCTGTACATAGAAGATTAATTTATTTTATATACATACTAAAGGGTACTGAAAAGTTCCCTGTCCTGAAATCTAACCGGGTTTTTTGGTTCTGCTGAGAATTTATATAAGCTATATCCTCATATAAGTAGGTAAACTGTGATACTGGAATAATTTTCATAAATTTGTAAGGTAAATGTCATGTCAGTTGTATATATTTTGATTCATAAATCAGAGGCCCTGATCTTTGCCTATGTTGTCTGGAGGTTATAAAATAACAGTTGCTGTCATCTCTCTCTCTCTCTCAAAATCTCTCTCTCTGTCTCTCTCAAAATCTCTCTCTCTGTCTCTCTCAAAATCTCTCTCTCTGTCTCTCTCAAAATCTCTCTCTCTGTCTCTCTCAAAATCTCTCTCTCTCTGTCTCTCTCAAAATCTCTCTCTCTGTCTCTCTCAAAATCTCTCTCTCTGTCTCTCTCAAAATCTCTCTCTCTGTCTCTCTAAATCTCTCTCTCTGTCTCTCTCAAAAATCTCTCTCTCTGTCTCTCTCAAAATCTCTCTCTCTGTCTCTCTCAAAATCTCTCTCTCTGTCTCTCTCCAAATCTCTCTCTCTGTCTCTCTCAAAATCTCTCTCTCTGTCTCTCTCAAAATCTCTCTCTCAAAATCTCTCTCAAAATCTCTCAAAATCTCTCTCAAAATCTCTCTGAATCTCTCTCAAAATCTCTCTCTGAATCTCTCTCTGAATCTCTCTCAAAATCTCTCTCTGAATCTCTCTCAAAATCTCTCTCTGAATCTCTCTCAAAATCTCTCTCTGAATCTCTCTCAAAATCTCTCTGAATCTCTCTCAAAATCTCTCTCTGAATCTCTCAAAATCTCTCTCTGAATCTCTCTCAAAATCTCTCTCTGAATCTCTCTCAAAATCTCTCTCTGAATCTCTCTCAAAATGTCTCTCTAGATATCTCTCTCAAAATCTCTCTGAATCTCTCTCAAAATCTCTCTCTGAGTCTCTCTCAAAATCTCTCTCTGAATCTCTCTCAAAATCTCTCTCTGAATCTCTCTCTAAATCTCTCTCTGAATCTCTCTCAAAATCTCTCTCTGAATCTCTCTCAAAATCTCTCTCTAGGTCTCTCTCTCGTCTCTCTCTGAATCTCTCTCAAAATCTCTCTCTGAATCTCTCTCAAAATCTCTCTCTGAATCTCTCTCAAAATCTCTCTCTGAATCTCTCTCAAAATCTCTCTCTGAATCTCTCTCAAAATCTCTCTCTAGATCTCTCTCAAAATCTCTCTCTGAATCTCTCTCAAAATCTCTCTCTGAATCTCTCTCAATCTCTCTCTCTGAATCTCTCTCAAAATCTCTCTCTGGAATCTCTCTCAAAATCTCTCTCTGAATCTCTCTCTGAATCTCCTCTCTCAATCTCTCTGAATCTCTCTCAAAATCTCTCTCTGAATCTCTCTCAAAATCTCTCTCTGAATCTCTCTCAAAATCTCTCTCTGAATCTCTCTCCGTCTTCTCTCTGAATCTCTCTCAAAATCTCTCTCTGAATCTCTCTCAAAATCTCTCTCTGAATCTCTCTCCGTCTCTCTCTCAAAATCTCTCTCTGAATCTCTCTCAAAATCTCTCTCTGAATCTCTCTCTCAAAATGTCTCTCTGAATCTCTCTCAAATCTCTCTCTAGATCTCTCATAAAAATCTCTCTCTCTGAATCTCTCTCAAAATCTCTCTCTGAATCTCTCAAAATCTCTCTCTGAATCTCTCTCAAAATCTCTCTCTGAATCTCTCTCAAAATCTCTCTCTGAATCTCTCTCTCAAAATCTCCCAGAATCTAAATCTCTCTCTGTGAATCTCTCTCCAAATCTCTCTCTGAATCTCTTTCTCAAAATCTCTCTCTGAATCTCTTTCTCAGAAATCTCTCTCTGAATCTCTCTCAAAATCTCTCTCTGAATCTCTCCGTCTCTCTCTCTGAATCTCTCAAAATCTCTCTGAATCTCTCTCAAAATCTCTCTCCCTGAATCTCTCTCAAAATCTCTCTCTGAATCTTTCTCAAAATCTTTCTCTCGAATCTCTCAAAATCTCTCTGAATCTCTCTCTCAAAAATCTCTCTCTGAATCTCTCTCAAAATCTCTCTCTGAATCTCTCTCAAAATCTCTCTCTGAATCTCTCTCTCAAAATCTCTCTCTGAATCTCTCTCAAAAAATCTCTCTCTGAATCTCTCTCAAAATCTCTCTCTGAATCTCTCTCAAAATCTCTCTCTGAATCTCTCTCCAAAATCTCTCTCTGAATCTCTCTCAAAATCTCTCTCTCTGAATCTCTCAAAATCTCTCTCTGAATCTCTCTCTCAATCACTCTCTGAATCTCTCTCAAAAATCTCTCTCTGAATCTCTCTCAAAATCTCTCTCTGAGTCTCTCTCCGTCTCTCTCTCTCTCTGAATCTCTCTCAAAATCTCTCTCTAGATCTCTCTCAAAATCTCTCTCTGAATCTCTCTCAAAATCTCTCTCTGAATCTCTCTCAAAATCTCTCTCTGAATCTCTCTCAAAATCTCTCTCTGAATCTCTCTCAAAATCTCTCTCAGTCTCTCTCCAAAATCTCTCTCTGTCTCTCTCAAAATCTCTCTGAATCTCTCTCAAAATCTCTCTCTGAATCTCTCTCAAAATCTCTCTCTGATCTACAAAATCTCTCTCTAGAATCTCTCTCAAAATCTCTCTCTGAATCTCTCTCAAAATCTCTCTCTGAATCTCCTCTCAAAATCTCTCTCTGAATCTCTCTCAAAATCTCTCTCTGAATCTCTCTCAAAATCTCTCTCCAAATCTCTCTCAAAAATCTCTCTCTCTCTCTCAAAATCTCTCTCTGAATCTCTCTCAAAATCTCTCTCTGAATCTGTCAAAATCTCTCTCTGAATCTCTCTCAAAATCTCTCTCTGAATCTCTCTCCAAAATCTTCTCTCTGAATCTCTCTCAAAAATCTCTCTCTGAATCTCTCTCAAAATCTCTCTCTGAATCTCTCTCAAAATCTCTCTCTGAATCTCTCTCAAAATCTCTCTCTGAATCTCTCTCAAAATCTCTCTCTGAATCTCTCTCTCTCCGTCTCTCTCTGAGTCTCTCTCAAAATCTCTCTCTGAATCTCTCTCAAAATCTCTCTCTGAATCTCTCTCAAAATCTCTCTCTGAATCTCTCAAAATCTCTCCGAATCTCTCTCAAAATCTCTCTCTGAATCTCTCTCAAAATCTCTCTCTGAATCTCTCTCCAAATCTCTCTGAATCTCTCTCAATCTCTCTCTGAATCTCTCTCAAAATCTCTCTCTGAATCTCTCTCAAAATCTCTCTCTGAATCTCTCTCAAAATCTCTCTCTGAATCTCTCTCAAAATCTCTCTCTGAATCTCTCTCAAAATCTCTCTCTGAATCTCTCTCAAAATCTCTCTCTGAATCTCTCTCAAAATCTCTCCAGATCTCTCTCCAAATCTCTCTCTGAATCTCTCTCAAAATCTCTCTCTGAATCTCTCTCAAAATCTCTCTCTGAATCTCTCTCTCAATCTCTCTCTGAATCTCTCTCAAAATCTCTCTCTGAATCTCTCCAAAAAATCTCTCTCTGAATCTCTCTCAAAAAAATCTCTCTCTGAATCTGTAAATCTCTCTCTGAATCTCTCTCTCAAAATCTCTCTCTAGAATCTCTCTCAAAATCTCTCTCTGAATCTCTCTCAAAATCTCTCTGAGTCTCTCAAAATCTCTCTCTGAATCTCTCTCAAAATCTCTCTCTGAATCTCTCTCAAAATCTCTCTCTGAATCTCTCTCAAAATCTCTCTCTGAATCTCTCTCAAAATCTCTCTCTGAATCTCTCTCCAAAATCTCTCTCTGAATCTCTCTCAAAATCTCTCTCTGAATCTCTCTCAAAATCTCTCTCTGAATCTCTCTCAAAATCTCTCTCTGAATCTCTCTCAAAATCTCTCTCTGAATCTCTCTCAAAATCTCTCTCTGAATCTCTCTCAAAATCTCTCTCTGAATCTCTCTCAAAATCTCTCTCTGAATCTCTCTCAAAATCTCTCTCTGAATCTCTCTCCAAAATCTCTCTCTCAGAATCTCTCTCAAAAATCTCTCTCTGAATCTCTCTTTCAAAATCTCTCTCTGAAATCTCTCTCAAAAATCTCTCTCTGAATCTCTCTCAAAATCTCTCTCTGAATCTCTCTCCAAAATCTCTCTCTGAATCTCTCTCAAAATCTCTCTCTGAATCTCTCTCAAAATCTCTCTCTGAATCTCTCTCAATCTCTCTGAATCTCTCTCAAATCTCTCTCTGATCTCTCTCAAAATCTCTCTCTGAATCTCTCTCAAAATCTCTCTCTGAATCTCTCTCAAAATCTCTCTCTGAATCTCTCTCAAAATCTCTCTCTGATCTCTCTCCAAATCTCTCTCACGATCTCTCTCAAAATCTCTCTCTGAATCTCTCTCAAAATCTCTCTCTGAATCTCTCTCAAAATCTCTCTCTGAATCTCTCTCAAAATCTCTCTCTGAATCTCTCTCAAAATCTCTCTCGATCTCTCTCAAAGTCTCTCTGAATCTCTCTCAAAATCTCTCTCTGAATCTCTCTCAAAATCTCTCTCTGAATCTCTCTCAAAATCTCTCTCTGAATCTCTCTCAAAATCTCTCTCTGAATCTCTCTCAAAATCTCTCTCTGAATCTCTCTCTGAATCTCTCTCTGAATCTCTCTCTGAATCTCTCTCAAAATCTCTCTCTGAATCTCTCTCAAAATCTCTCTCTGAATCTCTCTCAAAATCTCTCTCTGGGTCTCTCTCCAAAATCTCTCTCTGAATCTCTCAAAATCTCTCTCTAGATCTCTCTCAAAATCTCTCTCTAGATGTATATATATATATATATATATATATATATATATATATATATATATATAATCTTGCTTCCAATTCAATTTAACATGTACATATCAATCATGCACAAAATGTGACATCATTTGGGTTCATTATATAATTTAATTTGCTGACATGTATTGTCCTTAAGTTAAGGATATGCAATGGATATTGGCTCGGAATGAGATCTGAGAGTCAACTTCAAATTCCATTTGAATTCTTTACCTTCACTTATGCGCAAATACCTTTGGGAAAGGTATTAATCCATCTCCTCTTTCCACCTATGAATTGAATAGCAGGACAGATTGGGTTCTATAGCTTTGGTTGGTAGCCAGTCTACCACAGAAAGCAATGGCAAACTGCCATGAAAAAATCTTCAGCTTAGTCAGTGACTGATTAAAAGAAATCTGATCGTCCAAGCATGTATCACGTATAACACTTGACCGACTAATATAATTTAAAATAATCTGGAAAGTAATGAAATTGATATCCACACTTCATCATCACCCGTTACACCCAATGGCGTTTTAAGGCAGCATTTTTGCTGTTTCCATAACAAACCCTTTTATTGGGCACCCAGTGAGGATCAAACTCACTACTCAATTGTAATGATTCTAGCGAGACAAGCTTGCTAACCATTACACCACCTTGAGGTAACTCATATTCACACTTGAAATACTTCAATTCTTAATGTCAGGTTGGTTAACTGATACAGTATAAATCAGTTAAGTGCCATACATGATACACGCTTGGGCGATCATGTCTTGAAAGAAACATGACTGACTGGGCAGAAGATTATCCTGCAGTAGGTTGCCATTACTTTCTGCAGTAAACCGGTTGCCAGCCAAGGCTATACAACCCAATCTGTCCTGTTATTTGACTCATAGCTAAAGGAGGAAACGATGTATTATATTATTAAGCAGTGGGGGATCAGTTTATTACTTCATAACAATAGAAAACAGGTCCCCCACTTTATGCCCAGTAGAAGCCTTAATCATGTTTCCAACTATTATATTTAGTCAGTCAGTTAAGTGCCATACATCATACATGCTTGGATGATCATCTCTTGAAAGAGACATGACTGACTGGGCAGAAGATTATCCTGCAGTAGGTTGCCATTACTTTCTGCAGTAGACTGGTTGCCAGCCAAGGCTATAGAACCAATCTGTCCTGTTATTTAACCCATAACTGGAGGGAAGAGATGGATTAATACCTTTCCCAAGGGTATTTGTGTGTAAGTGACTGCAGGGCATTCAACCGGAATTCGGACTCTGTATAAATCAACAGAACTTGAGATTTTGAGAGAGAGAGATTTTGAGCTGATAAACCTAACTACCTTGAAATTCAAATTTAACTGAAAATCTACTTTTTATAACAGTATTTTATATTTGCTATATGGCTAAAGTAAATTTAATTTAACAGTTTTCTGTTTATACTGGGGGTAAACAATGTAAATATGTTTGTTGTTTTCCTTTTCTTTTCAGAATCTGACCATGTGATAGTGTGTATTTGGGTTTTGTCTGACAACGACGACCGTCAAAAGTATTCAGTGAAGGTCCCTCACACAGCCACTCCTCAGCTGGTTATAGCCGAGGCCATTCGCAGACGTACACGCAGTATGAAACTTACTGCTGACCAACAACAAATGTGCATTAGACAATTCAGCAACATTTATGTCCTTAAAGTATGTGGCTGTAACCAATACTTGTTAGAGGAACACCCACTTAGTCAGTATAAAGTGAGTAGGAAACATTTCCATTCTGCTTGGTTATTGATACCTTAGCCTCAAAATATCTTTGTTCATGTTTTTAAACATCTTTCTAAATTGCATTCTGACCTTATCCGTGCATTGTGTCTGGGTGTTATGTATCCTGTTATTTGTCATTATAGTTTCTTAAGAGATCTGATATTTCTCTCTGGTTGGACTGCCTCGGATCATTTGATGCTGCGTGTATTTTAGACATGAAATAATGTAACTATAAGCATACAAGATTGTGGTTGATGATGTTCAAAGAAAGAATACAGCTTTGAAAATTTGGATGACTTCTACTGGTTGTCTTCCATAACCTTATGGTCCTGGGTATGATGGTAAACTTCATCCGGCAACAAGGCCTCTAATTGGGAGGTTGTGAGGAGTGTGGAACCACCTCTTAATTGCTGTTGTTCCCAGGTCCACTCTGACCAAGAGTGGTAGCACCTGTTAGGATCCCAGCTATGGGCAAATAGTTAACCCCCAAACTGGGGTCAAAACTCTATGAAAGTACAAAAATAAATTTTTATAGAAATATATATATATATATATATATATATATATATATATATATATATATAGAAAATATGTTTTTGAAGAAAAAAAATATTACCATAAATTTTTGAAGGAAAAAAATTCTCAGCAAAACATTTTTGAATACAAAACTGACATTTCCAGTTTTCTAAAATATAGAATAAAAAAAAAATTTTCATTAAAATCTGACTAAATCAACCTACTCACTATAACCAAACATTAAATAAAATCAAACCTTGAAACCACACCTTTTCGACATTAAATAACCCACAGAGGTTGGTATACTATTAAACAAAACTCAAACTCCATAACCTTATCAATAAAGCAACTGTCATAATAAGACAAGCTTCCATTATAAGGCATGTCAGTTTAAGTCATGACCAGGAGCTTATTATTTCCAATCTATGCTATTATTATTATAAAGAACATTGTGTTTTTGTTTTTTTGTATGTGTGTGTGTGTATATTTAGTGTATCGAGGCAGTAGATGATTATCTAAAAACATACTGTTATATATAACTGACAATGAATGTCTATTATGTTTAATCATGAGCTGTTCTAAACATCTTATTTTGGCTTTAATTTCAGGTGAAAATAAAGACAAATTTTCCAACATTTGGATATTTTTTATTTTGTTGGTTCTAAGCTTTCGGCTCACATGAGCCATCTTCAGAGAAGTTACAGGAATGTTAACATAAAAGCATCCACCATCAAATTTCGAGCTCCCATGCAGTGTAACGTCATAGAACTGCATTACAAATTTACAAACTGCATCTGCTATTTGGTTTCTGTTATCATTGCTTAGCAAAGTTTTGTCAACACAAGATAAAAGAAATCATCTTTTTATGCTAGCGTCCCTGTAACCTCTCTGAAGATGGCTCATGTGAGCCATAAGCTTAGAACCAACATAATAAAAAAAATGTCCAAATGTTGGAGAATTTTTGTCTTTATTTTCACCTGAAATTAAATCCAAAATATGTTTAGAACAGCTCATGATTAAACATAAGATATTTATTATCTGTTATATTTAACAGCATATGTTTAGAAAAAAAAAAATATATATATATATATATATATATATATATGGTAACGTCTTAGACCTCTCAACCACGAATAGCCTCCAGTCTAAACGAGGTTTTTATCAAGCCTATATAACACAATTTTCGATCCATCATAAACAAACATATCTGCTCTGAAATGTATGTTAATGTCAACAAATGTAAACATGTTACGGAAATCAACAAATTTTAACAAAACTTGGTTATAAGCAACCGACAATTTGAAATGAATTGTTTGAATATTATTTTTTTATCGATACTCATATTTAAGTAGATATTCTGTTTTTAATGAAACAGTATTATATATTTTTATCTACCAGCCTGATTATTTACAATAAATTTTTATTACGAAAATGTGTGCCATTCGGCAGGATTTGAACCTGCGACCCCTATCTATATCCAATGGTAGCTATAGATAGGCACACATTTTCGGAATATATATATCCCCCCTGTCATCTTCATGGTGAGTGGGACAATACCAAGGCAGGGTCAGCTTAGTTCTTTTTCTCTTTACTACCTGTTATTAAAGCTCTTGCCGCTTGTTTGCTTTTTAATCATGCCATATTTAGTTTACTTTATTGCAATAATTATGTTGTTGAATAGTGAAAATAAAATATTTTAAATGCTTAATACTAATGAAAGTACATTCCACAGTTAAATATTTACTTTTAAAGCATTCAATACAAAAGTAGAGCATAGATATATATAGTTATTATTATAATATCATACTGCAACTCAATAGCTATAAAGTTTCAGTGTTTAATACACCATAATCAGGCAGTGAAATGTGGCTAATTTACTTGGTTATATATATATATAATTACTTAGTTTTTGGTCATAATTAAATTAGACCAGTACACAGTTGTATTAAAGTGTTCAATACAATTATATTGTAGAACTTTTGAATATTTTTAATTTTTTAATTTGTAAACAAGTTATGCAACCTAGCTTTCTACTATTTGGTGTCTTCAGGCAATTTGTGATAACTGATTTTAAAGGAGATTTAAAAATAAAAATAAAAAAAGTCCATCATATTAGATGAATATAGTGGGATGGGAGGTTATTACATTTTAAAAGAATTGTGTGTGAAGACATTATACAAATAAATGTATCAATGTGTATCCATAGAAGACTAGACATGTCAAAATTTTAAACTGGAAAGGAATAAGATGGTAACTGATGTAGACAAAGCAAAGAGTCTAAAAAAAATAAAAGAATAGTAAAAAATAAAAAGAATTTCTTTTAAAGGGTTTTACTGATATAAAAAATAAAACAAATGGAAGAGATAAACAGAAGTGAGCTTTTAGAAACAGAAGTCCTAGATAATAAACAACTAGTAGTGAAAGAAATATACATAACAAAATACAAGTTAAAATTAGTTAAGTTTTAAGGTATATATAATTAAAATTGATAGCTTTTATAGATAAGAGCAAATAGTAAACGTATTGAGATAATTTTAGATGAATTTAAGAGTATGAAGAATCCTATGATGGTGTATATTGTATATATTGTCATTATACCTGCCCAATAGCCAGAGTGCTCTAATCCATTACTGAATATATATATATTTATATATAAATTAACATTTCACTGCCTGATGATTGTGTATTAAACACCAAAACTATAGCTATTGAGTTCGAGTATGCTATTATTATAACACACACACACATATATATATATATATATATATATATTACTCTTCTGTCACACTTAAGAGCTTGGCTTAGATTTTTTGTTTGTTTTTTGTCATGGGCACACTCATATAATTATTGAAGATCAAGACACTACAATAAAAAAAAATACATTATTTAACAAAACTCAAATTAATTCTTTTACATCTTTGTGAGAGTTTTTTTTTTTTTTGTAAGCATTTCTTTGTGAATTGAATTATTCATCTAAAAGAATAATGTCTAAAGGTGTAAATCTTTTAGATGTTATGTTCCTCCAGTTTTATGCATTTAAATTCATTTCATTCTCTCTGAATATTAAAGTAAATTTGAATTACTGGTAGAGTATAGTGACTCAAATTTTATTATTTGGACCAATTTTATAAAAAAAAAAAAAAATTCTTAAACTATATTTACATCATTTTAAAAATTAGTAAAGCAATAATTCATTTTAATATTCAAGAATCCATGTTTGACATTGTTTTTACTTTAAGTTACTTTTTTATGCTTGATTGTAATTCTTTAATTTTTGGATCTGTCTGACTTGAACCTTTTTCTTGTAGTACATTCGAGAATGCATAGCAAGAGAGAAAATCCCTCAACTAATGTTACAAGCAAAAGAAGCCGTTTATACAGCAATACCTGAAAATATATTCCGAATGCCAACATATGTACAGAAAGGTTAGTTAACTTTTTTTTTTCTCTTTGAACTGTTTTAGTGATAAAGATAAAAATGCTTCTTTTGTAAATAAAGGGACAATGGCACAACATCATTGCTTTCATCCATAAATGCTTTTAGTTTAAGCAATATGTTGCAATTTTTTAAAACTTTTAGCACCTGAAAACTTTAAATAGTTCTAATATTTAAAACAATATGAGGATCAACTGAAAATCTTGTTTGGCAATGCATGACTTTTACATAAAATAAAATGTGCCATTAATTTAGTATATATATATATATATATATATATGTGTGTGTGTGTGTGTTATATCAATAAATTTCGAAAATTACATTTCACTGAATAGCCATGTCAGTGAGAAAGCTCGCTTCATCAGCAATGATCCAAAACAAAAATCTATTAATTCAAGTATGTTACAAAAAACATATCCCTACATGGGAAATTATAAGAAGTGGTAGGGGATTAAGAAAAAAACACAATTTTTTTTTTTTTTTTTTTTTTAATAATTTCCTGTTTTTACTTCCTGTGTATGGATATGTTTTTGGCTCCTTGTGGTATATGAATTCTTGTAATATATTTGAATTAATAAATTCTTGTTTTGGATCATTGCTGATGAAGCAAGAGTTTTCTCGCTGAAATAGCTATTCAACGAAATATTATTTTCGCAATATATATATATATATATATATATATAAAATAAATATAAAAATATACTATTAAATATAAGAGACAATGAATGTCTATGTTTAATCATGAGTCGTTCTAAACATCGTATTTTGATTTTAATTTCAGGTGAAAATAAAGACAAAAATTCTCCAACATTTGGATAATTTTTTATTAAGTTGGTTCTAAGCTTTTGGCTCACATGAGCCATCTTCAGAGAGGTAACAGAGACGTTAACATAAAAACATCCACCATCAGCAATAATTTTATCTTGTGTTGACATAAAACTTTGCTAAGCAACGAGAAGTTACCAAATAGGAAATGCAGTTCGTAAATTTGTAATGCGGTTTTATGACATCACGCTGCATGAGAGCTTGAAATTTTAACAGAACCATAATGCAATGCGATGTGTTATGACCAGGTTTAAATGTTATTTTATTAAGTGTGGGTTGTTCTGATTTAATGTAGATAGCCTCCTTTATTTGAAGGTTCTTTTGACTGTGTGTATGAGTGAGAATTATTTCACCTGAAATTAAAGCCAAAATACAATGTTTAGAACAGCTCATGATTAAACATGATAGACATTCATTGTCTCTTATATTTAA
The DNA here is from genome assembly GCA_037127315.1 of Ascarosepion bandense. Classification (NCBI taxonomy): domain Eukaryota; kingdom Metazoa; phylum Mollusca; class Cephalopoda; order Sepiida; family Sepiidae; genus Ascarosepion; species Ascarosepion bandense. The sequence goes on along the minus strand of JBBBDQ010000127.1, from coordinate 778,953 downwards.
CAGTATATGTTTAGAAAATTATCTGCTGCCTCAATACACTATATATATATATATATAAAAACCAAGATTGGCACAGTTTTTGTATATTCATTTTTGAATGTTGCATTGAGTAAGTTAATAAAACTAATTTTTGGATGATTTTTAGCTCATTTTGAGATGAGTTGAAGGATCTCCATAAGAATGAATATTATAATCAACCCAAATGCAGGATCTATCTTAGCAAAATGTACATGTCAATCTCTTGTATTGTTCAGATTAACTTTTTAATTTTGGAGGTAAGTTTCTCTTTTCTGTCAACTGTAAAGTGTGATTGAAACAGCTTTGTCATTTTAATTTTTTTTTTATGCACATGATTTTATTTTTATTTTCTATTTTTTAAGTATTAATTGCTCTTGCTTTCCTCCATTCTGTTGTAGCAATTAGGTTTTCTTTTTTATGCTTCAGGTGTCCAGGCTTTGAGAGATATTGACAAACAAGAAACTATCCCAATTTGGACCATCAACACCAAACTTCGAATTAAAATCAACAGTGCAGCATATGTCAATGTTAAAGGAGAAGGAAAAGTAAGCAATTTGGTTTTAAAAAAAAAAAAAAAAGCACACACACATCTAAATTGCGCAAAAACATTTTGTCTTAACAAAATTCTAAGGCATGTGTGGATAATGTACTGAATAGCAACTTGGAATGTGAAATCAGAGAACCAAGTTCAAATTCTGGTAGAATTTGTTGTATTCATTTATGTGCAAAAAAAACTTTGGAAAAGGTAGGATTCCATCTCTTCCCTCCAGGTATGGGTTAAATAGGACTTGCATCTGGAAGAAATATTCTTTTAAAAAAAATTGTTTGTTCACTATTCACCCAAAATAAAACAAATTCTTCCATTCTAAAATGTTTTGGGTTTAAATAACCCACAGACCTTTGATAAGCTGTAAAAATGAAATCAAAATAAGCCGAGAAGTTTCACACTTTTTTTTTCTTAAAAAAAAAAAAAATAAACATGTTTATCTTAGTATTATACTTGTAGTGTTTCGGCCATTGTACTCTTTGGCATTCGTCAGGTATCTATCTTTTTACTCAGAGACCTTGAAATTTCAATCAGTATGCTGCTAACAGGAAGAGCTTTTGTGAATAGGAGGTTCCTGTTTAATAGCCATTCAAAAGAAATATCAACAGATACTATAGCATTATTAGAATTACGAAGAAAACAGTTTTGGTGCTTAAAAAGGAACGAATCAAGATGCATGTTGATTAGAATTATTAAGGAAAACAAGTAGGGAAATCTACAATTTGACTGAGAGGCAAAATTGAAAGTCTGGTTACCAAGGAACCTCGGTAACATCTATCTGCTATTCTTAAATGAATATTTGTCGAAATAAGTCCTGTGTAAGAATCATGACTTCAAACTGACATTCTTTCTTCTTTTTCTATCTTTTTCTTTTTGCTGTCATTTTTT